>CM041524.1:32655262-33175262 GCA_023091065.1 Dianthus caryophyllus | reverse complement strand
TAACTACTAATTTCTGAAAACTAAATACTTACTGAGTAATTTCTGATAACTCCTACTATCTAAAAAAACATCTTACATTAAATGAAATTTCAACATTAAAAAAAAAAAAATTGTAATAAACTTTTTAAGAATTTCAACTTTACAAAGTACAATTTCAATAACAGAAAATATTCACTAATCTTCCACAAAAGGGAATGGACAATCAGCATCAACATCGTAATCAAAGAAAAAATCGGATCTGTTCTCCGCCATAATTTTAAACCGGTCAATGATCACCCATCTTTCTCGTGAATGAAACATTTCATGTCTCGTTGGAAATTTTAAACTGGTTGAGCGTTGCCCCTATGTTTACGAACCCGTTTACATGTTCTTTGATCTATCTATACGTCTTTGTAGCACTGATATTAAGCTGCCAAGAAAATTTTCAATTAACTGTTAAAATGAAATACCAACAGTATTTTTTGAAATTTCAATAACAATTTATAAAATTTCAACGAAAGAAAGTAATGTTCCAACATACAACAGCTACAACTGATAATACTCTAATTTCACAAAAAACTTTCAATTAGAACCAGCATTTGAATCAAATCCATGCACTAACTAATATATTTCATAAAAAAAACGAAATTCCAAGCACCATAAGTAAGATTTCAAACGAAAATTTGAAACACCAACATCACAAATACCTTTCAGATTTTTTAAATCATTAATTTTGAATTTGAAATTCCTATTACCAAACCAAAGATCTCATCAGATTTTTTAAATCTCTAAATTCAGAGCATGTTCTTTAGAAATCCATTACCACCTATCTTAGATTGACGTTGAAAATAAGTGTGATTCAATATACTTCCATTAATCGTACCTAACAAATAGATGAAACACATGCTAATGATTCAAAAGTTGAATTTAAACATCTATAAAATAATCAATTATTAAAAAAAATATATATATAGAACATTAATTTTCCAGTTACAAATTTTCAAATAAAAAATTAATTTTTCCAGTTACAAATTTTTTTAGAATTTTAACAACGAAATTCAGAATTTTAATAAAGTAAATTGAAACTATAACATACGTACCCTAAATTGATTGAAGTCTTCTTCCACAATCTTAAAGAAATCAACTTCATATATTTCACCTAATTCTTCACCTTCAATGGAGCCTCAACAACAATGACAAAAAAAAAATATAAAGAAAATCAAAATTAACAATAAAAATAAAAACAACAACAAACCCTATCGATATCTCAATAATTCTAAACAAAGAAAAATTAAACCATAATTTAACAGAAGACTAAATAATAGAAACAAAATAATTTTAATATCAAACAATACCTTCATCCAAATTTACTTCCACCAAATCACCCATAAACGAAATCTTAAACAGATTATACCATAATTGCTCGCTTAAATCGTGTTTTTTTGTTGTTTTTTTTTTAAATGGTTGTCGAAACAATTTTAATGGGCAAAACAAAAAAATTAGAAGAAGAAGAAGAAGTAAGCCATAAAAAATGAATAACCAAATGAAAAAGAAGGAATAGAAAGGTATACAGAAATTATGAAGTTCTAGAAAAAACAAAAAAGGGGACAAAGAATACCAAGAGTTTTTTGAGAAACAAAACTGCCTCCCTCAAAGCCTCGTTGAGCAGCAAAAAAATATTATTGGCTGCTATTTAATTTGTTTTTCCATTAATTTTAATTAACCTAAACTAAATCTCAGCCATCCATCAAATTTTAATCCAATGGCTAATATAAGGACTCTATCTAACCTAAGGACTCTATATAACTTTACTCTATATATATATATATATATATATATATATATATATATATATATATATATATATATATATATATAGGGACAAGATCTTTTAAGCCCAAGATATGAGAGAAAGTCGTTAAGCCCAAAATTCCAGGTTTGAGATTTTAACCCAAAAATTCGAGATTTTAACCAAAAAAATGAGATTTTAACAAATACAAAAAAGATACCTATTTTTCCTAGGTTGATCACCGCTTAGGTCCATGACTCAGTCCCACATCCTTTTGAGATTTAATCTCAGCCGTTGATTTTGATGATCCAATGGCTTAGATTACGACTCAATGGCTTTCTCTAGACTTAGGGCTTGAAAGATCTTATCTATATATATATATATATATATATATATATATATATATATATATATATATAGGGTTAAGATCCGGTAAGAACACTAGCTTTGGTAAGAACGGTAAGAACAGTCAAAGTACATAATAAATATACACAAGGTACATTTAATTAACACACAAAAAGTACATTTCTTAAGGTACATTATAAATATATGTTATGTACATTTCGAAATAATAAATTAAATTCAAAATTCGTAGGTATATTCGAAGTTCAAAAATAAAATGTACTTTTGGTACAGTATAAATGTACCTTAAAGTTTTGACATATTTCTACCATATAAAGATATTATACGTTATAAATTTAAAATTCGTGTCACATATTTTTCATTACTAATATAAATGATAAATTTAAAATGTACATTATGTGTATTTATCATGTATTTTGAATGTTCTTACCGTTCTTACCTAAAGGACTGTTCTTATTTGATCTTATTCCTATATATATATATATATATATATATATATATATATATATATATATATATATATATATATATATATACAGAGAGGATCACATGAATCCCTTATATTTGGTGCATCCCTTGTACCATCTTAGAGCCCTTGGATCTAATTAAATCAAGGGTTGAGATTAAAAGATGAGATGGAGTCATCCAAATTGAATAGGGGTCAAAGCTTTCCTTTTCATTTACGTCTTTCCTAAAAAAAGAATCTTCTCTCTACCAAAAGTAATCTCCCTCTTGAAAACACCAGAATTCCAATAGTCTCACATAAAAAAAAACCCTAAATTAAATCACAATCATCATTTCAATCTTATCAAAATCTCTAGCATCAACAATTAATCATCAATAATACTCTAGATTCATCAATTAAATCATCAAATCGTGCTAAATATGTTAACAACAAGTATCAAATCATCAGATGTTCCTACAAAATCAACAAATTGAACTTAATAATCAACCATTGATCTTCAAATTCGCGCGAATTGATCGAAAATCGTCATCAATTTTTATTAATCTCGACAGAAATGACAGGTAATTGCGTTAATAATCATTCAATTTACGAGTAAAGTTTATTTAATTGAAATTCAGTTATAATTTTTGTTAAACATGAAGTCTAATTGAATTTATATGTTACACAGATCTGTTGAACATGGAGAAACAACTACAACATCGTTACAACAATAAAGCAACGGAAAAAGAGTTATCTTATTGTAATTATTATTCAATTCATGATGAAACTGATTGTATAATATGCAAAGTATAAAATCAAGTTCATGTTGAAATGATCTCTGGTGAACATGAATTCAATTTGAATTTAGTAATATTTTTTAATACGAACTGAAGTTTGTTAAAGTAACAGTTAAATTGAATTAATGTAACAACGATTAAACGTTAAAGTAACAACAAATTATAATGTATTGTATTTGTATGTTACAAAATTGATTGTCATGTATGGATATAGCTATTTGAAAAATTCGTTAAAGTAACCGTCTATTGTTTTAATATCACATTAATTTAACGGTGAAATAACATAAACTGTAATAAAGAATATATTAACAACGTTATAATTATGAACTAATATTTGTTAAAGTAACAATGAAATCGAATTAATGTAACATAAATTAAACATTAGAATAACAAGACTCAAATATTAAAGTAACAATACTAGAAATTAAAGTAACACCAAACATATATTAAAGTAACAGAGAATACATGTAAAAGTAATAAAGAATATATTAACAACGCTAAACTACTAAAGTGACAGGATTGCAAATTAAAGTAACATTGAACATATATAAAAGTAACAGAGAACACATATTAAAGTAACAAAGCTCAAATCCTAATATTACAACGCCAAAATATTAAAGCATCAAGACTCCAAATTAAAGTAACACTAAACATATATTAAAGTAACAGAGAACATATATTAAAGTAACAGACTAATACAGTAAAATAACAAAACTTAAAAACCAAATTGTGCTTCGTATTACAAAGTAATCTAGCTAACTTTTCAACAATAATACATCATGCTTGTTTATCTTTTCTACTAAATCTGATACACTAGGCTTATTCGTCTTCTCCACTAAATTCCAAATCTTGAGTAAAGAACATATTGGACGACGCCTGTTAGATGTTCTCTTCGCTCACAATCAGTCTTATCAACGAAGCTATCAACTTTCTTCTGCTGTTTATCCATGTGTATACACTGCATTAAAACAAAATCAAATATTTTAAAAAACACAACATTAAAATGCATAAAAAATTACAACACAAAAATATTAAACCCTAATTTCAACTACTGCACAAAAAAATAAGAAAACTAACAACGAAAAGAAATAGAATAAGGGGGCGTTTGGTAAGGGGGTTTTAGGAAAGGCTAAGGGAAATAAAAAGTCTGATTCCCTTAGTTGTCGTTTGTTTTGAGTTTTTTTGTGATTCCCTTTCCACCTTATGCCTTTTAGTTATCTCCTTTAGCCTCTTAATTTCAAACCCCCCCTCCCCCCCTCTTACTAAATTTGATTCCTCTTCATTCTCCCTCTTCTCTCTGCCTGCACTCATATTTTAAATAAAAAAAACTCCAACAGTCCCTCTTCCCTACGTCGGCTCCGGCACCGGCTCCGACACCGGCGACACCCTAGTGCAGCCTCCTCGCCTCTTTCCACCGTGAATCTACTGTTTTCGTTTTTTTTTTTTTTTTTTTTTCTGGCAACACCGGCCTCTTGTGGCCCCCACCTCGCTGCCGCCACCTTCGGCCCCTAGCCGCCTCCTTTGGGCCCCACGCCACCTGTTTGAGACTTTGAGGTCCCAAACCATTTTCCTTGCTTCCCCTCCCCTTTTTCAGATATGCTTCTTTCATTTTTTATTTTTTTATTTTTTATTTTTAATTTTGTTTTGTGATGTTAATATGATGTTATATATATAAATTTTAATTATAAATATTATTCTTTACAGTTTTTTTTATGAATTTTGTTGTTTTGGTTATGAATTTGGGTGTTTATGAATTTGGTTGTTTTGATTATGAATTTGGATTTTATTTGAAAAAATGTGATTTTATTTAATCTAATTTCAGTACAATTTTAAAAGTTAAAAAAAATAACTTCAAGTAAAAAAAATAGTTTCATTCCCTGGTTCTTACCAAACAGCTACAAAGGTAATTCACAGGATTACGAATCCCTTTCTAGACTGCACCAAACATCAACCTAATTTCAGGGTAATCTGATTCTTTTCTCCCTGTTTCCCTTTCTGATTCCTTTTCTCTTTCCTCTGCACATACCAAACGCCCCCTAATAGATCTACAAATTAAAACTAACAAAAATTAAAAATTAAAGCAGCAACAAACAAAAATAAAATCGAATAATAGAGATAAGCAAATGAAATTACCTCAGAAGTTGTAGAATTCGATTAATAGAGACCAAAAGGTGATTGAAAACCAAAATCGAACTGAAAAATGACAGGAAAACAAAGAAGACGATCGAAAATAGCTTGAAAATGAAGAAGGAATAACGAAGAGCGAAGAACGAAGAGAAAAATCGCCGGAGAGAGAAAGACAAGGTTCTTTCATCCTCGAATTTAACATCCTAGGTCCAAGCGAGCCAAGCCAACAATAATTTCCTACTCATGTTCACTACACAATGATTCGACACAAGACAACAATAACGGAGCCAACACAACAATCTCAAAGGAAACAAGGCAACATCTATGATCGTTATCGTCACAACATAGCCCCAACAAACGTCGCAGCAACTACCAAGTACACACTCACTTTAAATTCTAGCTAGAATTTTAAACAAGTAGGGTATAAAATATAGTTTAATTTGTACACTATGGTATGACAGTTAGGTATACAATGAACTTAGAAGGGTTGAAAGATTATTTTTAATAAAGTGTCAAAAACAGAATTTAATGGAATAAGGGTAGACATTACATTATATTATGTGTCCATCAACCATTAAATATCAATTTCTTTCTTCCTCAACTTTTTCCTTGTCCTAACCTATGTGAGTTAATGCCAACACTCAATTAATACACATACTCACACCACCTCGACTCGGGTACAAAACAACAATCAACATGGCAGAGATAACATTCCCAAAACTGGGCAACATCGACAACAAAATACCGTCACAATAGCAGGCCCAATAATAGCTTAACAGCAGTAGTCAGACTCGACAACTTCAGCAGCGCAAAACGGCTAATAACAACAATATTAGCCGGCAACAAAAGGGCAGCAGGATATGACCATTACAACCAACAGAAATCAGCAGTGGAGCACAGCAAAAAAAACAGCAAGAAGAATGTACGGCCCCACGACCCTCACACGGCCAACCATAACCTCAGATCCAACCCTCAACCACAACCATGGTTCGATAACAATATCAATTACACTTGCTATAATACACACACTTACATTCATACACACCTTTACACATACAAGTCATACAACCAACTCACCATAACACCCAAGAGCTCGCAAGCATACAAACATCACCTACAATTCATTCAAACATCGCACAATAACACCAATAGACTAAGTAAGGGATAACCCTTACCATGAAGCGAAACCGCGAACTCGAGCTTGATCACGCCAAAACGGCTCCAAAACGAGCCGACTACTACAATTAACGATTTCACTATCAATTACTACTATAATACATTAATACTACTTAATCGACACTTAAATCATGAAATTTGACTTAAAAATCAAAAAGCCCCAAATTCTAGGGTTAAGTTATACGAAATCAATTTAATCGATTGAGTACGAACAATACCTTTGATTACTAGAAAACTAAGTCTCAAACTCGAGGGATGTACGGTTTATAATCGCCGGAGCGAAAAATGAAGAAGGAATAACGAAGAGCGAAGAACGAAGAGAAAAATCGCCGGAGAGAGAAAGAGGTGAGTTTAGAGAGAGAAAATTGAAAGACGATGTACGGTCTATAATCAGAAATTTGTATCTTATATGGGGGAGGGAGAGGGGCGACGTGGCATCATCCTAACGCTCCAATTTAATTAAATCCAACGGTTATTATTAGGATGCAGGACTCATGAAAATTGGATGGATTCATAGGATCCTATTTATATATATATATATATATATATATATATATATATATATATATATATATATATATATATATATATACAGATGAGATCACATGAATCCGTCATATTTGGTGAATCCCTTGTACCATCTTAGAGCCGTTGGATCTAATAAGATCAATGGTTGAGATGAAAAGATGAGACAGCCTCAAAAAATTGAATAGGGGTCAAAACAACCCTCCTCATTTACGTCACTCCAAACTAAACCTACAACTAAATCTCTCTCTACAATAAAAAAAATTTCTCTCTTTAAAAAATAAAAATTCCAGAATATTATCACTCAAACACCTTAAAATCATCTACAACAAGAATCAAATCTCATCAACAACAATAATCAAATCGTCAACAATTACTACGAAATCATTGATTAATTGTCGAAATTGTGCTAATTCTTCAACTGCAACAATGAAATCAATGTTAATTACTGCGAAATCCTTTATTCAACATCATAATCCGCAATTGTTCATCAAATTCGTTCAATTTCATCAAAATCGTCATCATAATCATCGATTCAAAATCATAATCAGCAATTGATTATTGAATTCGTTCAATTTCATCAAAATCGTCATCAATAATCATCGATTCAAGATCATAATCAACAATTGATCATCAAATTTGTGATTGAAATCGACAAATTCTCCAGAAAATTTCGACTTGTAGATCGAGTTTCGACAAATTGTTCTACGCCGGAGACAACGAATCTCTAGAAAAACTTGTGCAAATTCAAACGAAATTGTCATCACTGGTGATTAATATCGACAAAACTATAGGTAATTTGCATTAATAATCATTCAAGTTTTTATTTTATTGATCGTCGATTATAAGTTTTGTTCAAGATGAAGTTTAATTGAATTTTATGATATGTAGATTTGTTGAATCTGGAGATCCAACAACAACATCAGTTTTTGCAGCAAAAGTAGCAGTGGAAGTTGTCAACACAAAATTGTTATAGTAACAACCAAAATGTACTACTAATTTTTAAAGTAATAAAAAATTTGTTAAAGTAACAGTCAAATGAATTGATGTAACAACAATTAAACGTTAGAGTAACAACATATAATATTATATTGTACTTATATGTTACAGAATTAGCTATCATTTATGGATAAAGTTTTCAACGAAAATAACCGTCAAATTGTACTTATACGTTACGAAAAAGTATAATATTATATTGTACTTATACGTTACAAAATAACCGTCAAATTGTACTTATATAACAATTATTTAACATTGGAGTAACATAAAATTGTAATATATTGTATTTGTATATTAGAGGATTTTATTTTGTCATCAATATCTGTAACTATCAACTAATATTTGTTGAAGTAACAGTGAAACTGAATTAAAGTAACAGAAGTTTAACGTTAAAGTAACAACATATTACTTGTATGTTACAAAATTAATTGTTACAAATCATAAATTTTAAAGTAACAGATAACTTACTAAAGTAACAAGACTAAAATACTAAAGTAACAAGGTTTACTTATTAATTTAACACGCTAAAATACTAAAGTAACAAGCCTTCAAATTAAAGTAACAATGAACATATATTACAGTAACAGAGAACATAAATTAAAGTAACAGAGAATATATATTAAAGTAACAATATTCATTATCAGAGGACAAATTTGTTTTTACTTCTACTAAGTTTAATACACTGCTTGTACATTTTTTTTCTTCTACATTAGATACATTAGGCTTCTTTGTATTCTCCAATGAATTCCTAATTTGAAGTAGAAGAGATTCGACGATGACTGTTCGATGTTGTCTTCGCTCAAAATCGACTTATCAATGGAGCTATTAACATTCTTCTGTGATTTAGCCATATGTATATGCTGCAAAAAAAAAAAAAAAATAACAATCATCAAATATATTAGAGAACACCATATCAGATTGTATAACTTTTGACTAAAAATTAGATTAGAATTGAAAATGAAACAAGTTCAATTAAATTAGCACCAAAATGATACAATTTAATAAGAAATCAACAAATTAAATGAATTGTGAATTTATAAGAAAAACTCAGATCTAGAAAAATCAAACCCTAGGTTTTCAAACAAAATTAAAATCGTGATTTATAGTAATGAAATCATCATTTAATTGATAAGAAAACTCAGATCTAGAAAAAAAATAATAAAAAAAACGTGTTTAAAAACGAAATTTATTCAGAAATAAATGTTGAAAACTCACCGTGAAGTCGAACAACAAAATCGAACTGAAAACCGACAGGAAAACAAAGAAGACGATCGAAAATAGCTTGAAAACGAAGAAGGAATGACGAAGAGCGAAGAACGAAGACTGAAATCGCAGGGGAGAGAAAGAGGTAGGTTTAGAGAGAGAAAATTAAAAGACGTTATAAGCTTTGAAATCTGATTTTGTATCATTATATGGGGGAGTGGGAGGGGCGACGTGGCACAATCTGGACGCTCCAAATTAATTAGATCCAACGGCTGCTATGAGGATGCAGGACTCACCAAATTTGAGGGGATTCATAGGATCCTATTTCTATATATATATATATATATATATATATATATATATATAGAGTCCACATATTTTTTAGAGTCCTAGAGTCCACTTTTACGATTTGAAATTTTAACCAAAATAATTGAAATTTTAACCCAAAAATTTGAAATTCCAAAAATTCCAGGAATTCCAGAAAAATTTGGAATTCCAATGTTTTTGGAATTTCAAATTTTTAGAATTTTTGGAATTCCATTTTTTTCCTTAAAATTTCGATTTATTTGGTTAAAATCTCAAATCAAAAACTGGACTCTAGGACTCTAAAAAATATGTGGACTCTAAAGAACCTAATTCTATATATATATATATATATATATATATATATATATATATATATATATATATATATATATATATATATATATATATATAGAAACAAGTTCAAACGAGACAATTTAAATATTATGAGACATTAACGAGACACATCATTTTAGCCTTTTTGGTGAAACTTTAACATAGTTTCATGAAACTTCAAAAATTGTGAAACTTTAATGTCTTAAAGTTTCACAATTTTGTTAAAGTTTCACAATTTTTGAAGTTTCATAAAACAATGTTAAAGTTTCACAAAAAAGGCTAAAATGCTGTGTCTCGTTTGTGTCTCGCAATATTTGCTGTCTTGATATAACTTTACTCTATATATATATATATATATATATATAGAGGTAAGTTATATCAAGTACTCTAAGTAGGGAAAGTACTCAAGTAGAATTCAACTTTAACCACAATATTTGAAATTTTAACACAAAAATTTGAAATACCAAAATATTTGAAATACCAAGGTTTGTTGGTATTTCAAACTTTTGGAATTCCAGAAAATTTTGGAATTTCAAATTCTATTGTTGAAATTTCAAATTTTGTGGTTAGAGTTTCAAAGCGTACATTTGTACTTGAGTACTTCCAATATTTATAGTACTTTCTTGAACCTATTTATATATATATATATATATATATATATATATATATATATAGTATTAGTTTCAAGCGAGACACCCTACTTAAAGCGAGGCAGCGAGGCAGCATCTACACCGTTGATTGAATATTGATCTACGGCTTATATTATTTGGGCTAAATCAATTAAAAAAAAGAATAATAATAATAATAATAAAATGAAATGGCCGAATTAATTCCAAATGCATGCTATGATTGATACACTTTCCCCAATCATCTCCAAATTATCATTCCCTTCCAATTTTCAAATTATCCTTCCCTTTTCCCAATCATCTCCAAATTATACTTCCCTTTCAATTTTCAAATTTTCAGTTTATTTCCTCTTCTCTCTTTCTTCTTTCTTCAAAATTTTCAAAATTATTCACCTTCTTCAAATACACATCAATATAATTTTTTATCATTAACTTGATTTTTTTTTCCATATTGACGTTGTTCGTCGTTGCTCGTTGCCGTGGTTTGTATAAATTTCGAATATTAGTGCTCATTTGTGTCTAATCTCCATTTTCTGTAAGTTTGTCCACCAATTTTTTTAATTTTAATTATGAACTTTTTTTTTAATTATTATTTTTATCATTTATCATTCTTTTTTGAAATTTTGTTCTCTAATTTTCACTGACATTGTTGAGTTGTTGTTGTTGTTGAAGGTGGTAAACATGGAGTATTGATAAATATTGGAAGTGGATAATGGTAAGTGTATAATTAATTTCGGAATTTGTTCGTATTTTTTTAGACGAAAATCATTTATTTTTTTCAATTTGTTATGTGAAAAGCAAGAATCTTTGTCAAGTTAAAAGTTTTAAAATTTTGTTCCAAAATTTCGTAATTTGCGGTAGTAGTTACAAAAATAATAGTTAAAGTTTTATAAATTTGTGTTAAAGTTTTATAATTTGCGGTTGCAGTTTTATATTCACAATATGGGTGTGTATATTCACAGATGGAAGTGGTTGCTAGTGAGGGTTGACTGTGATTTATGATGTTAGTGCTACTACTGACGACAACCTCAAGTTGAAGGTCCACCGTCGTTATCTAATAGGAATTCTCCACCTACGTGAACCTTTTCCTCGGAGAATAATGTTATTTAATTTGTAACTGCGATTTTAACAACTTAATAGTAAATCAATTGTATTTCCTAAAATGTAACTGTATTCATTTACATAAATTTGTGTAATTGTAGTTCCTACAATGTAACTGTAATTATTTTGTAAGTTGTAATGACAACATTTACATAAATTTGTTTCTGAACTATGTAATCAAAACGAAACTTTATCCTATAAACACAAAACTCCAACCACTTCAAAAGAAATTTTAATACAAATATTTTTTCATCAATGAAACAGTCATAAATAAGAACAATCATGAGAAATAAAAATGCAATACAACGTTTTGTAACTCTAAAAATTTAAAACTCTAACCCCAAAAATGTAACTATATGTGGAACCCGGGAACCGGGTCGAGGGACCCAACTCGGCGTCTTGCTTAAGGGCGGATTTTAAAGTTAAAAAAAGATTAAGTTGGAAAAACCTTTAAGAACTGTTATGGAGTCGCCACCTAATTATCGCGGAAATTAGGAACCTGCTACCATGTTCTAAGTTAAAAACATGTCCTAGATTTTGGAGCACGCCGACACCCCTAGATCTAAGGCTTGTGAAACCAGATTGGATTCTAAAGTGAGGTACTTTAGAAAAAGAGTTAATTCAAATAATGATTTATGAAAACCTTTTAGAAAAGCCTATGTAAAAATAGCCTCTACTGACCTAGAACAATCCATGTAAGATGATATTTGAGCTAATGTTATCGCTACGTACAAGTGCGATAAAGTTGTAAAAGAATGCAGATGCAGATGCAAAAAGATTGATTAAAACCCTCAGTTTAGCATGTTTAACTTGTTAACGAATACGGTTCAGTTAAAGGTCGAATTCATTGTTTAAGTTGATTTAAATGCAAAATAAGAAGGTGCAAGATGCATGCAAATAAAATAAAGTTCAATTGTCCATTGGTTTATTTTATAAGGTCGGTTGCTTATGCGACTTTGGCGTGTCATCGGATATGGAGTGTACCCGAAGTAAATAGAACACTTGGAGTGCAAGCGCGCTGGGTGCCAAAGCCTGGGGGGGGGGGGGGGGTAAAGTGTAGACCCCTTTGTTAGTCCATAGAAAATAAGAAAAAGCTTTGATCCAAGTGGATCGGTACCTACCTTGTCCTGACGCTTCAGATCTGGGCAGAGCTTCGCTTCTTGAACTTAAAAGGAGGATGAATTCAACACGGGATGGTGTGTTGAACTCAAGGATTTAAGTGCTTGAGGCTTTTGTGGATGTATTTGTGGTGTATGATGTGAAAGTTGGGTGTAAATTGTGAAGAAAAGATGTATTCTGGTTCTCAATTCTTGTTTTGAGGTCGAGGTATAGGGGAGTATATATACTAAAAACCTCGGAGAAATTAGGAAACCCGGGGATAAAAACAGGCCAGGAAACCGCATAGCTTTATGCAGTTGCCAGGGCAAACCGCATAGGCTTATGCGGTTGCCTCCCCAAACCGCATAAGCTTATGCGGTTTGAGGGTGTGGTTTTAGCCTAGTTTCCTAGTTTCGGTTGAATTATATCTTTGAAAGATTACGTGATAATCTCAAACGTGTAGCTCAAGAAAACAGCTGGGATATTTCTGAGATATTTTGTGATGTTCAGGGCTTTGGAGTGCGGGCCAAAGGCTGGGTTTGGGCTCGGTTTCGGGCCCGAGACCCCGAAAAATGAAAAGGGTGTATTTGCGTAGTTTTTGTGAAATAAGGTAAGACGTGAAGCCGTATTTTGTGTAAGAGGGGGCTAAAGGGAAGATTTAGCCACCGGGCCTAAATTTAGGAATTTAGGAATGCTGAATTAGACCTTGTTAATGTAAAAGGGCTAATTGTAGTGCAAATGCGAAGCTCATGCCAAATGAAGCAGGACAAGGACCTAGCTAGACTCCAAATGGACAAAATGAACGTTTATTTAAAGTGATGTAAAGCGACCTAAATCATTTTAACATTTAAAACGACTCAAAATGAATTCGACATTAGTTAGAACCGTTTAAGTCAACGTTAAAGCAGGCGTAATAAAAGTCCGTGATACATCACAGGGTTTTGTGTGGGAGGGTACGGATATGGGTATCCACAGAGCCCCCAGTTTGACTGAGCTCGGACTAGAGCGCTAGTCAAACTCCACGACCATATCCGGACCATTACAGTCAGCGGAACGAAGCATGTGTCCATGGGTGAGACGAGGACTTCGAACCGGGCTAAACGGGGAGGGGCGTGCGCATTTTAAGGACTTGGCGGTCCGTGCATGCTATAAGAACTGCCACTCGGATGTTTTAAATGCGTGCTTGTTGTCCGCATCGTTGATGGTGCCTTTGTATATGCTTGGTATCGTCGGATGCCTGGTGCTGCTGCTTGTAATGTCTTCGTATTGCATGTGCGAAAGGGGCTAAGGTGCAGGAGTGCATGTGCTTGCAAGATGTTTGCACTACAAAATAACAGCTGTTTTGCGACGGACTTTGCGACGGATAAAAAAGTTCGTCGCAGGAAAACTGATTTGCGACGGATTTTTTGATTTGCGACGGAAACAAAAGCATTGCGTTATCATATCAAGTTGAGCAAGTGTGTTATGCACCATATCCAAGTCTTAAGAGAGACAAAGACCAGTGGAGAGTTGTCTTCAAAACGAAAGCGAAGTTGATCGTTGATGCCTCCGCGGAGGATAATGCTTATCAGGAGGCCGTTGTTACAGATCCACCGGAGTTATCGGCCCCTAATGTCGATGATGAAGATGATGGCAGTAGTATTCCTATCGGTCATAATCAGGATGATGAGAACGAGACTGACATGCCTGAGAACGAGAATGACATGACTGAATTTATTGCAGACGAAGATGAGCCCATTGAGGAAGACTCGACAGAAGATGAGCAGTGTGACGAGTTTGAAGATGACACGGATGAGGATGAAGAAGAAGTTGGGGAACTGTTTCCTGATGACGATGATAGTGAAGCTAATAGTTCAGATGAGAGTGATTAGCTTAGATTTAGACGCTTTAACGTGTGTTGATTATGTAATTTTACAATTTGCAATCAATTTAATATATTTTATTTTTTTGAGAAGACATTTCTAATATATACATACATATATATATATATATATATATACATGTGTTAACGTTTGCATGTGTAGTATGGTGAATACAAGATACCGGGGTAGCGGAAGCGGTGCAGCTCACCACAATCAGGATGATGAGAACCGGCAGTTGACTGAAGACGAGATAGGCGAGCTTATGGTCAATGAAGGGAGGTATCTACCCACATTAGATCCTAACGGCATATGGTAAGTTTATTGCTTAATTGTAAATTAATTTGTTTAATACTTAATTATATAATTTAATTAATTACTTTAATATAATATTGTTACATATACTACTAACGATTTCCGTATGTTATATATGTTGATGCAGGTTTAAAGACGGCCCCGTGAAGACTAAAGTTCGCAAAGCCGTAATTTCTACGATGACCGAATTCGTTCCGAATTGGTCTTCGGCTTCAGAGGAGCAGAAAGAGAGGTGGTGGAACTCTTTCAGGGTAATAATATTTAATTTACCCTTATTTAATTTAATTTTAAAACTTTGTAAACTTTTTAAATTATATCCCTCGTATTGTTGATTCAATTTTTTTATGAAAATATGAACGTAGCATAACTACCAGTACAAGCAAAAACACGAAGCCGAAATAAAGAAGAAGTTCTTTGAGGCGGTGAAGAAAAGGCTTCCCGACTGGATCCACCAAAAGGGTATGAAAAACTCATATACGTATTATTAGATACATTATTTTTTCGCCTCATCTATGATGCCGTAAAGTTTGTTAATTATAAATCGCAGATCGAATTAAAGGTAAATCGTGGATTGAGGACAATCAAACCCTTTTGCAGGGATATCTAAATTGGAAGGCTGACGGGGTAATTATGAAACTTACAACTTTAATTAATTTATCGCTAAATATTATACGTATATACATACGTCTACTAATTTATCGTAAAATATGTTATTGATTTAGAAAACGAAGAAAAGTCGAGATCCAATAAAACCGCTATGCATGTGGGGAGGGTGGAAAAGTCATGAGGACACACACAATAGGTCGACGGGATATGATGCAATATGTCGACAGAGCTGTCAGTATTATTAACTTTAATTATTTATGTATATATATATATATATATATATATATATATATATATATATATATATATATATATATATATATATATATATCTATATATATATATATATATATATATTTATATATAAAGAAGATCATTTAAGTACGCAAAGATTGGTAAGTCTGGTAAGTCCGTGTAACTATTAGTACCATTTCTTTAAAGCTGCAGATTCTTTGTAAATGTAATCAGAATGTAATACTTGTAAATGAAACTGTAAAATGTTGCAAATACAGTTACATTTACAAAGAATTACAGTTTCAGAAATGGTACTAACAGTTACACGGACTTACGGACTTACCAATATTTACGGACTTAGCTGAACTTGACTCTATATATATATATATATATATATATATATATATATATATATATATATATATGTTTATTTTGAACGTGTGTCTGTATTTTTATTTAATAAGTAACCGTTAATTAATTTCTTTATGTACAGTGTGCAGGAAGTAAGACACCCATGTCTGTAACAACCTGGTTTTTCGTCGACTTTAATTACTAAGGCGGAAATTAATTAAGTCTTAAACCAGCGTTATTAATTATACATAAAACCCAAAATGTTACATCGTAATTCAAGAGTTGAATAAAACAACTACGTAATGCGGAAATTTAAAAGAGTAGCGTCTTATATATTACAAATCTCTACTTAAATGACATAAAGTAAAGCGTAAAAACGTTGCATGGCCCCGTCCAAAATCCGACTTCCTCCATGATTACCTGCACAATAAAGCGATGGGGATGCTCATTGAGCGACGGTGACTAGCTATGCTCATACTTACCCTCGATTTCAATTACTTTGGTTTAATATTATCGCTTTATAAACATAACATTATGATAAAACATAAACATGCTTAATACAATTAGCATGTAAAGACATATATGTCATAATAAGCATGCGGTTAAAGCGATAAATCATATAAGCATGATATTCAGTTATGAAAGCAAATAACATATAATATCATAGCCATAGTATCACAACATATCAGCAAGATTACAAAGCGATATCGGATCGCATACATACATCACGTATCGTATTGTTCTCATCATGCACTCGATTCACTTCAGAAACTTGTGGTCTTTAATTTTCGAAGATGGTACACACTCGTGCTCATTTAATCAAGCAACACACAACACATCGCTACGAGCACGACCATCGAGTAGGTCTTTGTACTCGATCGATTGCATCTCACTTCCATAGTGCGAGAGACTTACTCGACTCGTAAACCACGCCGAATACTATAATACTTGCATCTCATCCTCTAGTGTTCGAAATGATTGAACTTGAGATACAATCTCGTCAAGTGATCTTTACATGTGGCAAGAACGAATGCTAGTGTCGCGCCCACTAAGAACGAAACACCGCAAGGAGACCACCGCTATAATCGCCCAAATCGGCACGGATGCCCTGTTAACTTTAGCGAAATAGGGGAATAAAACCCTAGTCTAGTACATGTACACTAGTATCCAATTTAAGAATGGGCTATGCTAATCATAGAGCACCTTAACTCAGGATAAAACGACTATTTCCTAAAGCCTGAGACAAAAGCCTTGGCATATTCAATTATCTTGTCCTAAGAATGGCGGCGCCACAAGACTATCTTAACCCCACTTCACTCACGATTGACGTTCCTTTATCTGAGGCCCAAGCTTGACCTTTTATTTAAACATACTCATGATTTATTATTTATTTGATATTACATATCACATGTTTCTAGACTCTCCTAGTATCAGCGTCAAACGTTTTATTTGAAGTGTAGGTTTCATATGATCACATAACACATTCGTTCATTATTTGAAGTGTGGTTAGTTATTAACGTTTTCAAGTTTTCTAAAACGTTACGTTTATTAGTATGTTCAATCTTATTTAAGTGTTTTCATACACTTTAAGTTATTTATTTATTCATTTTCAATTTTCTATACTTAGTAAAATTTTCAATTATTTTCAATATTTTACTATTCACTTTTCACTATTCACCGTATTTACTATTCATCGTATTTTACTAATTATCGTATTTTACTATTCATCGTATTTACTATTCATCGTATTCACTATTCATCGTATTTAACTATTCATCGTATTTAACTATTCATCGTATTTATACGCATCTTTATACTTAGATATTTTAGTATAATACTAAACTTGTTTTTATTTCCTAAGTATAGATTTTTAGTTTCAAAGTCGTTAGGTTCGTTTTGTACTTAGGCGATTTTTGAAAATATTCTAAAGTCTAGTTTTAAAAATGTTAAGTTCGGTTTGTATTTAGTCATTTATGAAAATATTCGAAAATCATAGTTTTAAAAACGTTAAGTTCATTTTGTATTTAGTCATTTATGAAAATATTCTAAAATTCTAGTTTTAAAAACGTTAAGTTCGGTTTATAAAAGGTGATCAATGATATTTATTTTAAAACGAGACTCAGTTAAATTTAGTCGTCTATCTATTTAAGTTAATGATAGTATCGTGGATGATTCATTTATAGTCCGTATATCCAAGCTCAATAATCCAATAGCAAAGGTAGTAACACACGATTTAGTTCATTTTTATAACGGTTACATAATTTTATCGGTTTATAACATTTCATTTATAACTAAAACGATTTATACAAAAATTCAATTCTAATTACTATTTAACTTTAGTGACTTAGTGATAATTTCATTTTGGTCAAATTTAGTCAATTTAAAAGGTAATGTCGTGTGGTATAGCTATATGTTACAAAATTGGTTTATTTCTTTTAATTTCTTTATTCTATTTATTAACTACTAATTAAATTATTTTAACAATTAAACTAAAAGTGATAAAAACAATTTTTAACATTAAAAATGTCCAAAATGCCGTGAGCATGTATACTAGTATTCTAAATTTCATTTTTTTGATTTTAACGGTTTTTAGCTTAAAGTCTTTATAATTTAATTATTCTAATTAAACTAAAACGATTTAAACTAAAATGAAACTTACTAACAATTTCATTTATATTTATGAATAGTGTTTTTCAACACTTTAAATTTCTAACTTTTTAATCTAAATGATTTATAATGTTTTAGTTGATTTATAGTATAATACTAAGTGATATATAAAACAATAACTAAACATAAACATAAATTATTAACAAACATAAATTAAAATGAAATCAAAATGAGTAACAAGTATGAACATCAACATGAATAACTCAAGAACACACATGAAGAACTCAAGAACAACTCAAGAACACTTATTTCGATTTTAATAATTTATAATTCGTTTTCCTAATTTATTTTTTTTCATAGGAACATCTATTTTATACTAACTTAACACTACATATAATTTACAAAAATTAAAAGTGAAAATATATTAAAAAAAATAATAAATGCCGTGTATATGTAATATGTATATATAATTTTCATTTTCGATTTTAATCACTTTAAACTCATTTTTAATATTTCACATAATTTTTATATATAACTACTACTCAATTAAAACATAACTAAACATAAAAATCATATGAACATAAATTAAAAATGCTCAAAAATAAATTAACTAAACATATGAATATTTTACTACAATATTACTAGTAGACTATTTACTTAATTATTATCATTTATTATACTTTACATATCACACAAGCACACATAAGTGATGTTTAAACATATTTAACATAATTTTCATATTCATAAAATTATAATAACAAAACAATTTAATTTACTAAAAGAATAATACAAGACATAGTTAGTCACCTCGATTTAGCGAGCTAGAGGTTATCCGGGTCAATTATATTATCTAGGTTTAAGTCTTCACCCAAGTCCTCGTATTCACCTTCAAAAATAAACCCGAGATAGTAAGCTTGAATACCCTCTAATTAGCTAAATAATACTAGTAAGTATTAGAGTAATATTTAGGGTTTTATTTAGGATGTTTTTGGAGTAAAATGAAAGAAAATCAAAGGGGGGAAATGGAGTAAAGGGAGCCGGCAAAAGGAGAGCAAAATGGAGGGTTTTTGACTTATGAAAATAATGAAACAAGTTGTAAGAAAATAGGTTAAGTTATTTAGATATTAAAGTTGGTTTTTATTTAGTAAATAATGTTTTATTAACTTAATTAAACCATCATCCCCTCCATCATCACCAAATAAGTCCACATTACTATTTGAGCATTAAAATTGTCTAATTTGTGTTTAAAAATGTTTTTCCACGAAATTCGTCAATTTTTAAAAAGTCGGGCGTCAAAAGCGATAAAAGTTAAAGTGTGCGCGTTTGACTATTTTTCGAAATATTTCTACTTTTGAATTCTAAGATTAAAATATTTATTCTATTATTCAAAAATTTTAAAAAGTATTAAAGAAGTCGAGAAATTTTACAAAACAAAAGTTTTGCAAAAAGTGTGATTTTGAAAGGTTAAAGGATTAGGAAATGATTTAAGCTTTGAAAATAGAACTTGATGGCTAATTATTGAATTAAATTAACACGGGGTGTTACAAACCTCCCCCCTTAGAAAAGTTTCGTCCCGAAACTTGAATGAAGAAAAGGATTTTCACCTGAGATAAACAGCTCGGGATATTTCTCCTTCATAGAGGCTTCGGTCTCCCATGTTGCTTGTTCGGTCAATTGACCCTTCCATAGCACCTTCACTAAGGGAACCGTCTTCCGCCTCAGCACTTTGGTTTCTCGTGCTAGAATCTTGACAGGTTTTTCGGAGTATAACAGATTAGGTTCAACTGCGATCACGTCGGGAGTAATGATATGACTTGGGTCACTCCTGTATCTCCTTAGTTGAGAAACGTGGAACACGTTGTGAACCTTGGATAAATTGGGGGGTAGTGCCAGGCGATAAGCTACCTCACCAATTCTTTCAAGTACTTCGTATGGTCCAACGTACTTAGGACTTAGTTTTCCTTTCAAACCGAAACGTCGGACCCCCTTCATGGGTGATACTTTTAAGAACACATGATCGCCAACCTCGAACTCGATTGGTCGACGATGCTTGTTGGCATACATCTTCTAGCGGTCTTGTGCCGCTTGCAGGCGTTCCCGAATGATTTTTATGTGTTCAATTTGGTCTTGAATGACCTGTGGTCCAGTTCCCACGTTGTCACTAGCATCGTCCCAACAGACTGGGCTACGACACTTCCTCCCGTAGAGGGCTTCAAATGGAGCACAACCCAGACTAGCATGGAAGCTATTGTTGTAGGAGAATTCAATCAAAGGTAGACTTTTCTCCCAATTCTCGTTAAATTCTAAAGCACAAGCCCTGAGCATGTCTTCGACCGTTTGGATAGTTCGTTCAGTTTGACCATCAGTTGCAGGGTGGAAAGCGGTGCTCATCTTCAGTTGGCTTCCCAATGCTGCCTGGAGTTTGTCCCAAAAGTGAGAGGTGAATCTCGGATCCCTATCCGATATAATGTCCAGTGGTACACCATGTAGTCGGATCACCTCCTTCTCATAAGCCTTACACTACAAGAAATCACAAATCGGGCGACTGATTTTGGCGTCTGAATATAGTCGCCAAAACATTTTAGCGACCAAATTTAGTCGCCAAAAGTCAGTCGCCAGGCTTAGTCGCCAAAAAAAAAGCGGGCGACTGAAAATGGTCGCCAAAATTTGGCGACCGTAAGTAGTCGCCATTTAAAATATTGGCGACTGAAAGTAGTCGCCAAAATGGCGACCAAAAGGTGAGTTAGTCGCCAAAATGGCGACCACAAAACAGTCTCCAAATCCCAAATCAGTCGCCAAAATTGGCGACCAAAATAAATTCAGTCTCCAAATTGGCTACTATATTTTAGTCTCCAACTTCTCTTTTTCAGTCGCCTTTTGTGTTTCTGCTTTTCAACAACTTCCAATGTTTTCTATACTGTGCCAACTTCAATAAAGATAAACAATTCAACAAACAATACTCCGTATTACTTAGAAACACCACAACTAATTAAAAACAAATATATTTATAAAATAAGGATAAATTCTCATTAACTGTCAACACATTCAATCCATGAGGAACAAGGAAAATATTTCTAAAAAGTCGTTCGTAGTGTAGTAAAACATCCTAATTATACGGACGCATTCGATTGCAAAAAGAGAAGTATGTTCGTCATCATCTCAATCTGCTCTTGCATCCGCCTCAATTGCTCGTCACGTGAAGCGTTTACTTGTCTTTCTTGTGAGAAGTTCACATTGAAGCTTAGAGACCATCTAGACACGTAGCTTTGCTTGTGCATTAAAGATCGTCGTTGCCTTAACCGGTTCATAGTAAATCGATGACGCATTCCCGGCTCCATAAACCGCCCCTTTTTGTTCCCGTTAACAAGTTCGTACCAAATTGTATTTTCATCTTTGTTGAAGTGATGGTTTTCCAATAATGCACACACAAATTTTTCCTAGCAAATCAAATGAAAACATCAAAAGGTAGACAATAGTGTTATGAAAATCAAATTCAAAGATCCATAAATAAAATAGAAACAAATATTCTTTTCCCCTTACCAATCGGTTTAAAATGAATTTCAATGAACAATTCTTGGAGCGTACGTGGACAATTTCCCCTTGTCATTCTCTTTCCTTAAAAGAATAACAAATACGGAGTAATACTTAAGAATAGTTTACTTCACACTCTAGTTTACTTCACTCGAAATATCAATACTTTAGTTTAATAACTTAAGATCAAAAGAATTGTGAACTTACTAGCGACACGACGTGATCATAGAAGAACTGTGAACCACCATTTGGCAAAGTCAATAAACTCATCAACTCCCCTTATAAATACTCCGTATATAAGTAGGCTGTTTCTTCGTATCTACCATTTTTTGTACATTATTTTGCATTTCAATCTCTTCATTAACATCTAAAGATTAACAATTATACAATCACGGCTAACATAAGTTTAAACAACAATTTGCTACTCATTGTTTTACAAGTTTCAACAATACTACCATTATATTAATATTACACAATGCTACCATTACACTAATATCATGTTAATTTACGACCTTCAAGAATACTAACATTATCTAATACAAAAATCACCTATACATTGTAAAATACAACCCAATTCACATAATTCTACCAATAATAACCTACTAACTTTCACAATACTAACATAACACTAATTTTGTCAAAATCGACAATACATATGTAATTATACCCTCAATTCACAAAACAAAGATAAGATAACAAAACTCCCAACTATTTAAAAAACCCCTAATTTTGACAAATATGTTAACAATGAACCAATTCAACACTCAATTAAACAATAATAACATTTGTAACTTCATCAGTACACAAATTTCTCAATTCATCATATTCACATCAATAAAATTACAAATACATGTTCTTAAAAACCCCAAATTAGTAAACCCTAACTAAATTATACAAACCTAATTAAATAAAAACAATAACCATAACAAATTAACCTACACAATCTCAATCTATACACATACTAACATCATATCAATAATTTCATTCACTAATAATTCAATATAACAAAATTTATGTGAAATTAAAAAAAAAAAAATACCTAATCTGCTACTACAGTCCTATACGACGGACGATAGGCGGCACAGGTGGTCGAACCTATAGGCGGGGGAGATGACTCACGGTGGTCACCGGCGGTGGGAGGGCGGCTGAGTTTGGGAGTGTTAGAGAATATTTTTTTTTTTCTGGTGAAGGAAATGAATGAGTGAAGGTAAATGGGGTAGGTAGGTTGATTCTTATAATTTCAAAATATAAATTAAATTGGCGTCTGATTTGCATTTGGTCGCCAAAATTGGAGACTGAAATTTGGTCGCCAAAAATTTAATTTTGGTCGCCAAGTGGTCTGTTTCATAATTTTTCTAAAAGTACGTGGTCGCCAAATTTGGCGACTAAATTTAGTCGCCCGAGTTATTATCAGTCGCCAAATTGGCGACTAATTCAGTTGGTCGCTTTTTTCTGGTCGCCCGTTTTGTGATTTCTTGTAGTGTTAGCTAGCTCTTCAAGACTCCAAGTGTCTTTGATTGGTAGGAAGTGGGCTGATTTGGTCAGGCGGTCCACTATTACCCAAATCGCATTATTGCTTCGGTGAGTTCTTGGCAAACCTGTTATAAAATCCATGGAGATGGAGTCCCATTTCCCCAAAGGAATGTCCAAAGGTTGTAGTAGTCCCCCAGGTCGTTGATGTTCAAACTTCACCTTTTTGCAGATTAAGCATTTATAGCGTACTCGGCAATCTCTCGCTTTCATGCCTACCCACCAGAACCACAGCTTTAAATCTTGGTACATCTTATCAGAACCTGGATGTATGGAGTATCGTGTACTATGTGCCTCGTCGAGGATCCTTCTCTTTAAAACTGGTACATCGGGCACACACCACCTTTCTTTGAATCTCAAACTTCCGTCAGGTTTAATCTCAAACCCTACTCGGTTTCCTGAAGGAATTTCCCTTCTGATTTTCACGAGTTCTTCATCCTCCCATTGTAGAGCTCTAATCTCGTGATATAACTCCGGCTCTGCGATCATTGCGTTCAAATCAGCATCGTCAGACTGAACCAACTCTAAGTTCATTCTCTTGAAGTCTCTGACAATACCAGCCGGAATTTCCCAAATGTTGCTAAGGGTATGCGTAGTCTTTCTACTCAGAGCGTCAGCAACGACGTTCGCCTTACCCTCGTGGTACAGTAGCTCAATCTTGTAGTCCTTGATCAGTTCTAACCACCGGCGTTGTCTCATGTTGAGTTCCTTCTGCGTGAAGATATATTTCAGGCTTTTGTGGTCCGTGTAGAACTTGATACTCACTCCGTAGAGGTAATGACGCCAGATTTTCAAAGCAAACACCACAGCTGCTAATTCTAGGTCATGAGTTGGGTAGTTTCGTTCATGAACCTTTAACTGCCTTGACGCATAAGCAATGACCTTCCCTTGTTGCATCAGTACGCAACCCAGGCCATTCAGTGAGGCGTCACTGTAGACTTCATACTCGTCTCCATCTGTAGGGAGAGCTAAGACGGGCGCTGTGGTAAGCCTTGTCTTGAGTTCCTGGAATGCATTCTCGCACTCGTCGCTCCATATGAATTTGGATTCTTTTTGTAGCAGCTTTGTCATTGGTCGTGCTACCTTAGAGAAATCTGGAACGAACCTCCTGTAGTATCCTGCCAATCCTAGGAAGCTGCGTATTTCAGTTATATTTGTGGGAGCCTTCCATTCTTTCACTGCGTCGATCTTTGCAGGATCTACCATCACTCCGTCCTTCGAGATGACGTGACCCAGAAATGCTACCTTTTCAAGCCAAAACTCGCACTTGGAAAATTTAGCATACCACTTATATTTCCTCAGTATTCCCAGGATGATACGTAAATGTTTCTCGTGTTCTGCCCCGGTCTTGGAATAAATTAGGATATCATCAATGAATACAACCACGCATATGTCTAAGTACTCGTGGAAGGTCCTGTTCATTTGATCCATGAACACTGCTGGTGCATTTGTCAAACCGAAAGGCATAACCTTGAATTCGTAGTGACCATATCTGCTTCTGAAAGCGGTCTTCTGGATGTCAGATTCCCTAACAGCGATCTGATGATAACCTGACCTTAGGTCGATCTTAGAAAACACTCCCGCGCCTTTTAGCTGATCAAAAAGATCGTCGATCCTTGGCAGAGGGTAGCGGTTCTTAATAGTCACCTTGTTTAACTCCCTGTAGTCGATGCAGAGTCTCATACTGCCATCCTTCTTTTTCACAAAGAGAACCGGTGCTCCCCAAGGCGAGACACTTGGTCGTATGAAACCCTTTTCAATCATTTCTTCCAGTTGTTTCTTTAATTCCTGTAGTTCTACCGGTGCCATCCTATAGGGTGCTTTTGAGATTGGGGCCGTGCCTGGCACAAGGTCGATAGAGAATTCAACATCACGTGCAGGTGGCAAGCCTGGTAAGTCGTCTGGGAAAACATCAGGAAATTCCCGTACTACTGTAGATACCCGTATCCGTACCCCCCAAAAAAACAAACCCGATGATGAAAAGGACTTTCATACATGCTTTTAAAAGAGTCGAAACGGTACAAAAGTGTCTAAAACGTATTAGTCATTTTTAGCGTATTAATTTGGATTTGCATAATCATGAAAATGAACGTCAATTTTTAGTCATCATGAGCGTAACACGAGCACAATATAGGAACGTCTTATTAAGCCAAGCCACAAAAACCAACTAGCTACAAAGCGGCCCAAACTTACAAAACGACCCAAAAACGCACACTAACACAACACTCAAAGCGGGCCAAAGAAGGCCCCGTGTCACGTTTTCACAAATTTAGGTTTTATGAAACCATAAAATAATATAACCTAATATTATTTTATTTCAAGCCAAAACCGAAAAACACGACAAAAACCGAAACACGAAAACCGAAATTCGGACCAAAACTGAACAAAGACTTAGCTCATAAGTAAACAACAAAACATAATCATTACTTAATCAAACCTCCAAAACCAAACGCCGGCATAAACAAATTTCACCAAAACAAAAATGAAATCGCCAGTTGACAGGCGATTAAAAATCAAATCGCCTGTCAACAGGCGATTTCATTTTTGTTTTGTACCAGCCGCCTTTTTAATTTTTCTTTAAAAATATCTAACTCAAGCAAACTTAAACGCCTGTATACAGGCGATTAAGTTTTGCTATCCCAGCGTAAACCACCAAACTCTATAAATACCAACCCACTTCATTCATTTTCAAGACCCGCTTTTAGCACTCATACACTATTCACAAAATCCACTCAAAAATACCGTCTTTACATTTTCGAAAGGTAAACATTTTACCTACGGGCTAGACGTTTGAGACTCGGACAATGGGGTTACATTAACCCCAAACCCGATATTGGCACTAGCGTAGCCGTATTCGTAATACGGTTGTAGCAATTCGGATTCATAATCCGTCTAAACCCCGCCAATATCGCATAAATAAACGACTCATTATCACTAAAGCAAACCGACGTCACTTTTATAATTATGCAAGTCCTCATTCATGCATTAAATAACGACTAGAATCACGGATCCAACACTAAATTGTACCGTTTCATAGAGTCTTTTAGCATGTCAAAACTGAGGGTTTTTCACAAATTCTAATACGAGATCGGAAAATAACGTCTATAGTAATAATTTAGTCAATAAATTATTATTTAACGTACATTTCCTATAGCAATATGTCATTATTTTGACAATTTACATTATTTATGCATTTTAATCAAGTCATACTTATTCGCACTTGTACGTAGCGTGACTTTTAGCCCAAATATCGAAATTAAGCAAATGTTTTCAAACTAGTAGAGACTACTCTTATGTAGGCTTTTTGATTCTGATTTTCAAAACTTATTTTGTCAAAACTTTCGAAAAGTAACCTCACTCAGAACCCCTTCTGCGGTTTTAAACCTCGATTGATAGGTATCGACGCACCTTGAAATACGAGACACTCGTGTCTTGTATTTCAAGACGCGTTGAATAGGTCCCAAATTCCTTTAATATTTGGTGGCGACTCAGAAAATACACTTTCAAAAAGGATTTTCTACTTTTCTTTTGGTCACAAATTCATGCAATGATCTCCCCATTTTTCTCAAAACTGCACTTTTTCCTCATGAGGCGCATTCTCGCTTCGCCCCAAGACGTGGCGAGGGCGGCGCAAGTATGCCGATAGGGACTAGCGATTTCTCACCTTCCCGGTACCTTCAGTTGGCGACTCCGCTGGGGACGAGCATGATTTTTATTATTTTTGAAAAACTAGTTTTTCTTTTATTTTAAAATCATAAAGAAGTGAAGCTTGAAACTTTGAAAACATTTACGCTTTCGATATTTGGGCAAAATACGTTGAGTCGAATCCTCCTGATTCAAACCACACCCTTTGAGGAACGGCCCCCAGTAACTCTCGCTTCATAAGCGAGGTAACTCCGGACACACTGTTCTCTCACCCCTCCACGATTACAAGTACGGCATCCGTACAAACGATCGTAACCAGTCAAACTCGAACGCTCTAGGGCCCGTCTTGAATTCACACCTAAGACGTGTGTAGTCTTGCGGGTGGCCCTACCTAAACGTCGCGGGAATGACCGGAGGGAACCTTACCCTATAAACCAAAAACCTGTGTTTATATGTACAAGTGCGAAGCTATAGTACCCTCACTATAGTAGTCTTTCAAAAACTTTCTGCATGCAAAAATCCTTCCTAGGCATTATACTTTTAAAATACGTCCATCTTTGAAATTGCTTTTTCAAACTTTTTTCAAAAAAGGTCATACTTTTAAAAACACGCCGTTAGGCTCTTTGACCTATAGTCATTTGAGTTTAATAAATAAAATGCCGCTACATTTAAAACCGACCTAGGATAACCACTATATCCCAGGTCTTTTTCAAAACGTAAATGAATTATGCGACTGACGTATCGTCATAATACATTTATTGCTAAAAGGTCTTTCATAAAGCAAAAACCCGAATATGTCAATTCATTTCGGAGATTTTAAATGAAATTAACTTTTAGAACATTAGATTTAGCTTTAAGTCGAGCGACTCTTTAGTCGCCCCGATTTAATCTTTTTCTCTCAAAAACAAAAAACGCGGGCTCACTCATATGTGAACCCGTTGATTTACTCTTTGAATCAAGTGACTTATCGTCATTTTTGATTTAAATCCCTGAGTCACACGTAAAAGGCGAACAATTGATAGCCTTTTACCCAATTTTAACATCCTCAGATCGATTAGCCTATCGCTACTTCGGTTTGATCCTTTTTATCGTGATGATAAACCCCTAGCAACGTACCGCTAAACTGGGTTAATCAGATCATGATCATGCAAATTTTTCTTACCTCGAGAATAGGGACGTGTTAACACGCCTCTATCTCAAAAAGCTTCCCGTGTCCTTTTAAAAGCTAAAAACACGAGTCAAGTCGAGTCACCCACTTTTTACGCTTTTGTGTCTTCCTTTGGTCGTGAATGTGATTTTTCATTTGAGTCTTTTCCTTCTCTTTTAGAATCACTAAAGGTTTGAAAACTTTGTCAGGTTCGCTCATTGAAAAACCCTGGATACGCGACCAACTAAGAACCGTCACTTAAACCCACCTCCGCCTCCAAAGAAACGCTCCTACAACAGATCAAAACCAAAACCTGTCATGGCCTTTCAACACGACGAAGGTTTCGGAGGACCACCACCACCGGAGGTAATCCAGAACAAGTCAAATGACTCAATGATAGGATAGCTAGCCTCACCACGACGATCGAACAAATGGCTATCATGCAAAAGTTTGAAGCAGAGAAAAACGCCGTGCGCCTGGCCGAGGAATCTGAACGGAATGCAAAAAGGATTCGAACCATGGAAGAGCGTCTCACGAACTCAAGGGGTTACTCCATACACCAAGAGAACGAGCACATCCCAAAGAACGTCAGATCCATGCTACCAGACAAGTTAGCACTTAGCGATCTTCCCGTCTTCAAAGGTCACGAAAGCCCGCTCGTTCACGTCAAGGCTTTCAAAGCTAAAATGGCCATCATGGGTGTCGAACCCCCTGCATGGGCTACCTTATTCCCTCACTCATTGGACGCGCAACCCAGGGCATGGTTCTACGCTCTAGAACCACATAAAACGGGTAGTTTCGAGGACATAACGGTTGCGTTCGATCTACAATACCGGGACAACAATGATATCCAAGTCTCACTACGTACATTGGAGGTCCTGACCCAGAGGGACAATGAAGGGTTTACCGAGTACCTGACGCGCTGGAAGAAGCTGTGTGCTCAAATACCTAACCGTCCAAGGGACACCGATCTGATTACTAAGTTCATCAACAACCTTACCGCCGCATACCAACAAGACCTCCGATATGGGAATTTCGACAACTTCTCAACCCTCAGCGTCGGCGAGCTCATCGAGGACGACCTTCGTAAGGAAAATAGGAATAAGAGTACCGGTCGCGGTTATCAAGGGAGCTCATCTCGTGCCACTGCCAAAGTCGAGCCCATCCCTGCCATCAACGCCTTTGGACGGCGTTAGAGGCACCACCGGTTTTACGACACCACCAAGACTGCCATGCCTCGCCAAAGGCATCATACTCACCTCCTGGTCCCGATTCGATGAAAGCACGACGAAATTTTGACCCAATATACATGACTTACTCAAAGGCGCTACAGAAGCTTGTGAGCCGCAATGTACTTCAACTCATAGGACCTACTAGCGAGCCTCCCCCGGACAAGAAGCCAAAGTCGTGGGATCAGAACGCATACTGCGAGTTCCACAGAGGAAAGGGGCATGACACCGAGCAATGCTTCATCAAGAACATAGTTCAGGACTTGATCGACGACAATACCATCGTAAAGCCCAGCCCAAGTCCTAAGCCTTCAAACCAGCTGAACCCTCTACATAACCATGCTATATTTACAGAAGCACACCCTATCATCGACTGCTCTAAAATGATAGTCTCAGATGATCACGAAGTCAACGGCATCTGGAATACTTCTGAGGATAAAGCCGACAATGATGACACCCGCATATGTCTCCAGGATGAGCCCTACGAAGAGGAAACTCAACCCCGTCGGCCGCCAGGCAAGTATGGAGAGCTATGTCACAAGTACCCATTTAGGCTATCGGACAGTGATGACGAAGTAGCCTACTTAACACGTTCTGGACGTCCGTACCAAGCTTCTCTAAAGTTACTTGAACCTCAAAGCCACCCGCCAAGGTTGACTGCCCAAGAGAAGAACAAGGGAATAATCATAGACGAGGATACGCCGCCTACTTCGCCTACCTCCACAACCCCACCTACAAGCATTGCTCCCACGCCGTCAGCCAGCAAAGTGTCATTACCTGACACCAATCCTGTACCTGTCTTGCCAGTCAACAAGGTAGCATCATCAAGTGCTACCCCAACACCCTTACCCCCACCTGAAATCGGAGACACGCTCCATAAACAGCTCAACAAGACGAAGCGGACATTTGTCTGGCAGCTCTTAAGGGACTCAGTGGGACATCGTGAAGCCCTCTACCAAGCATTACAGGTCACCCCAATGACATCGGAAATGTCTCCAGAGAAGCTTATCAGTAACATTACACGCGAATGGCAAGCCAACGCCGTCACCTTCTCAGATAAAGACCTCCCTCCATTCGGTGGCACGCATAACCTACCTCTCTACATCAACGTGGAATGCCACGGCATGACATTACCAGTCGTCCTCATCGACAATGGATCCGCAGTCAATGTCTTGCCCCTTGAGACAGCCAGAAAACTGGGGATTAAGGAAAACGACTTCATCCCGTGTACGGACGGCGTCAGGGCCTACGATGGAACACGTCGCAGCATAAAGGGAACCATCTCCTTCCCCATTATGACAGGACCAGTCATGAGAGAAACCGAATTTCAAATCATCGACATACCCCCTACCTACAACATGCTACTGGGAAGACCTTGGATCCACGCTACCAAGGCCGTCACCTCAACCCTGCATCAAAAGGTCAGGATACCTCTGGATGACGAGATCGTCACCATCGACGCCTCGAACTTTCGAGCTACCCTCAAGCAGCAAAAAGCCAATGATAGTACTGCAGAGATAAATGCCGATCCAGCCGACGACATATGTGGGTTCGACTTCGACTTCAACATCTGTACTCTGACCCGTAGAGAAGAAATCGCTACACTCTGCGCCAAGGACGACGATAACAAATGGCCCACCATGGGTCTATCTTACGTACCATGGTCATACGAAGTCTCTCAAGGTTGGGAATCATACAATGATCGCAAGAAATATCATGACTTCCACATACAACCATACCACATCCTCCCCAGCCACTACTGGCCAAAGAGGGCACCAAAGAAGATTCCTAAGAACACAACCACGCACACCATTGTCGGGATTGATCTCATTTCCGACATCGTGGCGCAACAACAACTTTAACCCTACCAACCCGATCATCCCTTACGAAGAAAAACACACGACGGATGGTCAAAAACCCTCGAATGGACCAAGCGAACAAGGCCGCACTTTCAAGATAACTACGGGTCAAGGCTACGCCTTCAAGATTCCGACTCGACGAAGATGAAGGCAACACCCCAACAAAAAGCGTCTTAAAGTTTAAACTCCCTCGTCGTCATTTCAAGTCTCTTACCCCAACTAAGCCCCCGGGCTATTTCCCTGACATAGTCAATTTAGCTAAAGAACTAGAGTCATTAAGGTTGTCCAAAGCTCCCTCGTCTGAGCTATCTTCAAATGTAACCGCTTTTGATAACATTAATAACATGAAAATTTTTGGTTACTCTTTGCCTCATTTAAACTCTACTTTTTCTAATAATTGCGATAAATTTAAACTAAATAAAATTGCATTATATAGATACATTGCAAGTATTGTCTCAAAACCCGAACAGGACCCAATTATTGAGGACACAACAACCATCAACATAGGAACGCCCGAAGAGCCTCAAGAACTACAGCTGGGAGCTTCCCTAAGCACAGAAGAAAGGGCCACATATACCAAGCTCCTCGCAGAGTTTAAGGACGTCTTTGCCTGGTCATATAAGGACATGCCCGGCATAGACCGCGAGATAGCTGAACACCGCATCCCGATCAAGCAAGGTAGCGGCCGGTCCAAGCGAAGCTTCGACGCATCAAGCCGTAATGGTCTCTCATGGTCAAGGAAGAGATCGGTGCAGCCATAAGTCGGGTTCATCCAAGTCATCGAATACTCGATCGGGTCTCCAATATGGTGCCGGTTATGAAGAAAAACGGCAAAATACGAGTATGTGCCGACTTCCGGGACCTGAACAAAGCCTGCCCAAAAGATGATTTCCCACTACCCCACATGGACATCCTAATCGACAACACAGCAGACCACGCCATCGCTATTCATGGATGGATACGCGGGATACAACCAAATCAAAATGGCAGCAGACGACATGCCAAAAACCACCTTCGTAACCCCCTGGGGAACATACTGCTACACAGTCATGCCATTTGGGCTCATAAATGCCGGCGCTACTTACCAACGCACTGCTACCACCTTACTCCACGACATGATGCATAAGGAGGTCGAGGTATACGTTGACGACATGATTGTAAAGTCAAAGGAAGGGACGACCACGCCACCAACCTCCGCAAGTTCTTCACCGTAATCAGGCAAGATAAAAATGCGATTAAACCCACGTAAATGCACCTTTGGGGTCACGCCAGTAAATTGTTAGGCCACATAGTGAGCGGTAGCGGGATCGAAATAGACCACCAAAATCAAAGCAATAATGGGCATGAAGACACCGTGCAACATCGACGAAATAAGGAGTTTCTTGGGACAAGTCCAATATATCTCCAGGTTCATCAGCAAGCTCACCATGATCTGTGAACCAATCTTCAAAAAGTTGAAGAAGGAAGAGCATCCGAAGTGGGACGATGATCGCCAAAGAAGCATTCGACAAAGTCAAAGCACGCTCACAAACCCACTGTTCTTGTACCCCCACAAAAGGACACGCCATCACATCAGATTTAACGACTCACGCCAAACGCCATGGGTGCCATGCTCGCCAAGAAGTCAACAACGAAGAACGGGCCATCTACTACATCAAGAAAAAGTTTCACGACTACGAACCCGGTATGAACGATCGAGAAAAGTCGCCTCTTCCGGTCCTGGGCAACCAAAAAGCTCGAGCACTACCTCCTCACTAGCACAACAAGAGTCTATTCCCTAATGGACCCCCTCAAATACCTATTTGAAAAACCCGATCTGACGGGACGCATGGCCAGGTGGACTACGCTTCTTGCCGTCACGAACTCAAGTACCTCCCTCCGAAAGTAATCAAAGGAAGAGCGGTTTGGACTTCCTCGCAGAAAATGCTATCATCGAATGACCCATGATCGATACAATGTCATTTCGGACGATGGGATCTTCGCCATAGAAAAGGAGTAATCGCAATTATACTTGACGGGCGTCAAACTATCAGGGGCTATGGGTGAATAATCCTAATATCCCCAAACGGCGACCATACCCCACTCTCAATCAAGCTCGACTTTAGCGTCACAAACAACGCCGCGGAGTACGAAGCCTGCATCTATGGCCTGCAGGCAGCCATCGCCCTCAAAATAAAGAACCTACGGGTACACGGAGATTCATTCCTCATCATAAACCAAGTGACAGGAGCATGGAAGATCATGAGCGAAACCCTCACCAAATACCAAGCAAAAGTACAAAAACTCCTAGCCAACTTCGACTGCATTGAGTTCTATCACCTCCCAAGGGAAGAAAACCAGTTTGCCGACGCACTGTCAAAACTCTCATCCCTCCTGAACATGCCACCAAACATGAAGTTACTACCCATCATCGTCGAAAGACGTGACGAACCAGCATACATCCATACCATTGACCTGGACGGCCGAGCGCAGGCAGCCTTGGTATCAAGCCATAATCAACTACAAAGCATAACACTTACCCACCCGACACCGATAAACGCGGACAGAGGGCTATCAGACTCCTAGCTTCCCAATTTGTGCTAGAGATGGGACAATTGCTCAAGAAGACACCACAAGGGACACTGCTCATATGTGTCGACTACAAGAAGGGACAGGAAATCATCACGCAAGTCCATGATGGCGAATGCGGACCCCACATGAACGCTCGAGCACTCTGCAAACAGATTCTGCGGCTAGGATGGTATTGGACGACCATGGAAGCGGTATCAGATCAAGACGTCAGCACGCCACAACCGCCAAATTTTCAAAGAACGCCCAACATGTACCACCTTCACCACTATACGACCTAACCTCACCCTCGACCCTTTTCAACCTGGGGCATCGGCGTGATAGGAAAAGTCCACCCCGAGCAGAGGTCACCGTTTGCGTCTTTGGTGGCCATCGACTACTTCACTAAATGGGTAGAATGCGTCTTTTCGGACCATTGGCTCCAAGGAAGTCGCCAAGTTCATCCAGACGAACATCATATGCGGGTATGGCATACGCCACGCAGTTCATCGGCGATCAAGGTTCGCACTTTCAACGCGAGACTAAGCCATACTCACAAAATACAACATCCAAAGCATCACAAATCCTCACCCTACCGACCCCAAACCAATGGAGCCGTTGAAGCAAAGAAACAAGGCGGTCGTCACCATACTTGAGAAGATGATCGATACCGCAAAGATTGGCCTAACAAAATACCATATGCACTGGGGGATACCGTACTACCATCCGAACCCCTACGGGCATGACCCCTATTTCCTCACCTACGGCATGGAAGCCGCCCAACGATGGAAATAGAAATACAATCTCTGCAAGATACTAATGGAAAGTAGCATCCCGTAAGCGAGAATGGGCCCGTGAGCAGTGCGAACAACTCATGCTCCTGGATGAACGCCGATCGCATTCCCCGAGCACCGCATTTAATGTACCAAGCCCGACTACAACGAGCATTCAACAAACGAGTTAAGGCACGACACATAAAAGTAGGTGATCTCGTACTAAAGTCAGTCCGGGCACCACTTCCAGTCGACCCACGAGGAAAATTCAAGCGAATCGGGCGTGGCCCAACCTGCGTCAAGGAGATCTACGGGCGGGCGATCAAACTAACCGACCTCGACGGCCAAGAGTTCAACCTCGCCACAAACCTCGATCAACTCAAGAAATACTACCCCTAAAAACCCCTTGCAATGTATCTGTAAAATACAATTTTATAAAAACAATTCTTGGACCGGCAGGTCCTTAAACATGCTCATGGACTGGCAGGTCCTTAAACATGCTCATGGGCCGGCATGCCCCTAAACCTGCTCTTTCTCTCCACAAAAATCAAACACAATTCATGGACCGGCAGGTCCTTAAACATGCTCATGGGCCGGCATGCCCTTAAACGTGCACATTCCATAAACAAACACAATTCATGGGCCGGCATGCCCCTAAACATGCATCCACCAAACACAATTCATGGGCCGGCATGCCCCTAAACGTGCACATTCACCACAAAAAAGCAAACACAACTCATGGGCCGGTATGCCCTTAAACATACATTCTCGAACTACGCCGGTTTGATTCCACTTTTCGTGGATACGTAGGCAGCTTTGTAAAAAGCGCAACCGATATTCAACACAAAAATGACACGTCCAAAGCTTAAAAAGGCCAAGGACATAGTCAACACAAAAATTCGTCTTCTAGACCTGAAGGGTTAAAAGGACGATATTCAACAAAAAAATGACGCGTCCAAAGCTTAAAAAGGCTGAGGATATAGTCAACACAAAAACCGTCTCATAACCTAGTGGGTTAACATAAGGCGATATTCAACACAAAAACGACGCGTCTAAAGCTTAAAAAGGCCAAGGACATAGTCAACACAAAAATTCGTTTTTAACCTAAGGGTAAAAAGAACGACATTCAACACAAAACGACAAACCCAAAGCTTAAAAAAGTCGAGGGAATAGTCAACAAAAAAAATGCTTGCATTCTAAACCTTTGAAAAAAGATTAGAGCCAAGGAATTTCACACAAAATAACAAGCAAAATGAGGCAGAGTCGTAAATAAAAACCTGATTTTTATTAATCTTAAAAAGAACGGTTACATTTTGGATTTTTCAAACATAGGAGCATAACTACGACCTTAGAAATACACTAACAAACACTATATATTACAATACGAGTCCCGGCATGTACATCGGGTTTAGGATAGGTAATATATTACATAATACAACATAATATGAACATAATACTAACAAAGCACACATAAACTAAAACCAGGTTACTCTCCGAAGCCGACTCGAGACCTCTCCAGCCGAATAAAGGGAGCACCAACCCTCAACCCCTACGGCGACCCCCAACGTTACCATGACGATCCGGAGCACCTGGCCCTGGAATCCGGCGACGACCGACCACGCATCCAGCCGCCGAGAGAGGCACCGAGCTCGAAGCGCCACCCCTACCACTATTGCGTCCAAAGCGGATCGGGTCGTAGGCGGACGTCGGCGGAGGCTCGTTAAGCTCTATGGCACGGAGACGAGCCCTCTCCACAGCACTTTCAGCAACGGTCCATTTGGAGTAAGCCCTCGACACCCGGATCGTCCCAGGAGTACCAGCCGCAAGCCACTTAGGACGCATGATCCAACCATCGACCCACTCGTCGGCCACCTGGTTATTTAACACAACCATGTCCTGTACCTTCGTGTCTGGCCGGAATGAATCAGGCATACCCTATCTGTCGCCTCACCCGCAAGGGATGGATGTGAACCCCATCTCGAACTCCACAATAGGACCCCGGAGGGCCATCACTCATCGCGCTCGCCGTCACACCGACCACTCCCACCAGGATACCGACCAACCAGCGGATGGCACATGACCTCACAAACTACGGGAAATAGTCATTAGGGCGCTGCCTGGACCCGACCATCGCATGTAACGATTGGTAACGCCTCTGCGACATATTCGCCATCGAAGCCAAGGTCGTTCAACACACTTAGACGCTCCATCACCACACTGGAGGATCAATGGACACCCTCAGACGCATGTTCCCTATTACATGCCGGTCATCCAATCCAAGGATCGTCTCACCGTAATTAAAGCGTATGATTGCAACCTATTTCCATCCGCTCCACGACAAAGAATTAAACGCGGATCTCCCAACAACCCCTCGGACACGAGTCAGGAACATATAGCAATGAACCAAGCAAAAAGCCAAAGCCCTTCTCCTAGCCACGCAGAGATATGCCGTTTGCATTATTCTGAACCAATGACACAAGCGATAGAGGTTGATACAGTTCCCAACAAATAACTCTTCCACCTCATCACGGGTCATCTGGAGATAATTCTGAACCTGCCTCTTGTAGCCAAGTTCCTGCCTGACACATACAGGCAGGCCAATCTGCGTCCACCCGCCAATGGCCCCAAACTCCTCGACTAAGGGACAAACCTCTCCGCAAGGAAAGCGGAACACGTGAAGGCTTGGATCCCAATACTCAAGACAAGCGTCCAGGAACTCGTACTCCATTCGAACCTGCCTTAGCCCACGAAATACGCCAACTCCGCAATCTTTCAAGAGCTTCTTCTCGACACCCGATAAGGACGCACACCAACGACGCAAGTTTCCTTCAAAACTCTCCATAACTCGACGAATGTTCCATAAATATTCTGAATATTTTTGGAAAATCGAGAATAGAAGACGAGAGGATGAGTGAAATGAACTAACTTAGCCCTCCTTTCATAGCCAAAATTTGCAAAACGAAATACAACACAAAAACTTAAACGCTGGTGAACAAGCGATTAAAATAAATCAAACAAAAACCACAAAACAAAATTCTAATCGTCTGTAAACAGGCGATTAAAAATCAAATCGCCTGTTTACAGGCGATTTTCTTTTTCTTTTCTGACAAAATTATTCGATTTCTTACACTTCTTACACACCTACACCCAAAAATTTTTAACTTATTACCCCTACACTATTTTTACCGACCTCCTAATCTGACGTTTACGATCCCGTCGCGTCGTCTCGATTTGCGTAATTGACTCCGTCTTCAGATTTTTCAAAACACAATAATCACACAAAAATTTAACCCAACACAAAATATGATTTTCGCATTCACGAATTTTCGTCTCAAAACGTCGTTTTAGCTCGCATTTTTACTATGTCAAAAACGTCTTTTTACGAGTCTAAAATATGTCCTAACCAGCATTTTTCAAAAACTCTTCATTTCGCATTTAAATCGGTCATTAGCGAGTCAGTCTCAATCGAGACATATATATATGCTTTCACGACTAACAATGTTTTGCAGTGCACGCAAGAAGCAAATACGCAAGGATTTCAGACCGCCATTTACGACAGGAATGCATTTTTTGCAACAAGACAAAATAACCAAATCAAACCCATAAACACCCACGAGTCCAAAAAATCAACCAACCATACACAAATCCAAAAACCAACCACACAAAACAAAAACTAATATTCATAAATACAAGTCCAAAATATACAAGTCCAAGCCTACTACGACTGGTCACGACGCTGCAAGACAAAGACGCAGGAATCAATCTCGGACGTGCCACTATCCGGCTCCCACGCATATCGACCCTCGGCTCTGCCGGGACCCTCGCCCGGCTCCTCGGCATGCGCAGCCTCCAGCTCGGCCCGCGATCTCGCCCCCTCCTCAGCCCTGACCCTGGCTAACTCAAGTCGCGCCTCGGCCGTCTCCTTCTGCGCCCTGCAGGCGTCAACAACCTTCTCATTCACAACCGCCCGCCATCGGTTGGCCGCCCGCCACAGCCTCCTGTGGACCTCAGCTGTCACCTGCAACAATGCGAGAAATCAATTTAGCTTTCTGGGGGCTATACTCAAAAACCTGCTTCGACAGAGTTTGACTAATGATTTTACACTAAAATCTTACTCAAACTGGGGGCTATAATCAAAAACTCGCTGACAGAGTTTGACTAATGATTTTACACTAAAATCTTACTCAAACTGGGGGCTATAATCAAAACCCTGCTTCGACAGAGTTTGACTAATGATTTTACACTAAAATCTTACTCAAACTGGGGGCTATAATCAAAAACCTGCTTCGACAGAGTTTGACTAATGATTTTACACTAAAATCTTACTCAAACTGGGGGCTATAATCAAAAACCTGCTTCGACAGAGTTTGACTAATGATTTTGCACTAAAATCTTACTCAAACTGGGGGCTATAATCAAAAACCTGCTCCAACAGAGTTTGATTAATGATTTTACAATAAAATCTTATTCAAACTGGGGGCTATATACTACATAATACTCATGCTGTACAAAGAGGAGGGTTAATACCTTTCTCACGCGCGGATCCCACCTCTCAAGACCCGCATCGGTGACCACAGACAGGGAAGGCGGCAGCACGATCGAATGAGAGCAGCCCTCGTGAACAACCAGCAGGTCCTCAACGAACGGAGGAGGCTGGAACTCAAGGTCAGGGTCACGTCGCTACAAAACAAAAATAGGATAAATTTTTGCTTCCTGGAACCAAAACAGATACAAGCGAAAAGGATAATCAAGCATACCTCGATCACAGCGTCAGCAAGGGCATGCTGTGCCCAAGTCACGTAATCCTCATCCCGCCGCAGCAAGGAGTCGGACTCACCCTCGTGATACACGTCACGACGCTCATTAGCGCCGCGCGCCTCCACTAACAAAACCGGCGGAGGAGCAGTACGATGAAGCCGCGACGTCTGCCGCGGCAGACAGACGCTTCCAAGTACCAAAGACGATCCGTGACTCGGGTCTCAATTTACGCCGTCACCGTCAAGGGGACCAAAGCGAAGCCGCAATCGCTTCTGAGGAACGCCGGTAAAATTCCTCCAAGGGTCGCGAACGAACTACAAAACAAAACCAAATTATAAACCACAAAAACAAACACAAACCCAAAAACAAGCTACAAAAAGACCAAAATACAAAACACGATCACCCTTACCTTATCCATCGTCATCCCGTTGAAGCGTACACGAGCCGCGTCATAGTTCAGGCCAATACCCCTCCGATCCGTCCGTCGATACGCATGGAAAGCGGGTATGTAGCCGCCACCGAACGTGTCCGGAGCAGAGGGGAAGTGAGCATAGCACCAAGCCTGCAAGCAAACAAAACACACGTTACAGAAGAAAAGCAGAAACAAAACAACAAAAACTACAAAAGTCGAACCCTACCTCCATCAGAAGACCAGGGCCCACAAGCGACACATCCGAATCCTCGTCAATCCGATCAGGGCGCACTGCGTCCCTCAGGTAACGGATCAACAGACCAGGCGAGTCACCCACCAAAGTCACCTATCCGTGACATGTCCGAGCCGCCATCAACACAGCCGCCGACGCTCGCTCCCCCTTGTCGCCAAAGTGGGTGGCCGTCAGGAACCACCACAACCACAGCCGGGCCCTCTGCTCAGCGCTCGCTCGAGTAGACCCTTTCTTCTTCCTCCTCCCCTCGAAGAAGTCAGCAAACCATATCGTACGAGGCTGAAACGTGTGCTCCTCGTCCTTCCCACACTTAATCCCGTCGCCAATCAGGCGCACGACTCGTGGGCTATCAATAGGAGGTCGCTCACGCCCCCAGTCAAGTACACCCTCGCCATGAGGCGACCAGAATACCGCCCACGAAGAAAGAGTCACGCCAACCTCAGAACCAGGCATGTGGAAGGTGTTGGTCGTATCCCAAAACCTATCCAACAACGCCCTAAATGCGGTGAGCGCGAGTTCACCCGCTTGCCCCGCACCTCCTCCACTTCGCACTAAGGACCGAAAGTCGTCCCAAGCACTATGTCCCGCCTCCTGGTGAGCCTACCCTCAAAGACGCCAAACACCGTCCAAAACCTGCAGAAGGTCCTCATCGAGCCTAACGGAAAGCCGACCTTCACCCGGATCGACAAGTGCTCCAAGGGACTCCAAACCAGAGTCACGCCGTCCCAGTCCAGGGCCACCTGCGACCACAAACGCGGACCGTGAGGATAGTCAGGCCTCGCGCCCAACTCGTCAACCATCCCCATGAAAACCTCGGTCGCGGCCTCAAAACTTGCCGCACCTGCATCCTGGGCCGCGCCCTCAGCCTCGCCCTCAGCCTCACCCTCAGCCTCTGCCTCAGCCTCAGGCTCATCCTGAACCTGCTCCTGAGCATGGCCCTGAAACTGACCCCCGGCCACTGGCGGCCCCGCGATAGCGGCAGCCCGAGCATCGTCGGCGGCGGCTGGCGGCGGCCATGGCGGCCTCGGCGATCTCAACCTCGACAGCCACCTCAGCCACAGTCTCGTCAGGAACCCCCTCCTCCTCACTCGAAGACTCCTCCGACTCGGAAGTGTCCTCGTAACGGCTCCCCGGACCCCGAGCACGACCACGCCTCCGCGGAACCTCCACGGGAGCTCCCCCTACTCCAACCTCCTCAACAACACCGGCGACCTCAGCCTCGTCCCGGTCACCACCCTCGGCAGCAACACGAGCTCGACGCCTCGGCCGCTTTGCGCCTGAAAGCCACATCCACCTTACCCCTCTTCGGCCTCGGGTTCCTCCGACCGCGACCACGGCCTCTAACTCGACCCCTCCAGAGCCGCAGCTCCCACTGGCTGCGCAGTATGCGTCCCTGCGAAGCCCCTGCAGCAGCACCACGACCTCTGCCTCGGCCCCCTCTCGGAGCCACAGGCGTCCCTCCAGCACAGCCACGGCCACGCCCCTGCAGAGACCCTGCAGCTACGCCCCGACCTCCGCCACGGCCTCCCCCAGGAGCCTCAGACGTCTCCACAGCAGCGCCACGTCCGCGCCCCTACAAAGACTGCGGGGCGACGACACTGGTCCGACCTCGCCACCAACGGGAGACCTCGACGACCGGCGGCCCACTACCGCTTAGCGTCACTGAAGACGCGCCCGCCAACGGCCTCTCACGCACCACATTACCGAAAGCGACTTCAAGAAGAACGCCACGACCCACACCACTAACTGGCGGCTCAGGACCACCGGAAACAGCACCACGTCCCAGGCCACTAGCAGAAAGCCCAGGCGACGCACCAACAGCACTAGCACCACTAGCAGAAAAGGCCGGAGACTCGCAATGGCTCAAACTCACTCCTGGCGTCGTAGAAGCTTCAGGCGTCTGAGGAAAAGCTCTCACCGGTCCGACCGAGAGCGGACCGTTTGAAACCTCCAAGGGCGCAGTATCCCCGGCAGAGAGTGTCGCCCGAACAAAGAAAGTCAACTCCACCAATACCCGATCCATGTCATCAAGTAGGCGGAGGCCTAGGATCACCTGCACAAGATTCAAAGACATACTCGTAAAACTAAGCAAAGAAATCATTCTAGAAAGATCAAGACAAAGCAAAGAAAAACAAGCCATAGGCCTGCTTTTGACAGATAAGGCCAAACGGAGCGAAGCCTGAGTGAGGCCAAAATCCATGAGACGATACGATATATACGCCCTACTCGATCAAGTTAAGAGCAAGCACGCACAAAAGCAAGCAGAGAATTGGCCAAAACAGCAGAAAGCGTGCCTTTTAAACCAAAAAAGCGTAAGAGGGAAAACGCTTCTGAAAGCGAAACCCATATTTGCTGACACAAACCCAACCCATAAATCACAATAAGCTCATGCAAAAAATTTCATGCGAAAACGATGTCCCGAACACCTCGACTGAATAGCTTTTACAAAACACCTCCAAACTACAAAAACGACCTTTACTTGACCATAACTCAACCCAAAAAGCCCCCACTTCCCATAAAACAACCCCCTAGCCAACACAGACAACATACATTACCTTACATTCCATTAACGGGGCACGAAAAGCGAGGAAAAGCGACTTTTTAAAACCTAGCCTAAACTACAAAAAACGCTCCAAAACACCTCCAAACAACACATTCCCTGCAAAACAAGACTAAAAGTGTACCATACTAGCCATGAAAACACAATACAAAGAATTCGGGCAAGTTTCGGAACCGAAAAATTTCGACCAAAATCGACCCTTATACCAAAACACACGAAAATTACGGTTTTTCAGGCCGTTTTTCGCACACAAGCCACCCAAACCTATACCCTAGCATACTACAACACCTCCAAAACAACCAAGCCAATCGGGATCGTTTTACGCTACAAAAACAGAGCACAAGCCCCGACTTAACCCCCTTTCATGCGGTTTCACCCCAAACGAACCGTTTTTCGCATGAATTTCAACAAACCGAACTCACCAACACGTTGTACTACTAATGGGTAAGCTACACTGGAGTTTTGAGCCATTTTCGAGACGTTTTCAAAAATGACCAAAATGCCCTCCGAGTCAAAACGTACGAAAATCGAGACCACAAGCCGGGTTTTCACACAACGACAGCAAGACAAGCGAGGCAAGCACTATAAAAACCATGGCTAACGTTTTCAAGCAAGGACGAGAGCTAAACTCGAATCAAACCGACATTTTCGACCCAAACCCTAGAAAACGGTATTTCGAGTTAAAACCGACTCAAACCAAATTCAAAACACGAAAAACCAAGTGAGTTGAGTATGTACCTTGGTCCATGACGAATTGTAGGAGTCGGAAAATCGATTTTTGATCAAGAAAATCGCCAAGACGAGTTTTAGAGGTTTTCGATTTAGTTTTTATTTTTCGGGTAAAATGAATCAACCTCCCTCTCCCTCCCGTGTTTTAACCAAAAACACCAAAACAAAAACCTAATCGCCAGTACACCGGCGATTATGTTTTTGTTTCTGGGTTTCAGTTTTTGTTTTGGGCCATTTCCTCGGCCCAATACACCTTCCAACCCATTCTTAAACACGATTTCAACCCAACCAACAAAAACACGTAGCCTCCTCACGAGACGTTCATAAAAACCTAGCCCTTTTTATGAGAACCACAAAAAACACGTAGCCTCCTTAAGAGACGTTCATAAAAACCTAGCCCTTTTTATGAGAAAAACAAAAACACGTAACCTCCTCACGAGACGTTCATAAAAACCTAACTTTTTATGAGAAAAACACGTAACCTCCTCACGAGACGTTCATAAAAACCTAACTTTTTATGAGAAAAACACGTAGCCTCCTTAAGAGACGTTCATAAAAACCTAGCCCTTTTTATGAGAACCACAAAAAACACGTAGCCTCCTCACGAGACGTTCATAAAAACCTAGCCCTTTTTATGAGAACCACAAAAAACACGTAGCCTCCTCACGAGACGTTCATAAAAACCTAACTTTTTATGAGAAAAACACGTAGCCTCCTCACGAGACGTTCATAAAAACCTAACCTTTTATGAGAAGAACACGTAGCCTCCTTACGAGACGTTCACAAAAATCTAAACCACTCTTATAAACCAAACCCCAAAAACGCGTAACCTCTTCTACGAGACGTCCAGCAAGGAAAGCAAAGCAAGGAGCGCAAGCCAGAAGCGCAAGCAAAGCAAAGGAGCGCAAGCCAGAAGCGCAAGCAAAGCAAAGGAGCGCAAGCGGCGCAAAGCAAAGCAAAGGAGCAAGCGGCGCAAGCAAAGCAAAGGAGCGCAAGCCAGAAGCGCAAGCAAAGCAAGGAGCACAAACGGAAACACAAGCAAGGCACCAGCTGGGAGTACTCAGGCCACATGCAGGCTGACATGCCCTTAAACATGTAGGACCGTCATGTCCTTAAAAACATGTCGTCCCTCCCCGCATTTCCCGACGCTAAGTCCTCGTCTCTCCCATAAGACACATGCTTAGCGCCGCCAGGTGGTATCGAGACTATAATGGTCCGGATACTATCTTTAAGTTTGATTAACGCTTTGTCCAAGCTCAGTCAAACTGGGGGCTCTGTAGATACCCGTATCCGTACCCCCCCAAAAACAAACCCGATGATGAAAAGGACTTTCATACATGCTTTTAAAAGAGTCGAAACGGTACAAAAGTGTCTAAAACGTATTAGTCATTTTTAGCGTATTAATTTGGATTTGCATAATCATGAAAATGAACGTCAATTTTTAGTCATCATGAGCGTAACACGAGCACAATATAGGAACGTCTTATTAAGCCAAGCCACAAAAACAGCCCAACTAGCTACAAAACGGCCCAAACTTACAAACACGACCCAAAAACGCACACTAACACAACACTCAAAACGGGCCAAAGTGCGTCCCGTGTCACATTTTCACAAAGTTAGGTTTTATGAAACCATAAAATAATATAACCTAATATTATTTTATTTCAAGCCAAAACCGAAAAACACGACAAAAACCGAAACACGAAATCCGAAATTCGGACCAAAACTGAACAAAGACTTAGCTCATAAGTAAACAACAAAACATAATCATTACTTAATCAAACCTCCAAAACCAAAGCGGCATAAACAAACACCAAAACAAAAATGAAATCGCCGGTTGACAGCGATTAAAAATCAAATCGCTGTCAACAAAGCGATTTCATTTTGTTTTGTACCAAATTACTTTTTAATTTTTCTTTAAAAATATCTAACTCAAGCAAACTTAAACGTCAGATAAAGCGATTAAGTTTTGCTATCCCACGTAAACCACCAAACTCTATAAATACCAACCCACTTCATTCATTTTCAGGACCGGTTTTTAGCACTCATACACTATTCACAAAATCCACTCAAAAATACCGTCTTTACATTTTCGAAAGGTAAACATTTTACCTACGGGCTAGACGTTTGAGACTCAGACAATGGGGTTACATTAACCCCAAACCCGATATCGCACTAGCGGCCGTATTCGTAATACGGTTGTAGCAGTCGGATTCATAATCCGTCTAAACCCCGCCAATATCGCATAAATAAACGACTCATTATCACTAAAGCAAACCGACTTCACTTTTATAATTATGCAAGTCCTCATTCATGCATTAAATAACGACTAGAATCACGGATCCAACACTAAATTGTACCGTTTCATAGAGTCTTTTAGCATGTCAAAACTGAGGGTTTTTCACAAATTCTAATACGAGATCGGAAAATAACGTCTATAGTAATAATTTAGTCAATAAATTATTATTTAACGTACATTTCCTATAGCAATATGTCATTATTTTGACAATTTACATTATTTATGCATTTTAATCAAGTCATACTTATTCGCACTTGTACGTAGCGTGACTTTTAGCCCAAATATCGAAATTAAGCAAATGTTTTCAAACTAGTAGAGACTACTCTTATGTAGGCTTTTTGATTACGGTTTTCAAAACTTATTTTGTCAAAACTTTCGAAAAGTAACCTCACTCCGAACCCCTTCTCTGGTTTTAAACCTCAGATTGATAGGTATCGACGCACCTTGAAATCTGAGACACTCGTGTCTTGTATTTCAAGACGCGTTGAATAGGTCCCAAATTCCTTTAATATTTGGTGGCGACTCCGAAAATACACTTTCAAAAAGGATTTTCTACTTTTCTTTTTGGTCACAAATTCATGCAATGATCTCCCCATTTTCTCAAAACTGTGACTTTTTCCTGCGAGGCGCATTCGCCGGCGCCAAGACGGGCGAGGGCGGGCGCGCGCAGGGCGTCGATAGGGACTAGCGATTTCTCACCTTCCCGGTACCTTCAACTACGTGAATACCTTCGATGTCTACGCTTTCCTTTACTTCGTTGACGCTGCATAGATACACTTGATGTCCCTTTCTTTCTAACCGTTGAAGTTGTAGCATAGATATGATTTTCGCCCCCTTAACTGGCGAAGTCTTCTGATACGTGACCCTAGCCCCTGTAGGATGCTTCAAGCGAATTTTCCGATCTCGGCATTCGAACAACGCATGATACTTAGTCAACCAATCGATCCCCAGAATAACGTCGAACTCCGGCATGTCAAAAAGAATAAGGTCGGAAGGGAAGATTGTTTTATGAATTGTAATTGGAGTTTCTTTGAATATTTTGGAACATTTGAAAATTTTTCCGTTTGGTAAAGAAATATTTGCGTTGATTGATTCGGATTTTGTGAGATTAGCCTTTGAAACAAACTTAGAAGATATAAAGGACAAGGATGCCCCAGTGTCAAACAAAACAACAAATAAGCATGAGTTTATAAGAAAAATACGGTGATGACATCGGCCTCAAGTGACTCCTCCGCCTCGGCCGGTGAGCACATAAACTTCGACCTGTACCACAACAGATTGTGGTACTCCCGCAACAGGTGTTGGTCTCGGAGCATTAGGGCATGCATTCGCCTTGTGCCCTACCAGCTTACAACGGTAACAAGTAATTGGCTGTCCATTACATTGTTTCCCTTCATGACGCGCCTTGTTGCATATAGGATAATTTCCCGGCAAAGCTCTTGGTTGAGGAGCCCTTCCTGCAACCATGGCCCTCTCGTTGTTCCCAGCAGGAAGTCTGTTCTGGAACGCAGGCCTCTGAAAATTCTGCCTCTGTTGGATCGGGCGTTGATAATTCGGCTTCTGAATGAAGCTCGACTGTGCCACAGATGGCACAAACACCTTCTTCTTCTTTTTCTCCTCGGCTTTTTCTAACTCTAAGGAAGCTCATACCCTGCACGCACACTCGTAGGCTGCGGCAAAAGTAGCCTAGGTGTTGCTGCTCATGTGGGTACGCAGATCGTTAGACATATTGCGCAGGTACCTCTGAGTCATGGCCCTATCGTTGGGAGCGATCGCAGCCCCGAATTTTGCCAGCTGTTGGAATTTCTCAGTGTATTCCTGGAGTGTCATGTCTCCCATTCTGAGACTTATGAATTCCTCCTCTTTCTGACACCTGAGCTCATACCCAAAGTACCGCCCCTTGATCTTCTCAACGAATTCGTACCAGGTGAACGTAGTATCAGGCTCATTGGTCCTGACCACGTTCCACCAGTCATTTGCCTCTTCCTTTAGGTAAAAGGCGGCAATGTTGACTCTATCCTCTGGAGGCGTTCTAGCCAGATCCATGAGTTTCTTCATTTCCTCCAACCAATTTGTGAGGTCGACAGGGTCATTAGAACCCGAGTATGTTGGAGGACGATGACGGAAAATGCGGTCGAACGCGCTTGGATGATGTTGGCGGTTCGCGTTGTCCGTGGCTATTTCTGCTATACGGATCAAAGATTCCTCAGCTAGAATTGTTCGTTCTTCGTTAGTCATTGGAGGTGCGACCATTACGGAAAGGATTAGGAAGCGAAGAAGATTATTAGCATTGAAAGGGGTTAGATAGCATGCTTGACATTGATAGAACTTATTTGAAGTGAAAGTGATAACAGCAGTAATGCAAGTAAGCACAGAAGTTAGGTATTTTATTCCATTGAGATGTAATTGTTGGTTACATCGGTTTTAGGATTTCAAAATGTATCAAGTACATTTTCTTAGGAAGGATATAGTAGGTAGGAGAGAGGGAGAAAGTAATTTTTGTGTAATTGATTACGAATTTAACAGATGTCCTCACTCCGTGCCGTCTGGTACCTCTTCGATGCTTCAATCCTCGGGAGTTGAATTATTATTTAGATTTTATATCCGAGGATAGTTGTTAGTTTTTTTTTGTCAGTCACTTCAGCAAGTAGCAAGCATACGCGAGTTAGTGTATTTTATTTTGAGGGAAGTAGTTTGTTATATTTAAAAATCCTTAACCTATGGTCGGTCCTTAAGATTTCTACCCATCCTCACACTTTAAAGCGATTTGAAGTTTATTATTTAAGCGGTCTAATAAAAGAAAAACCTAATTTATTATTTGATCCTATTAGTCTATGCCTGACATACAATATGAATGTCTGGCCCAGGTGTCTCTCGCTAGATGAAATAACTATTAAGTTACTCACGGTCGCAAGACGACTCGATAATTAATCAGAATAACCTGGTTTTTCGTCGACTTTAATTACTAAGGCGGAAATTAATTAAGTCTTAAACCAGCGTTATTAATTATACATAAAACCCAAAATGTTACATCGTAATTCAAGAGTTGAACAAAACAACTACGTAATGCGGAAATTTAAAAGAGTAGCGTCTTATATATTACAAATCTCTCGCAAATGACATAAAGTAAAGCGTAAAACGCGTTGCATGGCCCCGCCCAAAATCCGACTTAGGTCCATGATTACCTGCACAATAAATCGATGGGGGATGCACTGAGCGACAAAGTGACTAGCTATGCTCATACTTACCCTCGATTTCAATTACTTTGGTTTAATATTATCGCTTTATAAACATAACATTATGATAAAACATAAACATGCTTAATACAATTAGCATGTAAAGACATATATGTCATAATAAGCATGCGGTTAAAGCGATAAATCATATAAGCATGATATTCAGTTATGAAAGCAAATAACATATAATATCATAGCCATAGTATCACAACATATCAGCAAGATTACAAAGCGATATCAGATCGCATACATACATACGTATCGTATTGTTCTCATCATGCAGACTCGATTCACTTCAGAAACTTGTGGTCTTTAATTTTCGAAGATGGTACACACTCGTTCTCATTTAATCAAGCAACACACAACACATACTGCTTACGAGCCTGACCACTGAGTAGGTCCTTGTACTCTGATCGATTGCATCTCACTTCCATAGTGCAGAGACTTACTCGACTCGTAAACCACGCCGAATACTATAATACTTGCATCTCATCCTCTAGTGTTCGAAATGATTCGAACTTCAGATACAATCTCGTCAAGTGATCTTTACATGTGGCAAGAACGAATGCTAGTGTCGCGCCCACTAAGAACGAAACACCGCAAGGAGACCACCGCTATAATCGCCCAAATCGGCACGGATGCCCTGTTAACTTTAGCGAAATAGGGGAATAAAACCCTAGTCTAGTACATGTACACTAGTATCCAATTTAAGAATGGGCTATGCTAATCATAGAGCACCTTAACTCAGGATAAAACGACTATTTCCTAAAGCCTGAGACAAAAGCCTTGGCATATTCAATTATCTTGTCCGGCAATGGCGACCGCCACAAGACTATCTTAACCCCACTTCACTCACGATTGACGTTCCTTTATCTGAGGCCCAAGTTTGACCTTTTATTTAAACATACTCATGATTTATTATTTATTTGATATTACATATCACATGTTTCTAGACTCTCCTAGTATCAGCGTCAAACGTTTTATTTGAAGTGTAGGTTTCATATGATCACATAACACATTCGTTCATTATTTGAAGTGTGGTTAGTTATTAACGTTTTCAAGTTTTCTAAAACGTTACGTTTATTAGTATGTTCAATCTTATTTAAGTGTTGTCATACACTTTAAGTTATTTATTTATTCATTTTCAATTTTCTATACTTAGTAAAATTTTCAATTATTTTCAATATTTTACTATTCACTTTTCACTATTCACCGTATTTACTATTCATCGTATTTTACTAATCATCGTATTTTACTATTCATCGTATTTACTATTCATCGTATTCACTATTCATCGTATTTAACTATTCATCGTATTTAACTATTCATCGTATTTATACGCATCTTTATACTTAGATATTTTAGTATAATACTAAACTTGTTTTTATTTCCTAAGTATAGATTTTTAGTTTCAAAGTCGTTAGGTTCGTTTTGTACTTAGGCGATTTTTGAAAATATTCTAAAGTCTAGTTTTAAAAATGTTAAGTTCGGTTTGTATTTAGTCATTTATGAAAATATTCGAAAATCATAGTTTTAAAAACGTTAAGTTCATTTTGTATTTAGTCATTTATGAAAATATTCTAAAATTCTAGTTTTAAAAACGTTAAGTTCGGTTTATAAAAGGTGATCAATGATATTTATTTTAAAACGAGACTCAGTTAAATTTAGTCGTCTATCTATTTAAGTTAATGATAGTATCGTGGATGATTCATTTATAGTCCGTATGTCCAAGCTCAATAATCCAATAGCAAAGGTAGTAACACACGATTTAGTTCATTTTTATAACGGTTACATAATTTTATCGGTTTATAACATTTCATTTATAACTAAAACGATTTATACAAAAATTCAATTCTAATTACTATTTAACTTTAGTGACTTAGTGATAATTTCGTTTTGGTCAAATTTAGTCAATTTAAAAGGTAATGTCGTGTGGTATAGCTATATGTTACAAAATTGGTTTATTTCTTTTAATTTCTTTATTCTATTTATTAACTACTAATTAAATTATTTTAACAATTAAACTAAAAAGTGATAAAAAACAATTTTTAACATTAAAAATGTCCAAAATGCCGTGAGCATGTATACTAGTATTCTAAATTTCATTTTTTTGATTTTAACGGTTTTTAGCTTAAAGTCTTTATAATTTAATTATTCTAATTAAACTAAAACGATTTAAACTAAAATGAAACTTACTAACAATTTCATTTATATTTATGAATAGTGTTTTTCAACACTTTAAATTTCTAACTTTTTAATCTAAATGATTTATAATGTTTTAGTTGATTTATAGTATAATACTAAGTGATATATAAAACAATAACTAAACATAAACATAAATTATTAACAAACATAAATTAAAATGAAATGAAAATGAGTAACAAGTATGAACATCAACATGAATAACTCAAGAACACACATGAAGAACTCAAGAACAACTCAAGAACACTTATTTCGATTTTAATAATTTATAATTCGTTTTCCTAATTTAGTTTTTTTTTCATAGGAACATCTATTTTATACTAACTTAACACTACATATAATTTACAAAAATTAAAAGTGAAAATATATTAAAAAAAATAATAAATGCCGTGTATATGTAATATGTATATATAATTTTCATTTTCGATTTTAATCACTTTAAACTCATTTTTAATATTTCACATAATTTTTATATATAACTACTACTCAATTAAAACATAACTAAACATAAAAATCATATGAACATAAATTAAAAATGCTCAAAAATAAATTAACTAAACATATGAATATTTTACTACAATATTACTAGTAGACTATTTACTTAATTATTATCATTTATTATACTTTACATATCACACAAGCACACATAAGTGATGTTTAAACATATTTAACATAATTTTCATATTCATAAAATTATAATAACAAAACAATTTAATTTACTAAAAGAATAATACAAGACATAGTTAGTCACCTCGATTTAGCGAGCTAGAGGTTATCCGGGTCAATTATATTATCTAGGTTTAAGTCTTCACCCAAGTCCTCGTATTCACCTTCAAAAATAAACCCGAGATAGTAAGCTTGAATACCCTCTAATTAGCTAAATAATACTAGTAAGTATTAGAGTAATATTTAGGGTTTTATTTAGGATGTTTTTGGAGTAAAATGAAAGAAAATCAAAGGGAGGAAATGGAGTAAAGGGAGCCGGCAAAAGGAGAGCAAAATGGAGGGTTTTTGACTTATGAAAATAATGAAACAAGTTGTAAGAAAATAGGTTAAGTTATTTAGATATTAAAGTTGGTTTTTATTTAGTAAATAATGTTTTATTAACTTAATTAAACCATCATCCCCTCCGTCATCACCAAATAAGTCCACATTACTATTTGAGCATTAAAATTGTCTAATTTGTGTTTAAAAATGTTTTTCCACGAAATTCGTCAGTTTTTAAAAAGTCGGGCGTCAAAAGCGATAAAAGTTAAAGTGTGCGCGTTTGACTATTTTTCGAAATATTTCTACTTTTGAATTCTAAGATTAAAATATTTATTCTATTATTCAAAAATTTTAAAAAGTATTAAAGAAGTCGAGAAATTTTACAAAACGAAAGTTTTGCAAAAAGTGTGATTTTGAAAGGTTAAAGGATTAGGAAATGATTTAAGCTTTGAAAATAGAACTTGATGGCTAATTATTGAATTAAATTAACACGGGGTGTTACAATGTCTGTCCCCGAGCTCGTAAAGAAGTCAAACACCTCGAAGAAGACTGGCGGTTTCATAAGTGGCAAAGTGAAGAGTATATTTGTAAGACTTCATTTATACTTAACTAATAATTTTTTGATTATATTGTTATTTACAATCTAGTTAAATTAACGAGTTTTATATTTTATATTTTATTATTAGGACCGCTTCGGGCCACGAGTGGAGGAGGTCCAGAATACCCAGCCTGACACTCCCGTCGACGAGAACCGATTGTATTACGAGGTTGTCGGCGGACACGACAAGAAAGGACGTGTTCACGGCCAGGTTCTGCGACTCCTTTGTTTCTGACGTCTGCCCCATCGTCACTCTTCTGCTGGGGAGCAGTCCACGTATGCTCCCGGCCTACTGACCCGCCTTACAGACGAGAATCAATCAATGACTCAGAGGTTGGCGGCAATTGAGCAGTACATCGAGTCTCAACGCCTAAATACGCAGCCTCCTCCGACTTGCAACCAAGGGGATGACTTCTTCAGGCGCGGACCCTTTGGCGGTGACGGCGCTAGTGGAAGTGGCGGGGCAGATTTAGGGTTGTGCTGATTACGTTTGTTGTTAAATTTTGAAAACTGAAACGGTTTAACTTATTAGACTTTGTACTTTGGGTGTCTTTAACGGTGGTATTATGTTAATATATATGTTAATATGGGTGTTGTGTGTTGTGTGTTGGCTGTTGGCTGATTGGGTGTATTTTTGGGTGTATTGAACACCGTAAATGAATTGTAAATGCAGGGTTTAGTGGGGAACAAAAAATAAAATTTGCTACGGCAAAATGCAGCAGTATTTACGACGGATTTCTTACGCTTTGCGACGGACATCCGTCGCAAATTACGCAGGTGTTTTGCGACGGATAACGTCCGTCGCATAAATTTGCGACGGATTATTCCGTCGCAAATATAAATTTGCGACGGAATTCCACGTACATTTGCGACTGATTTAGCCTTCCTGGTCTGCGTCGGATTTAACCGTTTGCGACGGAATAGGCCGTCGCAAAAATTTTTGCGACGGACTATTCCGTCGCATAGTATTATTTTGCGACAAAAAAAACCGACGCCTACGGTTCGTCGCAAATTCCGTCGCAAATGGGAATTTGCGACGGATATAGGCCATTTGCGACGGAATATATCCGTCGCAAAACAGCTGATATTTTGTAGTGTTGGGTATGCGTGAGGTGTATAATTGAGTAGGGGTGCTTATGTAGGTGTAGGTGTAGGTCCCGTGAAAGAGCGTCCGTGTAATGCTTGAACTCGCCGAGGAGTGTCTATGTAGAGTGAAATGCTTGGAGTTAGGTGTATATTGCAGAGTGCTTGTGCTTGGGCTCGCCGAGGAGTGTCTATGTAGTCGTAGTTGCATATGATTGCCTTCTGTCGAGGGGAAAAAGATGTAATGCTCGTGAAGAGCGTTCGTGCTTCTGCTTCTGTACCGTATATTAAATGCTTAATATACGCGTATGGCGGACTGTAGGTGACGCCTTAACCCAAGAACGGGACGTACTTGGAGTTGTATTAAGGCTAGGATGAGTTAGGAAACCAAAAGTAGGTCCAAAACGGGAAAAACCCGAGAAAAACCAAAGGCTGAAACCGCATAAGCTTATGCGGTTCATGGGGCAAACCGCATAAGCTTATGCGGTTTTCCCTGCGGGCTGTAGGGGCTGTATAAAGGCTCGTGTATACCGTGACTTTGCCTCATTCACCATTTTCGGTTTTCATACTCTAAAAACACCATTTTTCGATTTCTCAACCGATTTTGCTCATTTTTCTTGCGTTGCCTTGGTATGGAACCAGGTAATGCTCCATTTTAACTTGCTTTTACGTTATTTGTCGTTGTAATTAGCTAGTTTTGCCTTGAAATGTTGAAAAGACGGGTTTTGCATGAAAACCTGAGTTTTGCTTGAAATTTGCCGTTTGGATGCTTGAAATTGACGTCATTGTGTTGCATTATGCCATGTGAACGTGTATGTGTGAATTGATTGTGATTTAGACCGTCTTTGTGTGAAAAACGTCCAAATTAGGTTTCGGGCCCGAAAACGAACCCGGATTTTCCGACCCGGAATTTCAATTAAACTTCGGTGTAGGATGCCCATAGCGTGTATAGCATGCCTATAGCGTTAGTTTTGCGAAAATGCCGAGTTAAGGCTTTCAAATCGCCGTCTTAAGTCGTAGTTATACGGAGTAATTAAGGCGAATTGGGGGTTTTTGATCGGGATGACCAAAATGCAATTGCTTGTAATGGGTTGTTGTTGGGGACTATCATGGCGTATAGAAACCATAAAGTTGTAATTTTGAGGTGTAGAGAACGGTTTTCGGCTTAATCGTGAATTAGGCCTATAAATGCTCTGTAGGGCGTATAGTGCAATGTGTTAAGGGATGTATATGTATTATGTGTGTATTATTTGTGTGTATTTGAGTATGTGTATGCCAAGTTGTATGCTTGCATGTATTATAGTTGTATGTAGTGGTTGTGTCTGGTTGCAGGAGAAGGTTCTAGTCGTGTTACGAGATCGAGATCTCGTAAGAGTACTAGCTCGAGGACTGAGGGAGCCTCTAGCTCGAGTAGCTTGAGGCGTACGCGTAGTGAGAGGATCGACCCTCGTGACTTGCGTGACGAGACGTGGTCGATCCACGCAGGTAGAGGTCGTGGGAGGAATGTCCCTGTGCCTGATCCTGAGGAGGAGGAGGCGGATGCGCTTGCTTTAGTTGACGAGATAGAGGCTGGGATGGACGTCGAGGAGGAGGCTGCGCCTAGAGCGAGTAGCTCTAGGCCGCGAAAATCACGCGTGAACAGGGCCTTTGCCAAGGGTTGGGATGGCCATAACCTTCTACTTGCTCCGGAGAGACACGTTTCCTATCGAGCGACGATGGGTTGGCCGAAAGGCTCGATGAGGACCTTCTCGGGCGTCTCGTCCGTGATGTGTGCTTTTGAGGAGAAGCTTTCGCCGAGGGCGCAAGCTTGGTCTTCGCGTAGTGCTTTTGGCCCGTTGGTCGGCCATTGGAGGGAGATTGCAGGGAAGAAGCAGACGGCGAACCTGATGCTGATCAGGGCCTTCCTAGACAGGTACTGGGACACCACGACGACGTTCCATATGCCCGGCTTTGAGGCCGGCATTACCTTACTCGAGTATGCGCGGTCATAACGGCCGCCGTCGGGACCGTGACATGAGCTTCGAGTTTGCGCCGTCCGTTGTGGACGAGGTTGTGACTGCTGCGATTGGCGGTGGTTTTGAGGTGATTTGTGAGGGTGCTCCACCTTACATCTTCAAGACGAGCTACATCTTGGAGTACTTTGAGGGGAAGACCGAGCATGGCCCCTCGGAGTGGAGTGACGAGCAGAATGCTCGTATGTGGCTGTGGTGGTTTGTCGGTAGCCGTGTGCCGGCGATAAGGGTGAGCGGGCGTCGACGTCGGTCCTTATGCATCTCCTGGATTGGAGTGTAATCGGGACGTTTGACTGGGTGACGCCGTCTCTGGGTTTGTGCATTCGTTTCTGTATGGATGCCGTGAGACCGCGGGTCATGGATCGAGGGTCGAGACTGTCCTTAGTCTCGCCTGGATTCTTGATGGAGGTACGTGTTGATTTTGTTTTTGTTTTAGGTGCACTGTTGTTTTTTTTTTTTGTGTCTTTGTCTTTGTCGTCTTTGTCTTTGTCGTCTTTGTCTTTGTAACGTGCATTTGTTTCTTGTGTGTGCAGTCGTGGATTCTTAGCCATTTTCCCTTTCTGCTAGCTCCGCATGCTGTGACGATTCCGCGGGTATATCCGGCGGTGCGTACTTGGGGTACGTGTAACCGTGCTGCGTTTAACTGGTCGTATGACGAGGTTCGAGATCGTCTGAACCGGATGCAGTTTGATCAGGTTTGTGCTTGAACCATTTTAAATAGAGTGTACTTAAAATGATTGTATTTATGAGTGTTTGTTTTTGTTTTGTAGTTCGTGCCGTTCAGGTGGTCGAGATCACGGGCATTCTGAAGGCATCGGTATGATTTGCGATCACGAGAGACCAGCGTCTGTGCCAGCGACGCCGTATGGGCCGGTTTGGTACCTTGGAGAGCGTTTGGTCTTTCAGGCAGGGTGGCCAGCCCCGGTGGTGCCTAGGGACCCGCCGAGGGTCCTGTTTGAGCGAGGGTTCCATTCGGGATCTACCGGGCGTTATGCGGGAAGGAGAGTCGGTTAGTCTTCTCCGTCTCCGGGAAGACTATGGCCGCTTGCTCGATCTCGGCTTGCTTGTGGGCGATTGAGGTATGCTTGCCGTTTGAGGGTGCGTAGGGTAATTTTGCGAAAAATTTCCGACGGCGTGTGCGTTTTGAACTTGTTTTGTAGGAATTTGATCCCGAGATGGCGGAGCAGCCTGGTGACTTTCCTACCACCGTTGAGTACGATGAGTCGGGTGTGCGTCGTACCTTCACTTTGCCGACGTACTTGCCGGTGACCACTGACGCGGGCATGGACAGCTGGACGGGCAGGGTGAAGAAGGTATGTATCTTTGTCGTTGTATATGTGAGTGAGCCCCCAGTTTGATCGAGGTATGAGACATGGCGATGATCAAACTAGTGAGATGCGTGTTTTTGTGTTACCCCCTCGAGTTTGACTTAATTTGAGTGAAATTAAGGCAAAGTGGGGTTGACTGCTTTTGTTTTGAAATTTCCCCCCGAAGTTTGACTTAATTTGAGTGAGATTAAGGCAAAATGGAGAGAAGGCGCTTTGTTTTTGAAATTTCCCCCTAAGTTTGGCTTAATGTGAGTGAAATTAAGGCAAAATGGAGAAAAATGTGAAATGTTTTTGTGTTGTGTACCACAGGTGGCTAAGGAGGCTCATAAGAAGCTATGGCGGATAGCCAACAGATGGAGGGTGGCTTGGGCTGAGCAGGCTGCTCAGTTGTGTCATAGCCGGGCTGAGACGGCGCAGATTCGGCGCGAGTTCGACGAGTATCGTCGTCGTCATCCTGAGTGAACTTGTGTAATAGAGATTGTATGAACCTTTGTTTACATGTCGTTGTAGCTTGAACTTTGAACTTGATTGTAGTTGTGTACCTGTTTGGTTATTAAGCTTGTTTGAAAAATGAAATGATTCCCGAGTGGGATGCATTGATGTTGATTTTAGATTGTGAAAATGTATGTGCAAAAAGTTCATTTTAAGTGCGAAATGAGCTTGCATGAATGTCGAAAATGTTATGTGTTGACTCGTGGTATGAATCGTATTTGCTAAAGTGAAGTGTAATGTTGCTGCATGGGGAACAACAAGAGAATGTCGTAGGGTAGTGTAGATTGTGGTGTTTAGGAAAGACGAAATTAGGAAAGTTGCGGGAAAAACCTGCCTCTTGAACCGCATAGCCTTATGCGGTTGAGGGGTCAAACCGCATACGCTTATGCGGTTTGGGGTGCAAACCGCATAGGGCTATGCGGTTCGGCGGTGTGGCTGGTAATGCTGAGTTTCCATATTCCGTAATGTGTCTTGTATATAAGGAGGGGGGGTGCGTGCCATAATCCTCATTCACAATCACTTCTTTTCTTTTCTTTTAGTACAAGTTTTTGCTCTCATAAATATATTAGGTATATTTATAAAAGTTTTTTGTTTGTATTCAAGAAAATGGTGGAGCATTTTGATGCTCTTTTGAAGAGGTGGACTTCCTCACTAAGTCCGGCGATGAAGAAGGCGGTGTATGACGATGGTGCGGGTGTTTTTATTGGCTTTCGCCAAATGAAAGTCGATCTTGACTTCCTGGATGCGTGCTTAGATTATTGGGATCCTAGCTTGCATGTGTTTAGGTTTCCCGGAGGAGAGGTGTGTCCTTTGATAGAGGAGTTTGCGGCCATTGCTGGGTGGTCGAAACGGACTACTCCTGTGGTTGTAAGGAGTGAGCTTTGTTACAACGGGATGTTGCGAAACTTCCTTGGGATGACAAATGCTCAAGTTGCAGGTTTGTTTGAGGGAGGCAAGGTAAACATGCTTCTCTTGTGTCAACGATACATGAATAAGGTTGATACTAGTATTTCGGACCGTTCTAGGCGGAGGGCCCTTGCTTTTTGTTTGGTTCATCGGTATGCTTTTGCGGGGTCCATGCCAGATGGAGTGTTCGGAAACGCGAGGTATGCTCGTGTTGTCGAAGAGATGGAAAGGGGATATGATCCTTCTGCTTTGATCCTAGCGGAGACCATATCGGGCTTAGACGGCCAGTTGTGCTAATCGTCTGAGCTCGCACAGGTTGCGCTAGGATTCTCAACATTTGGCTCATGGAGGGCTAAGTGTGTATAAAGCTCTCCCTTGGTGGTGTCTTCAGGTCTGCGCGACAACGCGTCGCGAAAGATGGAATGGGCTGACCTTCGGGAGCGTTCGCTAAACTACTACCGGGGGTTTGTGAAGGAGAGCTCCATTCGTTGGTATGTGTCTTGGTGGGGTATTACGGAGATTACGGCGCCGTCTGTTGCGAATGCGGCTCGTGGGTTGATGTTGTGCGGGTTTGAACGAGGGGTGTGGATTCATCCTCTGCGCTTGAAGAGGCAAATCGGGCTCGCTCAGACCATACCTGAGCAGGATACTCAGGCTGGAGGGGTTGTTGTGCTAAACAACCAAATGATGGATGCTTGGATCCGAGGATGGTCGGATCGTGTTACTTGGGCTGTCCCGGAGCATATAGAGTCTAGTCGTGTTACGGACTTCTATACACGATGGTACCGTTCCAATGATCCTCAGGAACGGGAGAATCAAAGGAGGAGGGAAAAGAATGGGCCAAGGCCCTCATTGGCGTATGAGGTGGTGCGCGAAAGGAGAGACTATGGTGATCTTTGTGCTGTTAGTGTGGATGCTTCTACTTCGAGACCGGCGCGGGAAAGGCTTGGACCGAAGGTGACTGTTAAAGATCGTCTAGGGCCAAGGATCGAGGAGCCCCCAGTCGAGCAGGACGAGGATCCGATCGAGCCCCCAGGTTTTGAGAGATCTATTCCCGTTCTTAGTTCGAAAATTGTGGCGGATCGGCCCCTTGATGATGAAGAGGCTAATCCGAAGCGTCAGAAGATGACTTAAGTAATTTGCTTTGTTTTGTTTAGAACATTTCCTTTATTTAAATACATGTTTTAGATTTGAATAAAGGGCTAGGGAGGCTTGTTCCTAGCTCATTTCTAAATTGCGAAAAATTCTAAATAAAGTAATAAAATAGAATTAATTTGCTTTTGTCTTGTCTCGTTGCTTTCTTTTGTTTTGCTTTGAAATGTTCTCGACCTTTTTAAGCTTCGAACATTCGTATTTGTTTATAAAATCCTCGACCTTTTTAAGCTTTGGATCTGTTTGTTTAGTTTGTCCTTAAGTCCTCGACCTTTTTAAGCTTTGGACTTGGATTTTTGTTTTGTTTTGTGTTGACTGTGCTCTCGACTTTTTTAAGCTTTGAGTGTGTCTTTTTGTGAGTGCATCGCCCTTGACCTTTTTAAGCTTTGGGCGTGCGTGCTATGAAGTTCGGTTGTGCTTTTGACAAGCTGCCTACGTATCCGCGTTTCACGGAATCAAACCGGCGTAGTTCGTGTGATTCGGTTGAGCTCTTTGCAAAGCTGCCTACGTATCCACAGTGCGTGGAATCAAACCGAGCGTAGTTCACCCATGCGAGAGTGAGTTTTTTTTTGAAATGCATTGCAAAATTGTTTGTGTTTAGGGGTAGTATTTCTTGAGTTGATCAAGATTTGTTGGTAATCGGAAGTCCTGACCGTCAAGGTCAGTTAGCTTCACGGCTCCTCCGGGAAGGATTTCCTTGACCAAGTACGGTCCGGCCCAATTGGGTTTGAATTTTCCTCTTGGGTCGAGTGGTAATGGTGCTCGGACTGATTTGAGTACTAGGTCACCCACTTTGATGTTTCGTGGCTTGACCCGTTTGTTGTAGGCGCGTTGTAAGCGAGATTGGTACATTCGGACGGTACTTAGTGAATGTAACCGTCTTTCGTCTAAAAGGATGAGTTGTTCGTATCGTTCGCGTGCCCATTCGGCTTCAGGAATGTCTGCTTCCATGAGAATTCGAAGGGATTACATCTCGATTTCTACAGGTTGAACGGCTTCCATCCCGTAGGTTAGGAAATAGGGTGTCATGCCTGTGGGTGTGCGGATGGTTGTGCGGTATCCCCATAATGCAAATGGGATTTTGTTGGGCCAGTCGTGGCAGGTGTCGATCATCTTTTTGAGGATTGATACGACGGTTTTGTTTGCTGCCTCGACCGCGCCGTTAGTTTGTGGTCGGTAGGGTGAGGATTTGTGTCGTTGTATCTTGTATTTGAGGAGGAGTGGTTCGACCTCTCCTTGGAAATGTGTGCCTTGGTCGCTTATAAACTCGTGGGGTATGCCGTAGCGACAAATGATGTTGTTTTGTATGAATTTTGCAACCTCTTTTGTGCCTAGCGTGCGGTATGATGCGGCTTCGACCCATTTGGTGAAATAGTCGATGGCCACGAGGATGAAGCAGTGTCCTCCTGCTCCTACGAGTTGAACTTTGCCGATGACGTCAATTCCCCAGGTTGAGAAAGGCCATGGCGAGGTCAAACTGTATAGTGGTGAATGAGGGATGTGTTGTACGTTTGCAAAAATTTGACAATTATGGCAATGTTTGACATATTTTGCGTAGTCGGCTTCCATGGTTGTCCAGTACCATGCTAGCCTTATGATTTGTTTGCACATGGCTCGTGCGTTCATATGTGGTCGGCACTCGCCATCGTGTACTTGGGACATGATCTCGTGTCCCTTTTTGTGGTCGACGCACAAGAGTAGTATGCCTTGAGGCGTCTTTTTGAGTAGTTTGCCCATTTCCATCACGAATTGTGATGATAATCGGCGTAGGGCTCGCTTGGCCCGTTTGTCGGTGTTTGGCGGGTATTCGCCGTTTGTTTTGTAGTTTATGATTGCTTGGTACCAAGGGTCGGTTTGTTCTTCCTCGGTTTCAATGTCACAGATGTAGGCGGGTTCGTTCCGTCATTCCACGACAATGGGTAGCGTTGCCATTCCCGGGGGTATGTTGATTAGTGACGCGAGTTTGGATAACGCGTCGGCGAATTGATTTTCTTCGCGAGGAAGGTGTATGAATTCTACGTGATAGAATTCGTTTATGAGCTCTTGTATCTTGTTTTGGTATAGTGCTAGGTTTTCATTAAGTATCTTCCATGCTCCGGATACTTGGTTGATTATGAGGGAGGAGTCCCCATAGACTCTTATGTTGCGGGCGTTGAGTACAAGCGCTGGTTGGAGACCGTGCAAGCACGCCGTGATTCTCGCGTTGTTTGTAACGTCAAAATCCAGTTTGATGGATAAGGGGGTGCGTTCGCCATTCGGGGATATGAGAAGTATTCCTACTCCACATCCTCGATAGTTGGAGGAGCCGTCGAAGTATAACTCCCATTGTTCTTGGTTGATGTTGTAAATCCCATCGTCTGGAAGGGATGTTGTGTCGATGATTGGCTCTTCGTTGATTGCATTTTCAGCTAGGAAATCGGAGACTGCTCGTCCCTTGATTGCTTTGAGGGGTACATAGTTAAGGTCGAATTCGGCTAGGAGCAATGTCCATCTGGCCATTCGTCCGTTAAGCACAGGTTTCTCGAAAAGGTACTTTACGGGGTCCATTTTTGAGTAGACCTTCGTTTGATGTGCTAGCTTATAGTGACGGAGTTTTTTGGATGACCATACCAATGCTAGACAGCTCTTCTCGACGGGTGAATATCGAGTTTCGTAATCGGGAAATTTCTTGCTGATGTAGTAGATTGCGTGTTCTTCGCCGTTTATCTCTTGAGCGAGCATGGCGCCCATGGCGGTAGGGGTTGTTGTGAGGTATAAGGATAGTGGTAAATCCTTTTGGGGTGGTCGTAGAACTGGTGGGTTAGTTAGCAATTCCTTGACCTTGTCAAATGCCTTTTGACATTCTTCGTCCCATTCAACGTGGTCGGTTTTCTTGAGTTTCTTGAAAACTGGTTCACATATCATGGTGAGTTTGCTAATGAAGCGCGAGATGTATTGGATTTGGCCCAAGAAACTTCGAATTTCGTCGAGGTTCTCCGGGGGTTGCATTTCTAGAATTGCTTTGACTTTCGAGGGGTCGACCTCGATGCCTCTTTGGCTCACTACATGTCCTAATAGTTTACCGGACTTGACTCCAAAAGTACATTTTTGGGGATTGAGGCGCATTTTGTATTGTCGTAGGCGCGTGAAGAACTTGCGGAGGTTAGTGATGTGACCACTTCTCTCTTTTGACTTCACGATCATATCGTCGACGTAAATTTCGACTTCTTTGTGCATCATGTCATGTAAAAGGGTTGTAGCAGTGCGTTGGTATGTTGCGCCGGCATTGATTAGGCCGAAAGGCATGACCGTGTAGCAGTATGTGCCCCACGGTGTAATGAAGGCCGTCTTTGCCATGTCTTCTAGTGACATTTTGATTTGATTTGTTTGTATTTTGTTAGTTGTTTTAGCTTGAGACAAGACATAAGCAAATTTATTCATTTCATTATTTTGAAGAGAATTATTCGACAAATCAGAAAATTGCTTGGAGCTAGCCTCCGTGAAAAGGAAATCTAAACTAAAGCTAGAGTCTAGGATAGATGGGTCGACAGATGACCCGACACTAAAAGTATTAGAATCTAAAAGAATTTCTTCTTTTTCATCGTCTTCTGTGCCGCTGGAGCTGCTTGAGCTGCTTGAGTTGCTTGAGTTGTGATGTAGATTGCGTCGTTGCTGGAGGAAAGTGTGGTTTTCCTTCGAGGTTTCTTGATTCTTCCTTGATCGATGAGATCTTGGATGGCATGTTTGAGTTTGAGACAACTCTCGGTGCTATGCCCCATGCCCCGGTGGTATGCACAGAAGGCGTTGGGGTCCCATGACTTTGATTTCTTTCTCATGGGTGGCTCGTTAATAGGTCCGATGGGTGTAAGGTAGTCTTTTTCGACTAGTTTTTGTAATGCCACAGCGTAGGGCATATAGAGTTTGTCAAAGTTCCTTGCGGAGTCATGCGAGTTGTGTATTTTTCGTCCTTTAAGAGTGCGTTTTTGAATAGTATCTCGGTAGGCGGGATCCTCGTAGCTAGATGTGAGATCCTTTTCGATGCGAGTGCCAATTTCGATGAGATGTTCGAAGTTCTGAGCGTGGCAGAAGTGAAAGTAGTATCGCCAAGCGGGTCGTAAGCTGAAGAGGAAAGTGGATATGAGTTCGTCTTCGTGTGGGTGATCCGGCACTCGGGAATGTAGTTTCCTCCACTGTGTAAGATGTTTGACGAAGCCTTCGTTGTCCTTCTGACGAAAAGCTTCGAGGGTGTCGAGCGAGACTGGGCTGCTAAGTTCTTTTTGGACGCGACGTTCCAAACGCTCGACTGCGGTGCGATGTAGAGCTTTCAGGTGATTGATGTCTTTTGCAAGTTGATTGATATGGCCTATCACTTCGTCGGTGGGTAGCCAGTATTCGTCGTCTTCGTCATCACTAGACCAAACGGCATTGATTTGGTCGTCTGAAGGTGTGATGAGGTAAGAGCAGTTTAGTATAGGGATTGACCCCACGAAGATTGCATGATTGCCTAGTGGGTTTTCGTTGTTTGAAGTTTTGGTGGGTTGAGATGGTTTGCTAAGCTTTCCTTGATCAATCAGATCTTGGATAGCGTTCTTGAGCCTAAAGCAATTCTCGGTGTCATGCCCCTTGCCTCGGTGGTATGCACAGAAGGCATTGGGGTTCCAAGATTTAGGCTTCTTGTCTTCGGGCGGCTCGCTAGTAGGCCCGATTGGTTGTAAGTAGTTTTTCTCGACCAACCTTTGAAATGCCTTGGAATAAGACATAAAGAGAGGGTCGAAGTTTCTCTTGGCCTTAAGAGGCGGCGAGAAAGTAGTTGCAAAGGCATCGAGGGTGTCGTCATCAAGGTTACCGACGGTGCGATTTTCGTCGTTCTTGACCGCGCGGGAGGACTTAGAGGAGCTCCCCTGATAAGCATGGCCGGTGTATTTAGCCATGGTGCCAGTCCTAAGGTCATCTTCGATTTGGGTGCCGACCTTAGTTAGTTCCTTGAAGTTCTGAATGTTGCTGTACCTCATGTAGAATTGGTACACGGGTCGCAGGTTATTTATGAACTTCGGTACGAGTTCGTCCTCGCGGGGACGGTTGGGGATTTGAGCGCTAAGCTTCTTCCAACGGGTAAGATAGTCGGTGAAGCCTTCATTGTCCTTTTGAGATAGGACTTCTAAGGTGCGAATTGAGACTTGAGTGTCTTCACTGTCTCGGTACTGTCGGTCGAACTCGACTGTGAGTTCTTCAAAAGTGGGGACCCGTTGTGGGTCGAGTGAGTAGAACCATGTCTTTGGCACTGCCGCAAGGGAGTGCGGGAAGAGAGTGAGCCAATGCTTGGAGTCGACCCCTTTGATGGCCATTTGGGATTTGAAAGCTCGGATGTGAATGATCGGGCTCTCATGTCCTTGGAAAATAGGAAGATCACTAAGGGCGAGCTTGTTTGGGAGCTCGTCCTTAATGCTAGTAGGTACGTTCTCATTCTCCTTGTGAATAGCGTAAGTGCTCGAGACATAGAGCCTCTCCTCCATGGCTTGGAGTTTCTTAGCGTGCCTATCGGCTTCCTCCTTAATCTTAAGTTCCATTCGTTCCACCTCGACGGTATGGTGGGTCAAAAGGCCCTCAAGGTCAGCGGTCAGCTTTGCGACTTGGTCACGGAGTGCGTTGACTTTTTCGTTGTTGCCGGCCATTTTGCGGGTGTAGGTTCGTTTCTTGTAGGGGATTATTACACGTTGTTTGCACTACGAGTATCGGTGAGGCTGCATTTCAGCCGTATGTTAGGGACACGACTCGACCCACTAGACTCACATTCATTTTTAAGCATTCATTTTAGCTCATTTCTTTGTTTAGAAAGACCTTTTATGTTTTGAAAAGATGAGATTTTCGAAAAGGTTTTAGCTAAGGGAAGCTTTTGAGACGAGGATGTGTGCGCACATCTCGCCTCGATGTTAAAATGTTTTGCTTTGCATCCGTCGAACTGATATCGGTAATTTGCCGAGGTGAGCTCGAGTCGGATGTGTAAAAGAAGAAGGATTCGGCTCGAGCAAGTCGAGTCGAGGATGTTAAAAGTGGAGTCTAGGCCGTATGACCTAGAAGATTGAAATCCACGAGCTCGGGTTTTAATCCTTGCTCGGGTTTTTGCTTGTTAGTGAAAAAAGAGAATTTTGAGAATGCTTGTTTCAAAAATTCGCGATAGTTTTGTTTGAAAAGTGTTAGTTTGTTAGATGTTAGGTTCGTTTATCTTTGAAACGTTTAAGCGAGTTTTCGAAGATATGAATGCAAATGCTCGTTTTGAAAAAGACCATGGAGTGCATAGCCTCGAACTTGTACGTATGACTCAAAAGGGGTGAAAAATGAGTCAGTCGGGTACACCTCCAACTACCTCGAGTACGCTTTGGCAGATACTTAACCCCTTCATTTCCTTACAGGCGATAGGTTTCTGAGAGAACCTTTGAAGCGGTCGAGATAGCCGTTCTGACAGCCGTGGAGGGGCGAGAGGAAAGCTAGTCCGGCATGTGCTTTATCGAGTGGACAAGCCTGCATGTGGGAACCACCTCTCGAGAGTGCAAAGGGTGCCTAGATTCCAAAAGGAATGGACTCTAAACGAATGTGCATAGCTCAAATATGTATACTCGGATTGTTCAAGGCTTTCAAGTTTCACCTCTTTATTTTTAAAAAGAAAAAGCTAGTTTTAAGTTTTAAAAATAAATTTCCCCAGCGGAGTCGCCAAACTGTGGAACCCGGGAACCGCGTCGAGGGACCCAACTCGGCGTCTTGCTTAAGGGCGGATTTTAAAGTTAAAAAAAGATTAAGTTGGAAAAACCTTTAAGAACTGTTATGGAGTCGCCACCTAATTATCGCGGAAATTAGGAACCTGCTACCATGTTCTAAGTTAAAAACATGTCCTAGATTTTGGAGCACGCCGACACCCCTAGATCTAAGGCTTGTGAAACCAGATTGGATTCGGGGTGAGCGTACTTTAGAAAAAGAGTTAATTCAAATAATGATTTATGAAAACCTTTTAGAAAAGCCTATGTAAAAATAGCCTCTACTGACCTAGAACAATCCTTGTAAGATGATATTTGAGCTAATGTTATCGCTACGTACAAGTGCGATAAAGTTGTAAAAGAATGCAGATGCAGATGCAGATGTAAAAAGATTGATTAAAACCCTCAGTTTAGCATGTTTAACTTGTTAACGAATACGGTTCAGTTAAAGGTCGAATTCATTGTTTAAGTTGATTTAAATGCAAAATAAGAAGGTGCAAGATGCATGCAAATAAAATAAAGTTCAATTGTCCATTGGTTTATTTTATAAGGTCGGTTGCTTATGCGACTTTGGCGTGTCATCAGATATGGAGTGTACCCGAAGGAAATAGAACACTTGGAGTGCAAGCGCGCTGGGTGCCAAAGCGGGGAGGGGGCGCTAAAGTGTAGACCCCTTTGTTAGTCCATAGAAAATAAGAAAAAGCTTTGATCCAAGTGGATCGGTACCTACCTTGTCCTGACGCTTCAGATCTGGGCAGAGCTTCGCTTCTTGAACTTAAAAGGAGGATGAATTCAACACGGGATGGTGTGTTGAACTCAAGGATTTGAGTGCTTGAGGCTTTTGTGGATGTATTTGTGGTGTATGATGTGAAAGCTGGGTCTAAATTGTGAAGAAAAGATGTATTCTGGTTCTCAATTCTTGTTTTGAGGTCGAGGTATAGGGGAGTATATATACTAAAAACCTCGGAGAAATTAGGAAACCCGGGGATAAAAACAGGCCAGGAAACCGCATAGCTTTATGCGGTTGCCAGGGCAAACCGCATAGGCTTATGCGGTTGCCTCCCCAAACCGCATAAGCTTATGTGGTTTGAGGGTGTGGTTTTAGCCTAGTTTCCTAGTTTCGGTTGAATTAAATCTTTGAAAGATTACGTGATAATCTCAAACGTGTAGCTCAAGAAAACAGCTGGGATATTTCTGAGATATTTTGTGATGTTCAGGGCTTTGGAGTGCGGGCCAAAGGCTGGGTTTGGGCTCGGTTTCGGGCCCGAGACCCGGAAAAATGAAAAGGGTGTATTTGCGTAGTTTTTGCGAAATAAGGTAAGACGTGAAGCCGTATTTTGTGTAAGAGGGGGCTAAAGGGAAGATTTAGCCACCGGGCCTAAATTTAGAAATTTAGGAATGCTGAATTAGACCTTGTTAATGTAAAAGGGCTAATCAGAGTGCAAATCTGGCTCATGCCAAATGAAGCAGGACAAGGACCTAGCTAGACTCCAAATGGACAAAATGAACGTTTATTTAAAGTGATGTAAAGCGACCTAAATCATTTTAACATTTAAAACGACTCAAAATGAATTCGACATTAGTTAGAACCGTTTGAGTCAACGTTAAAGCATGCGTAATAAAAGTCCGTGATACATCACAGGGTTTTGTGTGGGAGGGTACGGATATGGGTATCCACACTATAACACAAATTTTTAGAACTTTAACTGGGGTTTACGTAGCTGTAATAATAAGTTTGTTACCACCGCATCTAAAATAATGTAGCATTTTCAAAAACTTTAACGCACAATTATGTAATTTTAACCATGAATTTTAAAACTTTAGTAGATTTTATTGATAATTTGTCAGTCATGATTACAACATATTCATGTCCATCGACGTTTGATTAAACGTATACTACATTTCCCTCGTCGGCTGATTCCTCGATATTTGTTTCAAGCAAAACAGCCTACCTTGAGAAACTTCCTATCCTGCACCACCATCGGGAGTAAATTAAATATTGTGTAACAAAGAAAAACGAAATTTAACAAAATCAAAAATTACAAAAAATATTAGCATCTCTATTAATTCTTAAAAAAAAGTTTGCTTTCACATAACAAATTGAAAAAAAAAAAAGAACCGAAATTCTACAAATTCATTAATAAGAAAATATCCAACGTCACTGAAATTTAAAACTTCAACCGCAAATTATAAAACTTTAACACAAATTTTTAAAACTTTAACTAAAACTTTGTAATCAAGAATCAAGAAATTACGAAACTTTGAAACAAATTTTTAAAACTTTTAACTTTTTACGAAATTTTGACATTAATTTTATTAGAAAATGTGGATTAAACATTTCAAAATTATATTTATTTCATTAAAGATTCTTGCTTTTGACATAGAAAATTGAAAAAAATAAACGATTTTCGTAAAAAATGGAAATTAAAAACAAATTCCGACATTAAATATACACTTACCATTATCAATTTGCAATATTTATTAATCTACCATGTTTATCTCCTTCATCTTCAAAATTTGTGAAACTCTCCATCTTCATCTTCATCTCCATCTCCATCTCCATCTTCAAAATTTGTGAAACTTTTCATCTTTATTACCATCTTCATCTTCATCACTATATTCTATTAAAATAAATCTATACAAAATTAAATGAAAACAACATGCTCCATTAAAAAAAGTGACAGAAATTATAATCCTTCACTAATCGTAGAAAAGTGACAGAAATTAAATAAAAAAGAAGATGGAATGTTGAAGAGCAATTGTTTGGTTTTAGAATTTGAAAGATGCTGAAAAAAAAATGGTTAAATGAATGTTAGACAAATAAGGAAGGAGAAGCACTAATGGGGAAATGAATGTAAGACAATTAAGGAATCTCCTCATAAATCACTCGTCCCCATTATTTTTTTATTTAAATATTGATTGATTAAATTGAGGCCTAATTATTACTTAACAAATCTAAACCTTTGATTCTTTCTTCATCCAACGACATAGATTAAGCCTCGCAGTCTCGCTCATATTTACTGCCTCGATATAACTTTACTCTATATATATATATATATATATATATATATATATATATATATATATATATATATATATATATATATATATATAGGTTTCAGTTCATATAAGAACAACCTCTTAGATAAGAATGGTAAGAACATATCTTGGCCATTGAATCCATTTAATCAAACGGTGCAGATATGAGCAAAATCCCTCATCTAACCCAACTTTCTGAATCTTTTATTTACCAAAAATCCAAAATCCCTCTCTCCTGAAATCTTTGGCACCTGCTAACATTTACTCTTTCTTTCTGTCAACTGAAATTCATCGTCTCCCTTCAATTGTTGTTCATGTGTCCCTTGCATTCTCATTCTTCCGAATTCATTTTCATGAAGGTATAATTTCGTTTTCATGATTTGATATTTTGCAGTAGAATACTAGTTTCCTGATTTCATCTTTGATTTTTTTTACCTAAAATTTTCCCCATTTTAACATCGTTAATGTTTGAGTTAGATCTAGATCTAATTTGCATGCTTTGTTCAGTAATTCTCTAATTAGAAGTGAATATGATGCGTTTTTATTATGGTATTGTTATTATTTGACCTCTTTTGTGTTTATTTTTTGCCTTGTCTTTGTATTTTATGTTTTCCTCAGCATGTTTCATTGGTTTTCACTTGAATTCAAGTTGTATTAGGTTCGATTGAGTGTGAATCTTGGCTATTAATTTTACGCATTCTCAGAAATTTTGGTTCTTCGAAAATTAAGCCATAGAATTTGAAATACTCATCTTTTGTTTTGAAATTCAATTATCAATGTGATTAGAGTATGAGTTTGTGGCTCTAAAATTTTGGTGTTCCTTTGTTTCATAGAATTAGAAACTCATAAGTTAGAAAATTTACATTCTTCTCGACTGTTTGTTCCATTATCGTGTTATGCCGCTGGTATTCGAGATTTACCGATTCTCTAACTTCTTACATATTTAGACACCCTCCATGTGAGACAAAAGAGAAATACAGACTATAAAGTGTACAAAATCACGAAAAAGTATGAAGTAGTGTCAATTAATATAAACCAAACCTAAAGTGTTTATTTTCAATTTCTATTTTGGTAGATTATGGTATAGGTTGTGTCGATAACAAAGTGTAGCAGCTACAGTTGGATATCGCTACACATGGTCTATAGTCGGAATTTGTTAATCCTGCAGTTATAATTAGTAGTAAATAATTGAGTTAGTTTTATTTGAGCATGTGACACTTTCTGTATTTACATTACCAATAGTGTGACCCTCTAAGTTCAAAGGTATGCGTCCTTATCATCTCAGTCTTTACATTACCAATAGTGTGATTTCATGCCAACAAAACTTTTGGTCAATGGACCAACATTAGAGTAGTGGCAAGTTCAACTTGAAATTCTGATTCCAAATTGAAGTACATGGTTTGTTGTTCAAGTAGGCTATATTTGATAGTTTTTCTATGTATTTATATTTTGTTTTGGTATGATTGGAATATGTTATCAAATACAGAGTAACAAATAATTTGATGATAATGGAGTTTCTTATCCTCGGAAAATTTCATAGATTTAATAGCAACGGCTGGCCTTGTGAGATATTGAGGTGATGAGTTTGAAGATGGAACACTTAAAGGTGCTATGTGTACAACGAGCAAACAATATGATGGAAGTGTTGGAGATGTCAATCGTTCCAAGAGTGAATGATTCAAAACAGAGTGAAGAATGGCAGGACGTAGTGCAAAACACAACTAAAAATGTATTATGTACATAATTAAAATGTACTATGTACTATGTTCATAATTAAAATGTACTCCAATTATATTTACTCATATAGACATACTTTTTGAGATTTTTGAATGTTTCTAAGTAATTTATCTATTGAATATATTGGGGTAATACATAAGAATTTATTTTGGTGTAAATAAAATGTACTTGGTGTGTTACTTTGATTGAAAAATTCACATTTGAATGAAATTTGTATCTTGAATATTGTACCTGTAAATAAAATCTAAAGAATATTATAAGAAAAATTGATAGGTACATTTTAAATGTAATTGGTACATTTCTATTATATATTTATAGGTACATTTTATGACAGGTTATGTACATTTTTCTTATACTTTTAGCTGCACATCACAAATGTTGATTGTATATATGTTAACATTAAGATGAATTACATTTAATAGTATGAGTTGGATACTTATCAGTTAAAAATATTGTATATTTTGTACAAGTATATTAAAATTGAAATTATGTAAATATTAATGAACATAACTACATAAGGTACATACAATTGTTTAAAAATGTACATTTTCATCAAACGTAAGGTACATTTTGGTCAAATGTAAGGTACTCCCTCGATTTATTATACTCTAATAGCATCATTCACTATTTGAGTGGTTTTCAATCGAGAGATACTTTGGCCGTCTTTTTATTTATTTATTTATTTATCTATAATTTTCTTTCATAATAATTTTGTTCAATTTTGTTTTACAAAGCTTTCAAAGATTAAATATTGTAATTGAACTTACGTAAATAGTAATTACACACAAGGTACATACAGTTCTATTAAATGTACACTTTGATCAAATGTACACTTTGATCAAATGTAAGGTACATTTTCTTTTGAGGAAAACCATGAGTGGGTTTATTCACAAGGAGTACCATGCTAATGATCATCCATCGCAAACTTGACAGAACTCGACGGTAAAGACCTAAATCCCAAACGCTCCTGTACCCTAACGACTAGTGTGAGCTAGACTGTAAGCGACTTAGTTGAACTTCCTACTGACTAACAACCAAGAAAAGCTATTGAAACTATTATATATGATTTAAGGATGTCGCCATTAATCAAGAAGAAATCACTATGCCCTGTGTCATGCTTTTCCAGCGCATCAATCACCGCCAGGCAATCGTTTTCAACTACATCATGCTAGCAGCCATGTGTCTCATTTATTTGACTCTCGTAACTGATTGTAGTGTAATACTCCGTAAGTTTCTTGTAAAATGCTTGTCAAAAACGATAAAAACTTACCACAAAGACTTTAACATAGAAGTTGTATGCGACAACAAAAATAACAAAAGTCATCAACATCGAAAGTTAAACTCCTATGAATCTATGATCAATTTTGCATACCAAAGACAAGCCAAAAAATTACTCCGTAATAACTAAAACCACAAAAATATTTGACAAATGTGATATTTCAGTCATAAGTAAACCATAATAAATTCTAAGTATTGAACTTTATTACAAAATTCAACATTCTACAAACAAATAAGCTTAAATTCATCAACAATTTCATCACCTAATTGGCCTAAATTTGGAATTAACGATAAGATTGAATCAATAATAAGTAAATCCCAGAAAATAATCCAATTGACATATCGATAATCTAATCACGCAATTTTTTGATAAAATCAACAAATAGAGATAAAATTGATGACGAATACAATAAATATCTAATTTGTGAACAATAATAAAATTACTCATTATGAATCCAATTTTGTTGTAAATCAAACAAAAATAAGTAATTACAAAACCAAAGCGCTGAACTTTGTTCGTGCTTACCTTAAAGTACAGTTATTCAAATTAAACTTACAAGTAAAGATTAATCAACATTTATCATGATCTTGATGCAAATCAATTATAATTTCTCATAATTTGTAGTGCTTCGTTTATTTTGTTAAGAAAATGAAAAAATAAATAAATTCTCCTTTTTTGGCAGCTTCTTATCTTAGTCGTGTATTTGATGGGATCAACGGATGAGACCATTCCTTATTAATGAAACACATCTAATCTTGTCCGTAGATTTGTTTATTTCAATGGCTGAGATGCATTCTTACCGTTCTTATCTTAGGAGGTGTTCTTACCGGAACTCAACCCTATATATATATATCAAATATACCGATTTCCAGATTTTGAGGCCCCAAAAAAAAGGAGGCCCGGTTTCACGGCCCACGTTGCCCCCCATGTTAGACGGGCCTGTCGTCAAATTCAATATTATGCAACCAATATTTTCAATAAATTATCAAAAAATACGAGCCCAAAATTATGGGGCCTAAATGTACATGCAAGTTCATTCATATACAATATTTTAGCGCAAGTAGATGTTTCTCCCTACAAATAAGCTGGATTAAATTCTTATTAATATTATATTTTTCACTGTTATTAAGGCGACATAAGTGTGCTGAAAACTAATACTCCACCTGTCTCTGTCATTTGTTTACATTTTTCTCAAATTTACTCATTAAAAAAAATTAAAATATAAACAATTCGATAAAACGAAATGTAACAACCTGGTTTTTCGTGACTTTAATTAAACTAAGGCGGAAAATTAATTAAGTCTATATATTACAAAACCAGCTGTTATCGTCTTACAAACTCAGTATACATAATACGAGTTTAGAGATAAAACAGAGTATTTAGATTACAAGTTCTCTCAAAATAGATTACGAAATAAGGCGTTCAATCCCCTGATAGATCAGCGGGCCAAGACTCTGGTACTGCATTAAACTCTCATCATTTTCCAAGACACTCTTTCGATACATGCAATTCTAAAGCAATATGCGATATGAATAATAAATAAACAAGGGAAACAAATAGCAAGTATGCAAGCAAAAACACATAAGGAGATCATGATGATTTAATACGAGTATAAACCAACCAATTAACATACCACGCTCACAGATAAACATACTCAACAAATCACATTCCAATACTCAACCAAGTCATTCAGATAATCATCAAGCAAACAAAGAAATGCATTCAACATGTGATAACAAATGAGTCTTCGTTAGTAAGGCGGAAGCATGCAGATATATTCCGCGCAGAAGCGGTCAGGGCCGAACGAAATCGGACGTGTCTGACAGGCAAAAGATATCTAAGGTAATAAGGACGGCTACTAATCCCTTGTCTAATGTATGCATACACTACCTATCGAGGATCATACTTATTCGCTATTCAAAAGGTATCACCGACGAAAAGTTCGACTATCACCAAAGACGGGTACCCCCGGATGGGGCTGGCGTTTCCAATTACTGATATATGGGCCCACGGAAATATCAAGAATGCCCCATCTCTGAGGTTGTATATCTGTCTTTAATAAAGCAATCTTAAGATCGTTATAAGCCTTGGGCAACTCTGGTAGGGAGCCCAAGTCCCCATATACAGCTACCTCGTTAACTTCGAATTTCAAGAGTCGCAACATGGCGAACAATCCTAGTATTTTATTCAAGTACTCGCTTTCTCAACTTCTCATTCTCTTGCTCATAAATAACAATAATGACAAACTTGTATCATAAATATAACGTCAAACTTGTATGATGAAATTTTAGTAACAACAGTTCTTCAGGTAAAACAGAACACATAGAAAAACTAAATTATTTATTTTGAGTCAGTTCGTAACTTTTAAATATTTTTCACTATTCATTATTTTACTATTCACCGTATTTACTATTCATCGTATTTACTATTCCTCGTATTTACTATTCCTCGTATTTATACGTATTCGTATTTTCGTATTCCGTATTTGTACGTATTTTTATACTTCGTATTTTATTCGTATTTTATACGTATATGTATTCTTATACTTAGTATTTATTATTTTATTTTCTTTATACTTAGTATTTTTATTTTATTTTCTTTATACTTTAGTATTTTTATTTTATTTTCTTTATACTTTAGTATTTATTATTTGACTTTATTTATACTTAGTATCTTTATACTCTTATACATTTTTGTTATACTAAGGATATTTTAGAAAATAAAACTAAGCCTTTTTATTTTCTAAGTGTAAAATTCTAGTTTTAAAGTCGTTAGGTTCGTTTTGTATTTAGTGATTTGAAAAATGATTTCGGAAGTAAAACTTAATATAATCTAAGTACAAAATTCTAGGGTCAAAGTTGTTAAGTTCATTTTGTACTTGGCGATTTTAAATAACATTTTAGAAGTGAAACTCGGTTTTATTTAGTCGTATACTTAACTAATCTTTTAGCGGTTTCCATTTTTAGCAAGGTTGTCATGGTTCATTTTAAATAGTCCGTATGTCCACAATCAAATTTAAGCATAGGTAGTAGCACTCGACAAGATTCATTTTAATACGGGTAACGTTTATTTTTATCGGTTTAGTTGATTCTTTTTATTAACGGTTCATTATACAATCTAATATAATCCTAATTATAAATCAAATTTAGTAACTAAGTGATAAATTCATTTTGATCAATTTTAGTCCATTTAAATTAGGAATGCCGTGTGTATGTATATTATATCAAAATTGATTTGTTTCTTTTAATTTCTTAATTCCAACTTGTTAATTACTAATTAAATTATTTTAATAATAAACTAAAAAGTGATAAAAATAAATTTAACCCCAAAATTGGCAAGGATGCCGTGGAGAATGAAGGTGGTGTTCAAAATTTTCATTTTTCGATTTTATCGGGTTCTGACTTAAAGTTTTTATATACTAATAAACTAGTTTATGCTAAAGTGATTTAAATTAGTACTTAAAAACAATAAATAACTAAAACTTATAAAATTTATGAATCAAACTAATCACCTAAGTGAAGAACACATGAATGTGTGATGAATCTTAATGCTTTTAATATGAACATTATTTAGTCAAATTTTTATATGTTTATATAATTTTCTCAAATTTTTCATACAAGTCTAATTTAACTATACTAACCAAAATATGTTATTTAGAAAAATTAAAACTAAAAATTGGTCCATGTAATTAAATTTGGCCGTGTATGTTTATATATGTTCATAAATTTTGATTTTTGATTTTTATACTTCTAATTCAACAACTAATTTATCTTATATTATTTATGTATTTAATCATAAGTGGAAAACATAACAAAACATTAACACACATAAATAAAATCATCCAAACACAAGAATAACAACTAACATTCAAGAACACACATAATACCTTAAAACACTTAAAAATTCATAACGAATTCATTTTAAATCCTAAACAAAAACTAATTATATTTTCATGTACATATTAGTCTTAGTATTTTAAGCATGTAATTTACAAAAATTAAAACGAAAAATTAGACAAAAATAAAGGGGAATGCCGTGGGGTTTTTAAGTGAGCAACAAATTTCATTTTTCGATTTTTGTCTTCTAATTTAACATATGAATGCTAGGTGATAAAATAAATTATACATGCATTCAAAACAATAAAATCAAGTACGAGGCGCTTATCACATAAGTGTGCGGGAAGCACCTTAGTTAGGTTATGAGTGAAATAGCTTAGCAGTTGTCGGGATCAATGATATGATCGAATTGGCTAAGATCGACTCCTCCACCTTGCTCCTCTTCTTTGATTAGAGATGGTACATAAAAATGAAAATAAGAAAGTTAGTAACTTATTTTAAAACTATACTAACTAAACTAAAATTTAAAGTGTAGTAGTATTTTATGTTTAGGTGATGTTTGTATTTTAAATATTTTGATTTATGTTCATATTTATTTATAAGCTAAAAGATGTAGTGATTGATAAATATAAGTAGTGGAGGGGCATGTGAAGAGCTTAAGTGAATTATAGACATGAAAATAAGAAGCTTAAAGAAGAAAATGCAAGGAAGAAGGTGAAGCTTCAAAGGAGAACTTGAGGTTGAAGATGAATATGTTCTTACAAGTTTCTTGAGTTGGTTTTATTAGAGAGAAAGTGTTAGGAAAATATTTGGTGTTTGTGTGTGTATGTATGTCGTGTAAGTGTAGTGTAGTAGTAGTAGTTGTGTTATTTTTGTAGTATGTAAGTTTGTAGTATGTAAGTTGTATGCTTGGAAATGTAGGGTGTGTAAGGAAAAGGAAGGCATGCTTGAGACAAGGGAGACAAGTGTGTAGGAGAGGAAGCATGTGTGTAAGGGTGGAAAGCATGCTTGAGACAAGGGAACAATGTGTAGGAAAAGCAAAAGAAAAAGGAAAGGCAATGTTGAGCTTGTGAGCTCCAAAATCTCGGCCAAACATGGGTCACTTGGCCCGATTTTTCGTTTTTGAAATTTTCGATTTGCGCGTACGTGAAAAGTCTCGAAATAAAATATATAGTCTTGAAATAATGTTTAGAAGTGAGCTCGAAAATAAAAATGAAAATAAATCTCAAAACGAATTCAAACAAAAATTGGGTACTAGTTTTTCTCGCAACTTTGAAATAAAATTTTATTCGATCGAAATATATATTTTTTTTTGTTGAATGTTATCGAATTAAATCATTATCCTCAAACGTCAAAAAGTTTATCCGTTTAGGCTTAGTGTAACTCAATATATCGAGTTTTAGTGAAAGTGTTAGTTAAATCAAAGTGGAATAGTAATTTGATATTATTATTATATGTTGTGTTAGTAATAATCAATATGATTAAGTTTAAGCTACTTTAATTAGGTTTGAATTATGAGTAATTATATTTAAGAGAGGATTAGGTGACTTAATCACATTTAGGTGGCTTGGCCATTTAGTCAATGTTTGACCTCGATTTGCGTGCCAAAATTTGCCGTTGAGAAAATTGTCGAGGATTCTCCATTTGATTTATCGAGTTTGAAAATGTAAACGTAAAGTTCAAATTCAAAGTAATTCAAAATGGTTTTAGTTTAGGTGCAAAAATGATTGTAGTGTATTGTTTTAGGAAATTCAGTGAGCGAGGATGATTAATTATTGATTTCCTAATTATAATTAGCTTAAATTAACACGGGGTGTTACAATCCTCCCCCCTTAAAGAAGTTTCGTCCCCGAAACTTAAAGTAATCTGGGTGGTTAAGGTTACTGTGCTAAATTGACTCGGGTACTTTTCCTTCATCGACGCCTCGGTCTCCCACGTTGCTTGTTCGGTCTCGTCCCTCCAGAGAACCTTGACTAAGGGTATCGACTTGCGTCGTAAGAACTTGGTCTCCGGCGAGAATCCCCACTGGTTTCTCCGAGTAAAGCATGTTGGGCTCGATGGCGATCACGTCGGGTGTAACAATGTGACTCGGTCGCTTCTATATCTTCTGAGTTGAGATACATGGAATACATCGTGCACTTTGGATAAGTTTGGCGGAAAGGCGAGTCGGTATGCCACCTCGCCAATTCGTTCAAGTATTTCGTAGGGTCCGATGTACTTTGGACTAAGCTTCCCCTTTAGTCCGGCGTCTTACCCCTTTCATGGGTGGGACCTTTAAGAAGACCTTATCTCCTTTGTTGAACTCGATAGGTCGGCGGTGCTCGTTTGCATATTTCTTTTGGCGATCTTGAGCCGCTTGTAGTCGCCTCAGAATAATCTTTATGTGTTCAATCGATCCTGTATAACCAGGGGCCCAGTACCCACATACTCACTAGCGTCGTCCCAACAAACCGGACTGCGACACTTTCTGCCATACAGTGCCTCAAAAGGAGCACACCCTAGACTAGCATGATGGCTATTGTTGTATGAGAATTCAACGAGAGGTAAGCTCTTTTCCCAGTTCACGTTGAATTCCATCGTACATCCCCTCAACATGTCTTCCGATTAACCGGATGGTTCGCTCTGTCCTGACCGTCGATTCTTTGGATGAAACGCCGTACTCATTTTCAATTTACTACCCAAAGCCTCTTGCAATTTCTTCCGGAAATGCGATGTAAATCTTGCGTCCCTATCGATATGATGTCGAGGGAACGCCATGGAGTCGTATTATTTCTTTTTCGTAAGCTTTGGCCAGTTCTTCCAATCCCCAAGTCTCTTTGATCGGAACGAAGTGAGCTGATTTAGTTAGACGATCTACAATAACCCATATAGCATCCTTGCCACCTGCTGTCCTTGGTAACCCCATGATAAAATCCATGGATATGGAATCCCACTTCCCTCGAGGAATTTCCAACGGTTGGAGTAGTCCTCCTGGTCTCTGGTGTTCAAATTTTACCTTCTGGCAAATCATACATCTAGCCACGTACTCGGCGATCTCTGCCTTCATCCTTATCCACCAGAAACGTAATTTAGGTCCTTGTACATCTTATGCGAGCCAGGATGTACCGAAGTAGCGGTACTATGTGCCGTCAAGGATTTTGCGTTTCAACTCTTCATTGTTAGGTATGCACCACTGCCGTTGAGCGTAGACTTCCATCAGTGTAGATCTCAAACCCTACATTCCCTCTGATGGAATCTTTTCTCTGATTTCTAACAAGGCTGGGTCCTCCCACTGTAGTGCTCGTATGTCATGGAATAAATCTGGTTCCACCACCATTGCATTTAGGTCAACGTCATCTGACTGTACCAGATCCAAGCTCAGCCTTTTCAGGTCTTGGGTAATGTCCGAGGGTATTTCCCAAATGTTGTTCAGAGTATGTATTGCCTTACGACTCAGTGCGTCAGCCACTACGTTGGCCTTTCCTTCATGGTATAATAACTCGATTTTGTAATCCTTGATCAATTCCAACCACCTACGCTGCCTCATGTTCAATTCCCTCTGGGTAAAGATGTACTTTAAGCTCTTGTGGTCGGTGTAGAATTTGATGCTGACCCCATAGAGATAATGACGCCAAATCTTCAGTGCAAATACGACTGCAGCAAGTTCCAGGTCGTGAGTTGGGTAATTTCTTTCGTGTACTTTAAGTTGTCTGGATGCGTACGCTATTACTTTCCCTTGTTGCATCAGTACGCAACCCAAACCATTCAATGACGCGTCACTGTACACTTCATATTCGTCTCCATCTGTTGGCAAGGTTAAAACTGGAGCAGTAGTAAGCCTTTTCTTAAGTTCTTGGAACGCCTTCTCACAATCGTCGCTCCATAAGAACTTTGATTCCTTTTGTAGCAGTTTAGTCATCGGGCGGGCTATTTTTGAGAAATCAGGAACAAATCTTCTATAATAGCCGGCCAATCCTAGGAAGCTTCTGACTTCGGTGACCGTTTTCGGTGCTACCCATTCCTTAACAGCTTCAATCTTGGCTGGATCCACCATTACCCCATCCTTGGAGATTACGTGGCCTAGGAATGCCACTTGGTCTAGCCAAAATTCACACTTTGAAAACTTAGCATACCACTTATGACCTCTCAAGATGCTCAGGATAATGTGTAGGTGTTCTGCGTGTTCCTCTTTATTCTTGGAGTAGATTAGGATGTCGTCAATGAACACGACAACACAGATGTCGAGATATTCGTGAAAGGTCCTGTTCATTTGGTCCATAAATACTGCTGGAGCGTTGGTAAGGCCGAACGGCATTACTTTGAACTCGTAATGTCCGTACCTTGATCTGAAAGCAGTCTTTTGTATATCCTCTTTGCGGACCGCAATCTGATGGTATCCTGACCTTAGGTCAATCTTGGAGAACACTCCTGCTCCTTTGAGCTGGTCAAAGAGATCGTCTATCCTAGGCAAAGGATAACGATTTTTGATTGTCACCTTGTTCAGTTCTCTGTAGTCAATGCAAAGCCTCATACTCCCATCCTTCTTCTTTACAAAGAGTACCGGTGCACCCCAAGGTGAAACACTCGGTCTTATGAATCCCAATTCAATCATCTCCTCCAACTGTTTCTTGAGTTCTTGGAGTTCGACAGGCGCCATCCTGTATGGTGCCTTTGATATAGGTGACGTGCCCGGTATGAGGTCGATCGAGAATTCAACATCTCGTGCAGGAGGCATACCTGGTAATACGTCTGGAAAAACATCGGGGTATTCATTTACGATTGGGATATCTTCAATGCGTAGGGTGTCCTCGACCTTAGTAATGCTGCAAAAATACACCTGGTGCCCCTTTCTCTCCATACTCTGAAGTTTTAGTACGGATACTAACTTCACTCCCCCTTTTCTCTTCAAACTCTGATATGATACCTCCTTCCCTTGGTTAGTTCTCAAAGTGATCTTCTGGTCGTGGCATTTAAATGTCGCATTATGACGAGCTAGCCAATTCATCCCCAGAATTACATCGAACTCGGGAAGGTCAAACAATACAAGATCTGACAGGAACTCTGTGTTGTGAATCGTGATTCTTACATTATTGTATTTTGAGGAACAAGGAATGTTTTTACCATCTGGTAGTGATATGTTAGATTACGATTTGTGCGAGGTTTGTGAGTTTGGATTGTTTGATAAATTTTGAGGATATAAAAGATAAAGATGCTCGGTATCAAACAAAATGAAAGCAGTCTGAAATTAACCAAAATTTACCGTGGCGACGTCGACATCGATAGTATCATCGGACCCTTCTTGACTTCGGTCGGGCGTAGACGCGTCCACCTGAACTCTAACGGTGGCGGTGGCCTGCATTTGTTTTGGCAAAGCATTACCCTCTTGGGCATTCATTCGACTTGTGTCCCACTACTTTGCAGAAGTAGCACACTACCGGTTCCCCGTTGCAATGCTTCCCCGGGTGTTGTGGCTGTCGACAGAAACGACATTGACCTGCTTGAATGGCTGGAGCTCCGGGAGGTTGTTGGTTGCTCCTCCCTACGAACCCGGTGGGGCTTCGGTTGGTGTCTGGTCCGCCTGGCCTTTATTTCGATTGTCCTGATTTTGGAAACCCGGGCGACCAAACATTGGCTTATGGATAAAGCTAGCACTTGCCACAGAAGGCGTGAACGTCTTCTTCTTCTTCTTCTCCTCAGCTTCCCTCTTCTGGATGGGTGCCCAGATACACGTTGCCTTTTCGTAGGCTTCAGCGAAGTTCTTACAGCCGAACCCGCTCATGTTTATCCTCAGGTTATTGTCCATGCCTCGTACGTAACGAGTTGCGAGTTCCTCCTCGCTAGTCAATATCTTAGGAGCAAACTTGGGCTGACTCTGATATTTTTACGTGTAAGCTTGTAGGGACATTTCACCTGGGTTAGATTCTGAACTCTTCTTCTTTTTCCCACTTCAACTCTTCCCCAAAGTACTTGTTTTCCAACAAGGTCTTAAACTCACTCCAGTTATAGAGCCTTAGGGGAAATTGGGCTTTGATCAGGCGCCACCAACTATTTGCCTCTCCTTTCAGGTAGTACGCTACCACGTTCACCATTTCGTTCGGTGGTGTCTTGCTGGGCCCAAAGAACTTTTCCATCTCTTCGATCCACTCTGTCAAGACTGTGGGGTCGACAGAGCCAGAATATGTTTGGGGTCGGTGTTTGGAGAACTTCTCAAATGCAGATTGATTATTACCACCTCCCTGATATTGGTGGACATTCTGTGCCATTTTCATGATAGCATCCTCAAAACCTTTTCTTCTCGCCTCCTCCTCGGCAAAGTGTTGGGCGAAATTAGGGTTAGCCATATTGTTTGCATCCATTCTGAAAAATATTGAGTTGTATGAATATAGAGTAGTTTCCAAGATAGACACATAATAAAAGACAAGGTAAAAGACATTTCATTGATAATGTAAAAGGATTACATCAAAAAGTTACAAAGCCCCCTAATACATTCTCTATGAAATGAACTAAGGTGAAAACTTAGATACAAGTTCAGCAAAATAACACAAAAGTTTAGATACATTCTCAAGAGATATGAAATTAGATCGAGAATGACAAAAGCTTAGTCCTAGGTCCTAAGCAAATTTCGAGTAGCGATGCTCCTCCTCCGCGAAGCTATGCTTATACTTAACAGCGTAAGTCATGTCGCTCAACCCAAGTTTGAAATCCTCCCAGCTCAGGTAGTACTCACCCTCAAGTATAGCTGGGGAGCGTAGTCGCCTCCACCATGCTTTGGCCTCCTCGTCAAGGCACGCAGCTGCTAGGGAGGTTTTCCATTCCTCTCTAACGGAGTGTTCCAGGAACCTCGCATTCATACTCCTGATCCATGGGTATAGTGTCCCACTGATCCCCTCAAATGTCTCAGGTTTTCCCTGCATGAACGCTTCGATCACATCTGTATATTCTGAGGATCGGCGGAGATGATCAGGAATTCGATGTTCCATATACGGAGTCTTAAGTGCCCTTGTCTTCCAGTCGACTTCCGCATTGCTCGAGTCCTGTGATCTCTTCCAGGACTTCAATTGTTGACGTCGCGCGTAGGCCTCGATGGCTTTCTTGCGGGCCTTCTCTTTTGGTGTCCATTCAGAGTACTTCTTACCGCACGGTAGTCTCATCTGAAATCAATTTAGATAAGGTAATTTAAATGAGATTTGGAAGTACAATATGTATGTAAAATTTTAAAATAATGAATTAAGAAAACACATGACTAGGTAGTAACATAACGTCTCCATATATATAAACATATACATGGGTAAAATATTACATTTCAAGAAATATAATACATAAGTTCACCAAACGTCACATCCGAGTATAACATCCATAGCCGTAGGGAAAGAAGACGATACTAAGATCGTTCTTAGGATGGTTAAAAGTCGGTTACATATATTTTACAAACTGGAGTCCAAAGACCCTAAATATGATTCGCGACCCTGAAGAGTCTCCCTGATAGGAGATCCCTCTCCCAGACTGGGAGTAGTTCAGCTGGCAATGGAGGATAGTCGTGCTTTAATTCTTGATACATCAAGTTCTCAAGTAATTCTTCGTGCTCCATCCACCCTGGTGGTTGCATCTCCCTCAGAAGTGGGTCGGGGTGACACATGCGATCCATATATCGATCGTACTCCAGGAGAAGTTGCCATCCTAGTGGTGTCCAAAACTCGTCGTACGGGTGAAAGCTCTCGATCAGCGTCAGGCCTAAGCCAATACCCTTAGTGTGGTAGGGTCTAGTCGTCGTGATCCCATTAGCTTCCACGTATTGCTCTATGACGTGGGAATGGCTACATATATATGCATCTCGTGGCATCATCGGTGGACGTTGTGGTAGATTGTTACGGGAGAAACTGTAGTACGTCATTCTAAGGGCCTTTGTCAAACTAGAGTTAGCCATAGAGCAAATAGCAAGTAAAGAATCATGAAGTTAAGATTCTAACGCTCATCTAACTAGTTCATTATTATTTGGTCGGTCCTTAAGATTCTACCCTTTCTCCCATTTTAAACTGATCTAAGTTATAATTTTAGCGATCTAGGATTTCTAATTCATTATTTGATCCTATAAGTCTATGCCTGACATACGATATGAATGTCTGGCCCAGGTGTCGCCTCGCTATGTGAGATAACTTTAAGTCATTCACGGTCGCAAGACAGCTTTGATACCAACTGTAACAACCTGGTTTTTCGTGACTTTAATTAAACTAAGGCGGAAAATTAATTAAGTCTATATATTACAAAACCAGCTGTTATCGTCTTACAAACTCAGTATACATAATACGAGTTTAGAGATAAAACAGAGTATTTAGATTACAAGTTCTCTCAAAATAGATTACGAAATAAGGCCTTCAATCCCCTGATAGATCAACGGTCAAGACTAAAATTACTGCATTAAACTCTCATCATTTTCCCGCACACTCTTTCGATACATGCAATTCTAAAGCAATATGCGATATGAATAATAAATAAACAAGGGAAACAAATAGCAAGTATGCAAGCAAAAACACATAAGGAGATCATGATGATTTAATACGAGTATAAACCAACCAATTAACATACCACGCTCACAGATAAACATACTCAACAAATCACATTCCAATACTCAACCAAGTCATTCAGATAATCATCAAGCAAACAAGGAAATGCATTCAACATGTGATAACAAATGAGTCTTCGTTAGTAAGGCGGAAGCATGCAGATATATTCCGCGCAGAAGCGGTCAGGGCCGAACGAAATCGGACGTGTCTGACAGGCAAAAGATATCTAAGGTAATAAGGACGGCCTAATCCCTTGTCTAATGTATGCATACACTACCTATCGAGGATCATACTTATTCGCTATTCAAAAGGTATCACCGACGAAAAGTTCGACTATCACCAAAGACGGGTACCCCCGGATGGGGCTGGCGTTTCCAATTACTGATATATGGGCCCACGGAAATATCAAGAATGCCCCATCTCTGAGGTTGTATATACCGTGCCGAATAGCAATCTTAAGATCGTTATAAGCCTTGGGCAACTCTGGTAGGGAGCCCAAGTCCCCATATACAGCTACCTCGTTAACTTCGAATTTCAAGAGTCGCAACATGGCGAACAATCCTAGTATTTTATTCAAGTACTCGCTTTCTCAACTTCTCATTCTCTTGCTCATAAATAACAATAATGACAAACTTGTATCATAAATATAACGTCAAACTTGTATGATGAAATTTTAGTAACAACAGTTCTTCAGGTAAAACAGAACACATAGAAAAACTAAATTATTTATTTTGAGTCAGTTCGTAACTTTTAAATATTTTTCACTATTCATTATTTTACTATTCACCGTATTTACTATTCATCGTATTTACTATTCCTCGTATTTACTATTCCTCGTATTTATACGCATTCGTATTTTCAGTATTCGTATTTGTACGTATTTTTATACTTAAGTATTTTATTCAGTATTTTATACGTATATGTATTCTTATACTTAGTATTTATTATTTTATTTTCTTTATACTTAGTATTTTTATTTTATTTTCTTTATACTTTAGTATTTTTATTTTATTTTCTTTATACTTTAGTATTTATTATTTGACTTTATTTATACTTAGTATCTTTATACTCTTATACATTTTTGTTATACTAAGGATATTTTAGAAAATAAAACTAAGCCTTTTTATTTTCTAAGTGTAAAATTCTAGTTTTAAAGTCGTTAGGTTCGTTTTGTATTTAGTGATTTGAAAAATGATTTCGGAAGTAAAACTTAATATAATCTAAGTACAAAATTCTAGGGTCAAAGTTGTTAAGTTCATTTTGTACTTGGCAATTTTAAATAACATTTTAGAAGTGAAACTCGGTTTTATTTAGTCGTATACTTAACTAATCTTTTAGCGGTTTCCATTTTTAGCGAGGTTGTCATGGTTCATTTTAAATAGTCCGTATGTCCACAATCAAATTTAAGCATAGGTAGTAGCACTCGACAAGATTCATTTTAATACGGGTAACGTTTATTTTTATCGGTTTAGTTGATTCTTTTTATTAACGGTTCATTATACAATCTAATATAATCCTAATTATAAATCAAATTTAGTAACTAAGTGATAAATTCATTTTGATCAATTTTAGTCCATTTAAATTAGGAATGCCGTGTGTATGTATATTATATCAAAATTGATTTGTTTCTTTTAATTTCTTAATTCCAACTTGTTAATTACTAATTAAATTATTTTAATAATAAACTAAAAAGTGATAAAAATATATTTAACCCCAAAATTGGCAAGGATGCCGTGGAGAATGAAGGTGGTGTTCAAAATTTTCATTTTTCGATTTTATCGGTTTTTGACTTAAAGTTTTTATATACTAATAAACTAGTTTATGCTAAAGTGATTTAAATTAGTACTTAAAAACAATAAATAACTAAAACTTATAAAATTTATGAATCAAACTAATCACCTAAGTGAAGAACACATGAATGTGTGATGAATCTTAATGCTTTTAATATGAACATTATTTAGTCAAATTTTTATATGTTTATATAATTTTCTCAAATTTTTCATACAAGTCTAATTTAACTATACTAACCATAATATGTTATTTAGAAAAATTAAAACTAAAAATTGGTCCATGTAATTAAATTTGGCCGTGTATGTTTATATATGTTCATAAATTTTGATTTTTGATTTTTATACTTCTAATTCAACAACTAATTTATCTTATATTATTTATGTATTTAATCATAAGTGGAAAACATAACAAAACATTAACACACATAAATAAAATCATCCAAACACAAGAATAACAACTAACATTCAAGAACACACATAATACCTTAAAACACTTAAAAATTCATAACGAATTCATTTTAAATCCTAAACAAAAACTAATTATATTTTCATGTACATATTAGTCTTAGTATTTTAAGCATGCAATTTACAAAAATTAAAACGAAAAATTAGACAAAAATAAAGGGGAATCTGTGGGGTTTTTAAGTGAGCAACAAATTTCATTTTTCGATTTTTGTCTTCTAATTTAACATATGAATGCTAGGTGATAAAATAAATTATACATGCATTCAAAACAATAAAATCAAGTACGAGGCGCTTATCACATAAGTGTGCGGGAAGCACCTTAGTTAGGTTATGAGTGAAATAGCTTAGCAGTTGTCGGGATCAATGATATGATCGAATTGGCTAAGATCGACTCCTCCACCTTGCTCCTCTTCTTTGATTAGAGATGGTACATAAAAATGAAAATAAGAAAGTTAGTAACTTATTTTAAAACTATACTAACTAAACTAAAATTTAAAGTGTAGTAGTATTTTATGTTTAGGTGATGTTTGTATTTTAAATATTTTGATTTATGTTCATATTTATTTATAAGCTAAAAGATGTAGTGATTGATAAATATAAGTAGTGGAGGGGCATGTGAAGAGCTTAAGTGAATTATAGACATGAAAATAAGAAGCTTAAAAAAGAAAATGCAAGGAAGAAGGTGAAGCTTCAAAGGAGAACTTGAGGTTGAAGATGAATATGTTCTTACAAGTTTCTTGAGTTGGTTTTATTAGAGAGAAAGTGTTAGGAAAATATTTGGTGTTTGTGTGTGTATGTATGTCGTGTAAGTGTAGTGTAGTAGTAGTAGTTGTGTTATTTTTGTAGTATGTAAGTTTGTAGTATGTAAGTTGTATGCTTGGAAATGTAGGGTGTGTAAGGAAAAGGAAGGCATGCTTGAGACAAGGGAGACAAGTGTGTAGGAGAGGAAGCATGTGTGTAAGGGTGGAAAGCATGCTTGAGACAAGGGAACAATGTGTAGGAAAAGCAAAAGAAAAGGAAAGGCAATGTTGAGCTTGTGAGCTCCAAAATCTCGGCCAAACATGGGTCACTTGGCCCGATTTTTCGTTTTTGAAATTTTCGATTTGCGCGGACGGGAAAAGTCTCCAAATAAAATATATAGTCTTGAAATAATGTTTAGAAGTGAGCTCGAAAATAAAAATGAAAATAAATCTCAAAACGAATTCAAACAAAAATTGGGTACTAGTTTTTCTCGCAACTTTGAAATAAAATTTTATTCGATCGAAATATATATTTTTTTTTGTTGAATGTTATCGAATTAAATCATTATCCTCAAACGTCAAAAAGTTTATCCGTTTAGGCTTAGTGTAACTCAATATATCGAGTTTTAGTGAAAGTGTTAGTTAAATAAAAGTGGAATAGTAATTTGATATTATTATTATATGTTGTGTTAGTAATAATCAATATGATTAAGTTTAAGCTACTTTAATTAGGTTTGGATTATGAGTAATTATATTTAAGAGAGGATTAGGTGACTTAATCACATTTAGGTGGCTTGGCCATTTAGTCAATGTTTGACCTCGATTTGCGTGCCAAAATTTGCCGTTGAGAAAATTGTCGAGGATTCTCCATTTGATTTATCGAGTTTGAAAATGTAAACGTAAAGTTCAAATTCAAAGTAATTCAAAATGGTTTTAGTTTAGGTGCAAAAATGATTGTAGTGTATTGTTTTAGGAAATTCAGTGAGCGAGGATGATTAATTATTGATTTCCTAATTATAATTAGCTTAAATTAACACGGGGTGTTCTGATCCTCCCTTAAAGAAGTTTCGTCCCGAAACTTAAAGTAATCTGGGTGGTTAAGGTTACTGTGCTAAGCTTGACTCCGGGTACTTTTCCTTCATCGACGCCTCGGTCTCCCACGTTGCTTGTTCAGTCTTCTGTCCCCTCCAGAGAACCTTGACTAAGGGTATCGACTTGCGTCGTAAGAACTTGGTCTCTCTGGCGAGAATCCCCACTGGTTTCTCCGAGTAAAGCATGTTGGGCTCGATGGCGATCACGTCGGGTGTAACAATGTGACTCGGGTCGCTTCTATATCTTCTGAGTTGAGATACATGGAATACATCGTGCACTTTGGATAAGTTTGGCGGTAAGGCGAGTCGGTATGCCACCTCGCCAATTCGTTCAAGTATTTCGTAGGGTCCGATGTACTTTGGACTAAGCTTCCCCTTTAGTCCGAAGCGTCTTACCCCTTTCATGGGTGAGACCTTTAAGAAGACCTTATCTCCACTGTTGAACTCGATAGGTCGACGGTGCTCGTTTGCATATTTCTTTTGGCGATCTTGAGCCGCTTGTAGTCGCTCCCGAATAATCTTTATGTGTTCAATCTGATCCTGTATAACCTGGGGTCCAGTACCCACATTATCACTAGCGTCGTCCCAACAAACCGGACTGCGACACTTTCTGCCATCTGATTGCCTCAAAGGAGCACACCCTAGACTAGCATGATGGCTATTGTTGTATGAGAATTCAACGAGAGGTAAGCTCTTTTCGATTCACGTTGAATTCCATCGTACATGCCCTCAACATGTCTTCCGATTAATACGGATGGTTCGCTCTGTCTGACCGTCGATTCTTTGGATGAAACGCCGTACTCATTTTCAATTTACTACCCAAAGCCTCTTGCAATTTCTTCCGGAAATGCGATGTAAATCTTGCGTCCTATCGATATGATGTCGAGGGAACGCCATGGAGTCGTATTATTTCTTTTTCGTAGCTTTGGCGATTCTTCCAATCCCCAAGTCTCTTTGATCGGAGCAGTGGTGATTTAGTTAGGCGATCTACAATAACCCATATAGCATCCTTGCCACTGCTTTGTCCTTGGTAACCCCATGATAAAATCCATGGATATGGAATCCCACTTCCCTCGAGGAATTTCCAGCGGTTGGAGTAGTCCTCCTGGTCTCTGGTGTTCAAATTTTACCTTACGGCAAATCATACATCTAGCCACGTGCTCGCGATCTCGCCTTCATCCTTATCCACCGTAAACGTAATTTGGTCCTTGTACATCTTATGCGAGCCAGGATGTACCGAGTAGCGGTACTATGTGCTTCGTCAAGGATTTTGCGTTTCAACTCTTCATTGTTAGGTATGCACCACTGCCGTTGAGCGTAGACTTCCATCGGTGTAGATCTCAAACCATACATTCCCTCGATGGAATCTTTTCTACGATTTCTAACAAATTTGGGTCCTCCCACTGTAGTGCTCGTATGTCATGGAATAAATCTGGTTCCACCACCATTGCATTTAGGTCAACGTCATCTGACTGTACCAGATCCAAGCTCAGCCTTTTCAGGTCTTGGGTAATGTCCGAGGGTATTTCCCAAATGTTGTTCAGAGTATGTATTGCCTTACGACTCAGTGCGTCAGCCACTACGTTGGCCTTTCCTTCATGGTATAATAACTCGATTTTGTAATCCTTGATCAATTCCAACCACCTACGCTGCCTCATGTTCAATTCCCTCTGGGTAAAGATGTACTTTAAGCTCTTGTGGTCGGTGTAGAATTTGATGCTGACCCCATAGAGATAATGACGCCAAATCTTCAGTGCAAATACGACTGCAGCAAGTTCCAGGTCGTGAGTTGGGTAATTTCTTTCGTGTACTTTAAGTTGTGCGGATAAATGCGCTATTACTTTCCCTTGTTGCATCAGTACGCAACCCAAACCATTCAATGACGCGTCACTGTACACTTCATATTCGTCTCCATCTGTTGGCAAGGTTAAAACTGGAGCAGTAGTAAGCCTTTTCTTAAGTTCTTGGAACGCCTTCTCACAATCGTCGCTCCATAAGAACTTTGATTCCTTTTGTAGCAGTTTAGTCATCGGGCGGGCTATTTTTGAGAAATCAGGAACAAATCTTCTATAATAGCCGGCCAATCCTAGGAAGCTTCTGACTTCGGTGACCGTTTTCGGTGCTACCCATTCCTTAACAGCTTCAATCTTGGCTGGATCCACCATTACCCCATCCTTGGAGATTACGTGGCCTAGGAATGCCACTTGGTCTAGCCAAAATTCACACTTTGAAAACTTAGCATACCACTTATGACCTCTCAAGATGCTCAGGATAATGTGTAGGTGTTCTGCGTGTTCCTCTTTATTCTTGGAGTAGTTTAGGATGTCGTCAATGAACACGACAACACAGATGTCGAGATATTCGTGAAAGGTCCTGTTCATTTGGTCCATAAATACTGCTGGAGCGTTGGTGAGGCCGAACGGCATTACTTTGAACTCGTAATGTCCATACCTTGATCTGAAAGCAGTCTTTTGTATATCCTCTTTGCGGGCCATGTCCCGATGGTATCCTGACCTTAGGTCAATCTTGGAGAACACTCCTGCTCCTTTGAGCTGGTCAAAGAGATCGTCTATCCTAGGCAAAGGATAACGATTTTTGATTGTCACCTTGTTCAGTTCTCTGTAGTCAATGCAAAGCCTCATACTCCCATCCTTCTTCTTTACAAAGAGTACCGGTGCACCCCAAGGTGAAACACTCGGTCTTATGAATCCCAATTCAATCATCTCCTCCAACTGTTTCTTGAGTTCTTGGAGTTCGACAGGCGCCATCCTGTATGGTGCCTTTGATATAGGTGCCGTGCCTGGTATGAGGTCGATCGAGAATTCAACATCTCGTGCAGGAGGCATACCTGGTAATACGTCTGGAAAAACATCGGGGTATTCATTTACGATTGGGATATCTTCAATGCGTAGGGTGTCCTCGACCTTAGTAATGCTGTAAAAATACACCTGGTGCCCCTTTCTCTCCATACTCTGAAGTTTTAGTACGGATACTAACTTCACTCCCCCTTTTCTCTTCAAACTCTGATATGATACCTCCTTCCCTTGGTTAGTTCTCAAAGTGATCTTCTGGTCGTGGCATTTAAATGTCGCATTATGACGAGCTAGCCAATTCATCCCAAATTACATCGAACTCGGGAAGGTCAAACAATACAAGATCCGACAGAACTACGTGTTGTGAATCGTGATTCTTACATTATTGTATTTTGAGGAACAAGGAATGTTTTACCATCTGGTAGTGATATGTTAGTTACGATTTGTGCGGGGTTTGTGAGTTTGGATTGTTTGATAAATTTTGAGGATATAAAAGATAAAGATGCTCCGTATCAAACAAAATGAAAGCAGTCTGAAATTAACCAAAAATTTACCGGTGGCGACGCCGACATCGATAGTATCATCGGACCCTTCTTGACTTCGGTCGGGCGTAGACGGCGTCCACTGAACTCTAACGGTGGCGGTGGCCTGCATTTGTTTTGGCGACATTACCCTCTTCGGGCATTCATTCGACTTGTGTCCCACTACTTTGCGAAGTAGCACACTACCAGGTTCCAGTTGCAATGCTTCGGGTGTTGTGGTGTCGGCGAAGCGACATTGACTGCTTGAATGGTGGAGCTCAGGAGGTTGTTGGTTGCTCCTCCCTACGAACCGGTGGGGCCGGTTGGTGTCTGGTCCGCCTGGCCTTTATTTCGATTGTCCCGATTTTGGAAACCGGGCGACCAAACATTGGCTTATGGATAAAGCTAGCACTTGCCACGAAGGCGTGAGCGTCTTCTTCTTCTTCTTCTCCTCGCCTTCCCTCTTACGGATGGGTGCCCGGATACACGTTGCCTTTCGTAGGCTTGGCGAAGTTCTTCTGGTAGAACCCGCTCATGTTTATCCTCAGGTTATTGTCCATGCCTCGCACGTATCGAGTTGCGAGTTCCTCCTCGCTAGTCAAAATCTTAGGAGCAAACTTGGGCTGACTCGATATTTTTACGTGTAAGCTTGTAGGGACATTTCACCCTGGGTTAGATTCCTGAACTCTTCTTCTTTTTCCCACTTCAACTTTTCCCCAAAGTACTTGTTTTCCAACAAGGTCTTAAACTCACTCCAGTTATAGAGCCTTAGGGGAAATTGGGCTTTGATCAGGCGCCACCAACTATTTGCCTCTCCTTTCAGGTAGTACGCTACCACGTTCACCATTTCGTTCGGTGGTGTCTTGCTCAGTTCCAGCAACTTTTCCATCTCTTCGATCCACTCTGTCAAGACTGTGGGGTCGACAGAGCCAGAATATGTTTGGGGTCGGTGTTTGGAGAACTTCTCAAATGCAGATTGATTATTTCCACCTCCCTGATATTGGTGGACATTCTGTGCCATTTTCATGATAGCATCCTCAAAACCTTTTCTTCTCGCCTCCTCCTCGGCAAAGTGTTGGGCGAAATTTGGGTTAGCCATATTGTTTGCATCCATTCTGAAAAATATTGAGTTGTATGAATATAGAGTAGTTTCCAAGATAGACACATAATAAAAGACAAGGTAAAAGACATTTCATTGATAATGTAAAAGGATTACATCAAAAAGTTACAAAGCCTCCTAATACATTCTCTATGAAATGAACTAAGGTGAAAACTTAGATACAAGTTCAGCAAAATAACACAAAAGTTTAGATACATTCTCAAGAGATATGAAATTAGATCGAGAATGACAAAAGCTTAGTCCTAGGTCCTAAGCAAATTTCGAGTAGCGATGCTCCTCCTCCATGAAGCTATGCTTATACTTAACAGCGTAAGTCATGTCGCTCAACCCAAGTTTGAAATCCTCCCAGCTCAGGTAGTACTCACCCTCAAGTATAGCTGGGGAGCGTAGTCGCCTCCACCATGCTTTGGCCTCCTCGTCAAGGCACGCAGCTGCTAGGGAGGTTTTCCATTCCTCTCTAACGGAGTGTTCCAGGAACCTCGCATTCATACTCCTGATCCATGGGTATAGTGTCCCACTGATCCCCTCAAATGTCTCAGGTTTTCCCTGCATGAACGCTTCGATCACATCTGTATATTCTGAGGATCGGCGGAGATGATCAGGAATTCGATGTTCCATATACGGAGTCTTAAGTGCCCTTGTCTTCCAGTCGACTTCCGCATTGCTCGAGTCCTGTGATCTCTTCCAGGACTTCAATTGTTGACGTCGCGCGTAGGCCTCGATGGCTTTCTTGCGGGCCTTCTCTTTTGGTGTCCATTCAGAGTACTTTACCGCATACGGTAGTCTCATCTGAAATCAATTTAGATAAGGTAATTTAAATGAGATTTGGAAGTACAATATGTATGTAAAATTTTAAAATAATGAATTAAGAAAACACATGACTAGGTAGTAACATAACGTCTCCATATATATAAACATATACATGGGTAAAATATTACATTTCAAGAAATATAATACATAAGTTCACCAAACGTCACATCCGAGTATAACATCCATAGCCGTAGGGAAAGAAGACGATACTAAGATCGTTCTTAGGATGGTTAAAAGTCGGTTACATATATTTTACAAACTGGAGTCCAAAGACCCTAAATATGATTCGCGACCCTGAAGAGTCTCCCTGATAGGAGATCCCTCTCCCAGACTGGGAGTAGTTCAGCTGGCAATGGAGGATAGTCGTGCTTTAATTCTTGATACATCAAGTTCTCAAGTAATTCTTCGTGCTCCATCCACCCTGGTGGTTGCATCTCCCTCAGAAGTGGGTCGGGGTGACACATGCGATCCATATATCGATCGTAATCCAGGAGAAGTTGCCATCCTAGTGGTGTCCAAAACTCGTCGTACGGGTGAAAGCTCTCGATCAGCGTCAGGCCTAAGCCAATACCCTTAGTGTGGTAGGGTCTAGTCGTCGTGATCCCATTAGCTTCCACGTATTGCTCTATGACGTGGGAATGGCTACATATATATGCATCTCGTGGCATCATCGGTGGACGTTGTGGTAGATTGTTACGGGAGAAACTGTAGTACGTCATCCTAAGGGCCTTTGTCAAACTAGAGTTAGCCATAGAGCAAATAGCAAGTAAAGAATCATGAAGTTAAGATTCTAACGCTCATCTAACTAGTTCATTATTATTTGGCCGGTCCTTAAGATTCTACCCTTTCTCCCATTTTAAACTGATCTAAGTTATAATTTTAGCGATCTAGGATTTCTAATTCATTATTTGATCCTATAAGTCTATGCCTGACATACGATATGAATGTCTGGCCCAGGTGTCGCCTCGCTATGTGAGATAACTTTAAGTCATTCACGGTCGCAAGACAGCTTTGATACCAACTGTAACAACCTGGTTTTTCGTGACTTTAATTAAACTAAGGTGGAAAATTAATTAAGTCTATATATTACAAAACCAGCTGTTATCGTCTTACAAACTCAGTATACATAATACGAGTTTAGAGATAAAACAGAGTATTTAGATTACAAGTTCTCTCAAAATAGATTACGAAATAAGGCCTTGATCACGATAGATCAACGGTCAAGACTCGGGGTACCTGCATTAAACTCTCATCATTTTCCCGCACACTCTTTCGATACATGCAATTCTAAAGCAATATGCGATATGAATAATAAATAAACAAGGGAAACAAATAGCAAGTATGCAAGCAAAAACACATAAGGAGATCATGATGATTTAATACGAGTATAAACCAACCAATTAACATACCACGCTCACAGATAAACATACTCAACAAATCACATTCCAATACTCAACCAAGTCATTCAGATAATCATCAAGCAAACAAGGAAATGCATTCAACATGTGATAACAAATGAGTCTTCGTTAGTAAGGCGGAAGCATGCAGATATATTCCGCGCAGAAGCGGTCAGGGCCGAACGAAATCGGACGTGTCTGACAGGCAAAAGATATCTAAGGTAATAAGGACGGCCTAATCCCTTGTCTAATGTATGCATACACTACCTATCGAGGATCATACTTATTCGCTATTCAAAAGGTATCACCAAGCGAAAAGTTCGACTATCACCAAAGGCGGGTACCCCGGATGGTGGCGTTTCCAATTGCGATATATGGGCCGCGGAAATATCAAGAATGCCCCATCTACGAGGTTGTATATCTAGTGCGAATAACAATCTTAAGATCGTTATAAGCCTTGGGCAACTCTGGTAGGGAGCCCAAGTCCCCATATACAGCTACCTCGTTAACTTCGAATTTCAAGAGTCGCAACATGGCGAACAATCCTAGTATTTTATTCAAGTACTCGCTTTCTCAACTTCTCATTCTCTTGCTCATAAATAACAATAATGACAAACTTGTATCATAAATATAACGTCAAACTTGTATGATGAAATTTTAGTAACAACAGTTCTTCAGGTAAAACAGAACACATAGAAAAACTAAATTATTTATTTTGAGTCAGTTCGTAACTTTTAAATATTTTTCACTATTCATTATTTTACTATTCACCGTATTTACTATTCATCGTATTTACTATTCCTCGTATTTACTATTCCTCGTATTTATACGTATTCGTATTTTCGTATTAGTATTTATGCGTATTTTTATACTTAAGTATTTTATTAGTATTTTATACGTATATGTATTCTTATACTTAGTATTTATTATTTTATTTTCTTTATACTTAGTATTTTTATTTTATTTTCTTTATACTTTAGTATTTTTATTTTATTTTCTTTATACTTTAGTATTTATTATTTGACTTTATTTATACTTAGTATCTTTATACTCTTATACATTTTTGTTATACTAAGGATATTTTAGAAAATAAAACTAAGCCTTTTTATTTTCTAAGTGTAAAATTCTAGTTTTAAAGTCGTTAGGTTCGTTTTGTATTTAGTGATTTGAAAAATGATTTCGGAAGTAAAACTTAATATAATCTAAGTACAAAATTCTAGGGTCAAAGTTGTTAAGTTCATTTTGTACTTGGCGATTTTAAATAACATTTTAGAAGTGAAACTCGGTTTTATTTAGTCGTATACTTAACTAATCTTTTAGCGGTTTCCATTTTTAGCGAGGTTGTCATGGTTCATTTTAAATAGTCCGTATGTCCACAATCAAATTTAAGCATAGGTAGTAGCACTCGACAAGATTCATTTTAATACGGGTAACGTTTATTTTTATCGGTTTAGTTGATTCTTTTTATTAACGGTTCATTATACAATCTAATATAATCCTAATTATAAATCAAATTTAGTAACTAAGTGATAAATTCATTTTGATCAATTTTAGTCCATTTAAATTAGGAATGCCGTGTGTATGTATATTATATCAAAATTGATTTGTTTCTTTTAATTTCTTAATTCCAACTTGTTAATTACTAATTAAATTATTTTAATAATAAACTAAAAAGTGATAAAAATAAATTTAACCCCAAAATTGGCAAGGATGCCGTGGAGAATGAAGGTGGTGTTCAAAATTTTCATTTTTCGATTTTATCGGTTTTTGACTTAAAGTTTTTATATACTAATAAACTAGTTTATGCTAAAGTGATTTAAATTAGTACTTAAAAACAATAAATAACTAAAACTTATAAAATTTATGAATCAAACTAATCACCTAAGTGAAGAACACATGAATGTGTGATGAATCTTAATGCTTTTAATATGAACATTATTTAGTCAAATTTTTATATGTTTATATAATTTTCTCAAATTTTTCATACAAGTCTAATTTAACTATACTAACCATAATATGTTATTTAGAAAAATTAAAACTAAAAATTGGTCCATGTAATTAAATTTGGCCGTGTATGTTTATATATGTTCATAAATTTTGATTTTTGATTTTTATACTTCTAATTCAACAACTAATTTATCTTATATTATTTATGTATTTAATCATAAGTGGAAAACATAACAAAACATTAACACACATAAATAAAATCATCCAAACACAAGAATAACAACTAACATTCAAGAACACACATAATACCTTAAAACACTTAAAAATTCATAACGAATTCATTTTAAATCCTAAACAAAAACTAATTATATTTTCATGTACATATTAGTCTTAGTATTTTAAGCATGCAATTTACAAAAATTAAAACGAAAAATTAGACAAAAATAAAGGGGAATGCCGTGGGGTTTTTAAGTGAGCAACAAATTTCATTTTTCGATTTTTGTCTTCTAATTTAACATATGAATGCTAGGTGATAAAATAAATTATACATGCATTCAAAACAATAAAATCAAGTACGAGGCGCTTATCACATAAGTGTGCGGGAAGCACCTTAGTTAGGTTATGAGTGAAATAGCTTAGCAGTTGTCGGGATCAATGATATGATCGAATTGGCTAAGATCGACTCCTCCACCTTGCTCCTCTTCTTTGATTAGAGATGGTACATAAAAATGAAAATAAGAAAGTTAGTAACTTATTTTAAAACTATACTAACTAAACTAAAATTTAAAGTGTAGTAGTATTTTATGTTTAGGTGATGTTTGTATTTTAAATATTTTGATTTATGTTCATATTTATTTATAAGCTAAAAGATGTAGTGATTGATAAATATAAGTAGTGGAGGGGCATGTGAAGAGCTTAAGTGAATTATAGACATGAAAATAAGAAGCTTAAAGAAGAAAATGCAAGGAAGAAGGTGAAGCTTCAAAGGAGAACTTGAGGTTGAAGATGAATATGTTCTTACAAGTTTCTTGAGTTGGTTTTATTAGAGAGAAAGTGTTAGGAAAATATTTGGTGTTTGTGTGTGTATGTATGTCGTGTAAGTGTAGTGTAGTAGTAGTAGTTGTGTTATTTTTGTAGTATGTAAGTTTGTAGTATGTAAGTTGTATGCTTGGAAATGTAGGGTGTGTAAGGAAAAGGAAGGCATGCTTGAGACAAGGGAGACAAGTGTGTAGGAGAGGAAGCATGTGTGTAAGGGTGGAAAGCATGCTTGAGACAGAGGAACAATGTGTAGGAAAAGCAAAAGAAAAAGGAAAGGCAATGTTGAGCTTGTGAGCTCCAAAATCTCGACCAAACATGGGTCACTTGGCGATTTTTCGTTTTGAAATTTTTCGATTTGTAGCGTCGTGAAAAGTCTCGAAATGAAATATATAGTCTTGAAATAATGTTTAGAAGTGAGCTCGAAAATAAAAATGAAAATAAATCTCAAAACGAATTCAAACAAAAATTGGGTACTAGTTTTTCTCGCAACTTTGAAATAAAATTTTATTCGATCGAAATATATATTTTTTTTTTGTTGAATGTTATCGAATTAAATCATTATCCTCAAACGTCAAAAAGTTTATCCGTTTAGGCTTAGTGTAACTCAATATATCGAGTTTTAGTGAAAGTGTTAGTTAAATCAAAGTGGAATAGTAATTTGATATTATTATTATATGTTGTGTTAGTAATAATCAATATGATTAAGTTTAAGCTACTTTAATTAGGTTTGGATTATGAGTAATTATATTTAAGAGAGGATTAGGTGACTTAATCACATTTAGGTGGCTTGGCCATTTAGTCAATGTTTGACCTCGATTTGCGTGCCAAAATTTGCCGTTGAGAAAATTGTCGAGGATTCTCCATTTGATTTATCGAGTTTGAAAATGTAAACGTAAAGTTCAAATTCAAAGTAATTCAAAATGGTTTTAGTTTAGGTGCAAAAATGATTGTAGTGTATTGTTTTAGGAAATTCAGTGAGCGAGGATGATTAATTATTGATTTCCTAATTATAATTAGCTTAAATTAACACGGGGTGTTACACGAAAGTAATATACAAATCTAATTGAATAAGTGCAAAAATTATTTTAGGAGCATGGTAAACTATATTATTTCAATTAAAGTACAACGAGAGAATGATAAAAGTAAATAAGTGACTTTCATGAATGGTCCTTCATATTGAAGGAGATAAAACATCGGATAGCAAATCGTAGTGGTACATGGGAATTTAAATTAGGTAGTGCACACATAAGTCCAATGCCCATTCATACACCCACTCTTTGGATTCTTCCACCGACGAATATCACTTATATTTTCCATCTGAAATTCATTAAGTAAGCCAAATTGGTCATTAGTTGTACTTTAATCAACTTTTAAGACTTTCTAACTTCACTTAATCCAAGTCAATCTTTTACGGAGTATCTTTATTTATGTTTCATACTACGAGTTCTATGTAATTACCTCATGTTCTTATGATTGAAATTAAAACCTTTTATGTTTATTAACACAAATTTATCACACCAGATTATTTTAAATCTTTCATTTATCTATATGAATAATTCGAGATAGAGATTGAAGAATATGAGATTATGGTAGACAAATTATTGACCATGATAAAAGTCACTAAGGAAAATGGCCCAAGTTCTTTAATATAACAGTAATTTCTTCTGTGAGGCAAAACTCATAATAAATTTATGTGAACCAAAATACAAATTGCAGTTAAACAATTAATCATAATTATCATTTAAATAGTATAAAAGCTGTATAATCGATTACAAATGAGGCTGACTTACAATAATTTATTGTAAGGCATGACTTACACAAAAATTTGTAGTAATCTAATAAGTTATGTGAAAAAAGTGATCTCTTAATAATTATTACTGGGAACGAAGTACTCTAATTCTTATAGTTATTATTTTATGTGCGTATAAGAAGATTCATTGAATAAAATCTATGGCATTCTTATATTTAATTGACATGCCCATCTATGACACATAATAAGAATATTTTTGTAGCTAAAATTTACATCAAAAGTTGACGAGATCACATGAATTTGTGAGGAAAAAAAGAGCTTTAGAATTTAAGTTTGTCCATACTCACTAGACTTGCTCACTATACAAGTCTACACCGCCTAATTACTACGGAGTGTGTATTCAAAATTCCACGTCTTTTGGCCATTACTGCCTAATTAAAACTCATCATACCCCAAAAATCCGATCACCGAGTCAATTTTAAACCAAAGGTCTCCCACTCCAGTTTTTTAATAGGAATATTAGATTTTTTCAAATAGATGTTAGGAACCAACCCAATTTAAAAGCTTTTGATTTAGTTGATATCTAATATAATATTAAAACTTTGTGACAAGAGATTATGGGTTCCAATCTCACTACCTCTTCCTTTCAAAGTGAATATTTGACTGCATTTAATTTAACTCAGAATAAGGCTCTACAATTCTGCCTCAAAGGATATTCGTGTGAGGGGGCGTATTAGGGAAAATAAATGATATGGTATATTATTAGAATATACCATATATGTTATGATATATTATTATCTTAGAGAATTAGGTAGATCTAGGTTTTCCTAATCTTGTGAGCTATTATTATAAATAGTTCACATATCATGTAATTGAACACAACAATTATTCATAATAATATTCTCTTTATGAAACTATTCTCCCGTATATATCTTATCAGGGCGTGTAGGAATTGAACGATTAATTCAACCTAAAATACAGAGTGATCTTGGGGCTCCAACTATCAACTTAAACTTCTGGTAGAGTTGGTTCATAACAATAGAATAAAATGAAATCAATGAATGGTTTTACAGAGTAGCTGTATAGGAATTGAACGATTCATTCAACCTAAAATACGGAGTAACTGTTAGAGTATATAATCGATGTGTGAACCAACTCAACCAAAAGGTTAAGCTGATGGTTGGAGGCCCAAGATCGATTATATACTCTAACACGCCCCCTCACGCAAATGCCCTTTGGGCAGGCGTGGGCGCAATCTGAGTTCTCTGCAGTGCGATATATATAGCACTTTGAAAGTGAGGGGTGGTGAGATTCCAACCCGTGATCTTTTGTCACAAGGCTCTGATACCATGTCAGGAACCAACTTAACCAAAAGCTTAAGCTGATGGTTGGCCCAAGATCGATTATATACTCTAACAGTAACGAATAAGTAAACGAGCTTATTAGCTTATATAAATACTCATCTTTTAGTTTTGATCAAATCTGCTTATCAGAAAATTACTCCGTAGCATATAAGTACTTTATATGAGTATAAAATACGATTTATAATTAAATTTTAACATTTGTTAAAATATTATTTTACTATTAACATTTTATAAAATTGTCGCATTACTATTCTAAACATGTTCCCATAATTAAAAACCAATTTTAAAATCTATTAGTTCACCCACCTAAAATATACAGAATATTAGTTTTGATCTACCTCTAATTCACACTCATTTATACAAGTATTCTGTATATATTTGTTCACGCACCAAAAATAAATGAAACTTTTTCAAAAAATTAAAATATGAAAAAATAAATTTTCTCTACTTCAATCATTTATTACACTTTTCTTAAATATTTTCCAAAAAAAAGTCAAATTATAAATAATTATCGAACTACTTCTATGAATTCTACTTCCTCCATTCCATTAGATTCTTTACGTTTCACTTTTTTGACACTATTCATACGTGTGTAGAATCTTCGATAAAACTTCTAAAATACAAAATAAAAAATAGTCATGTGTGATCTTGTTTTAATTGTCTTAACGAGGACATTATTAATATCAAAATTTTAAAATTTTCGAGAATACGAATCCAAAGATATGAACGAAACAAAAAGAGTATTGATGTACGTGTATAAAGCAAACGTAAAGAATCTATTGGAATGGAGGAAGTATAAAGCAAGGTGATCAAAGCCATAAAAAGCCATAAATGATTAAAGATGTAGGGGGTTATCACCGTCAAAGTCTCACATGTTTTGGGGGCACCCACACAGTACACACACCCCACATTCTCCCAAAATCTCATATGCATATGTGTGTCCCATTTCAACTTCCCTTCCATTTTTTCTTCATTTAAATCCTTTTCACTCTTTTTTATTTCCTTCACTACTTATTACTCAATTATATATCTCACATTATTCAATCATCTAATACTAAACTATATACTATACTATCATTTATTCTTCCAAAGATTTTTATTTGAATATATAGTTTTCTTTCCATTTTTTTGAGCTTTACATATGTAATATGGCTTTTTACTTAAGGTTAAGCAAAGCATTCTTATTCTCTTTGTTATTATTAACTTGTATTTGGTTAGCTTCGTTTTCCACCTTAGGAGCTTCCGAATCTCAGCATCAGTCTGTACATTCGCGCCTACTTCTAAGCAGGCGAAACTTGCTCGCTAATGAAGACGACTTTCTTGGAGAAGTTGTTCCTAGGAAAAAGAAAGTAATCGTCTCTGATAACAACGATGATGGTGATTCTGTAGCTAAGAAGAAATCTTCTGAGGCGTCTGTCGAAAAGAAGAAATCATCGACTAGTAATAAATTGAATGAAGATGATGAGAAAGTACAAGTAGCTGAAAAGAAAAGGAAATCATCAACACCACCATCTTTGTCATCTTCCTCTTCGTCGAAGAATATAACCAACAAGGCAATCAAGCCCAAGATCGCTTCCAGTAAGAACGAAACCAAGCTCGTAAAACCTAAGAACGAAACCAAGCTCGTAAAGCCTAGTATATCAGCTACACCAAAGGACAAGGACAAACAGACTAAACAAACATCCAAAAAGGTCGACGAAGACGATGATTCTTCTTCACGCAGTCCTAAGATCACGAAAATCGAATCCTCAAAACCGCTCACCAAGTCCTCCAAATCAGATGACAAAACTGACAAGGAGGACTCGAAAAAACAGAAAAGTCAGAATCAGAACCAGAAGCAGACCCCACCGAGCTGGGCATCCCAGAGCGGTGGGATTGAAGACGAGGAGGAGGAGGATGATTTGGTATCCGAATTCCGAAACCTCCCCACAAAATTCCACCAAACATTTATACCGGACTTACACCGGATATCAACAACCTCAAAAGTATACCTCACCAAATACAACAAACAAATCACCAAAGGGTTTAAACCCTACGTCGGAAGCAACTACTCGTATACCCTAGCGACCGTAATAAGTTTCGTATTCTTAATAATTCCGCTTTTACTACTCTCCCTCGTTTTTCACCGAATTAAAACATACTTTTCCCTACAAAAACTCATCATTTTCATCCAAATTTACCTCTCAATTTACTTCTCAATCCTATGTTTTTCGTCGTTAATCACAGGGTTAGAATCACTTAGATTTTTCTACTTAACATCTCAAACAACGTACGTTTGGTTACAAATAGTTCAAACACTTGCGTACGTTTTGTATTTGCTGTTGTTGTTGATGTACTTAGTGTTGGTTTTTACTACGGAGAGTGATTTGGGCCAGAAGTTGTTGGGCCTGGCCCAAACTTTTGTGGGCTTTGCTGTTGGGCTCCATTATTACATGACGGTGTTTCATAGAGTTGTCTTACGTCAGCCTCCTAGAAGTAGTTGGAAGATTCATGGTATTTATGCCACGTGTTTTCTTGTGATTTGTCTCTTTGCTGGTGCTGAGCGAAGAAAGAAGGTCTACTTGGTTGAGGATGGTGAAGAAGGGAAAACTAGCTGATTAGATTAGGTTTTTTTTTTTTTTTTTTTTTTTTTTTTTTTTTTTTTAAACTCCGTATATTTTATTTTATTTTACTTTTTACATAATTTATATTGTGATTTAATATATAGTGGAAAATGAAAGAAGTTTATTTTCCAATAAAGTTGCAAAATTTGTTTTGATTATAAGTATTTAGTGTTATGATTGGACCATAATTGTTGTTTAATCCAAATGTATATCTCTATTTATCATATTTGTTTTTCTCCTATACTTTTCATATTTCAGTCATTTGTTTAATTTTCTGTTTTAAATTGGAGTACAGATCGACATTTTTATAAAACTTAAATTGATTTTTGATCAAATATTTCCGCAAATTGAGATAAGTACAATTATTATCTTCCCTTTTAATCAATTTCGACGTATTGAATAATACTCGATTTTATTTGAAGAAAAAAATCATTAATTTATACTTCATCCCAAATAAAAAGGTAAACAAATGATTTAAACAGTGTATAAAGACAAATGATAATATTTCAAAACCATTAAATAAAAAGCGTCGATAATGTGCGGAGTAATGTTTAATTATACTCTCTCTATCCCAAAATAAGTGTTGTCTTTTGATTTTTCAAAAATCCCAAAATAAGTATAAAGATAAGCTATCTTGTCAATATTAGTGTAGGGGTAAAATTAAAATTATAAGAAAATATTGTGAAAATTAAGGGTGTGTTTGGATAGCAAAATAGGAGGGAAAGGGAGGGGAGGGGAAATGAGGGAAGGGGAAGGAAGGGGAGGAGAGGGGAAATGGTAGTGTTTGGATACCATTTTCCCTCCAAATCTTGCCTATTTTGGAAGGATTCCAATTAGGCTTAGAGGAGGGAAAATGGATCCCTCAAAATCCCTCCCCCTCCATTTCCCTCCTTCCATTTTTTGTAACCAAACGATGGAAATTCAATCCCTCCCTTTCCCTCCCTTTCCCTCCCCTTCTTTTCCCTTCATTTCCCTCAATCCAAACACACCCTAAGGGATATGAATGAGTTTTTTCTACATTTTTCTACATTTTTAAATTTAAGATTTAAGTAAAATGGGATACTTATTTTAGGATGGAGGAGTATATATAAATAAGGTAAATGATCATACTACGTATTAATCGACAACAATAATATTAGAGTCAGTTGAAAACAAATTAATTTGAAGAATGACAACTAAGGGTGTATTTGGATAGCAAAATAGGAGGGAAAGGGAGGGGAGGGGAGGGAAGGGGAAGGAAGGGGAGGGGAGGGGAAATGGTGATGTTTGGATACCATTTTCCCTCCAAATCTTGCCTATTTTGAAGGGAATTCAATTAGGCTTGGAGGAGGGAAAATGAATCCCTCCAAATCCCTCCCCCTCCATTTCCCTTCTTCTATTTTTTGTAACCAAACGATGGAATTTCAATCCCTCACTTTCCCTCCCCTTCCTTTCCCTTCATTTCCCTCAATCCAAACACACCCTAAGTGAACTAACTAACAGCACCCGTATTTTACTTCTTCCTACGGAGTATTATTTAAAAGTTTTTTTTTTTTTTTTTTTTTTTTTTTTTTTTTTTTTTTATCAGGAATCATCTCAAAGCACTAATTCTTGTGTAAGTCAGGACTTATAATAAAGCTTTTGTACAATTTAAGTGATAATTATGATTAATTGTTACCAAATCTTTTTAGTACCTCTGTTAGTGACTTTAGTAGATTTGTTTCATGTTTTTGTATCACTTTAACTGCAATTTGTACTTTGGTCTCACATTAACTTGGTATAAGTTAAGCCGTGCAGGAGAATTACTGCTCAATGAGAAAGATCTAATATTGAGTATCATATATTCATATTGCTTCCACACTAACTAGTGTTATGCCCGTGCAAATTGCACGGGTAAATTTTTTTTTATATAAAATTTAAGTAGAAATATACGAATAATAAAGTCGTTGTATAATAAGTGTAATAAAAGCGTCTTTTATAAAAATCAAATGTGTATACGTATCACTAAAAAGCACTAAAACAACGAAATTATATGACAAACAATCATAATCATAAGTAATATAAAAATTCAAACCATTACAGGAAAGGTTAAGATAAAAGGAAATAATACTCTAATAAGATGGTAAACGTATTATAATTTCTCAAAGGCTTCCTTATAAACTACGTTATTTGTTCTATATAAGACTTATTTTTCACTATCGCAAATCATAATTTTCAGATACTTTTTAATTGTGACTCTTAAAGTATGGACAAATGATAATAATGAGTTTATAAAGGGCGCCTTTTGAAGCGAACACTATGAATTAGTGTCATCAAAAGTACCTAAAAAAGGAAATTATATGATAATAAATAATTTTATGCCCGTACAAATAACAATTTTATACCCGTACAAATTATAATTATTATATGACAAATAAAAATTTTATGCCGTACAAATAACAATTTTATGCCTGTGCAAATTAACATTATTATTTGACAAACAACAATTTTATGTATGTACAAATAACAATTTATGCACGTGTAAATTATCATTATTATATGACAAAAAATAATTTTATACCCGTGCAATTTATCATTATTATATGAAAAATAACAATTATACGCCCGCACAAAAACAATTCTACACCCGTGCAAATTATCATTATTATATGACAAATAACAATTTTATACTTGTACAATTTATTATATTATATGACAAATAACAATTCTATGCCCGTACAAATAACAATTTTATGCCCGTGTAAATTAACATTATTATTTGACAAACAACAATTTTATGCCCGCAAAAAAAAAAAAAAAAAAAAAAAAAAAAAAAAAAAAAAAAAAAAAAAATTATTTGAATGTATAATTTTATGCCCGTGCAAAATGCGAAAAAAAATATTTTTTGAATGTATAATTTTATGCCCGTACAAATTGCACAGGTTTATTGTTTACGAAGTTTATTTTGGAATGTATGAATAATATAGTCATTATATAATGGATTTAATAAATAAGTTTTTTAAAATGATAAATGTATATATATGTAACAATGAAAAGCACTTAAAACAACAAATTATATGACAACCAACCATGACATAATACAACAATATAATAATACACGATACTATAATTCTCAAAGATACAGGTATGTTGTTTAAAATTATATGATAAATAACAATAACTAATCGATAATTTTAAAGCATTACAGAATAAAGTAAAGATGAAAGAAAAGAATATAACAATATGGTACATTGTACAATCATTAGTAAATTGTACATCTATTGTTTTATGCCCGTATTTTGACATTTATGCCCGAGGAAATTATACGGAGTATAATTTAATTACAATGTATATTGCTAATTGCTAAATTATACGGAGTAAGTACTTTATCAATTATTATACAAATTAACAATTAGTAATACCTGGACATTTATTAAGCCCGTGACTTTGTGACTGTTCATGTGTATTGCCTCTAGCTCTTATTAGTTGTTACTGCAAAGCACAATGTCACGAGGAATTGTCTTATTAGTTTGTTATAATTATGTAAAGTTAGTGTGAAGTTTTTTAATGAGTTAAGTGTGAAGATTTTTAGACCCGTATAAAGAGTGACCGTGGTGTTTCAAATATGTATATTACAAAGTTTTTTCTACAACATAATTATATATGTTTTTTTTTTTTTTTTTTATATAAACTCTTTGGTTGTTTGATTCTTAAAAAGAATTGTATGAGCAATATATTGTAAGAAATCAAAGTGACTTAATTTCTTCTTTTCAATATTAAATAAAAAAGACGTTATATTAAATGGATTGATTAAGAAATAATCTGAACTGGACCTCTTATTCCATAAATAATACAAACTCGAAATAATCGCCAAATAATCCAAACTATTAATACATATCCAACAAAATACCCACACTCGCTCACATTTTCAATCCACTCACACTCATATTCTCTCTTACTCGCTCTATCGCACACTCTCACATAACTATATCATTCGTCTCGTTTATTAAAACGCCTCACACACACCCTCTCCCAAGTTTCACCTAACACTCTATCTCTTTTGATATTTTTTTTATGTGCAATTGTTTCATTATCGTGTTTTTGTTCGATGTTTTGAATTATTATTATTGAAGAACACCTAATATAAAGAAATTATATCTCAAATTACAATAAGTAATCGAAAATTTCAAAGTATTACAGAAAAAGTAAAGTAATTATAAAATAATAGAATATTTAAGCGTTATATGTACAAATCATTCCAAGTTAATACGGAGTATATTAACATCGGCTAGACCTTGAAATAATAAATGTGTTATCTACTCATTCTAGAATATCGGTCTTTGTAATTATGTAATTTGTATGAAGGTAAGATGTACTCCGTAATGTTTTACGGCAAACCCAACTTAATAATACGTATAATAATTGGACTACCCTCACTACTAAAATCTAAAATAACCCAAATTCATTAGCCCCATATTCAATAACCCATTACTTAAAACTCTAAAGGGTGTGTTTGGATAGCAAAATAGAAGGGAAAGGGAGGGGAGGGGAAATGAGGGAAGGGGAAGGAATAAGGGGAAGGAAGGGGAGGGGAGGGGAAATGGTGGTGTTTGGATATCATTTTCCCTCCAAATCTTACCTATTTTGGAGGGATTCCAATTAGGCTTTGAGGAGGGAAAATGGATCCCTCCAAATCCCTCCCCCTCCATTTCCCTCCTTCCATTTTTTGTAACCAAACGATGGAAACTCAATCCCTCCCTTTCCCTCCCCTTCATTCCCCTTAATCCAAACACACCCTAAAACACTCTAAATGACACTCTAACTCACTCGATCGCTCTACTCAATTCTCACTCACTCTGTACAAACAAATTACACCCTAAATTCCCATTTTATTTTTTTGCTTCCCTCGCCTCACTTCTCTAGAAAACCTCTCATTCACTCTCCATCTCAGTTACTCCTCTCACACTCACTCTCGATCTCATTTACTCCATATAACCCCTCTTGTTTTGGTATTACAATTTTGATTTACTGGAAAGTTTTTCCTTTTTGTGAAGTTCACTCCTGTAATGGACTTTGTACTTGGGTTTATGTTCATTTGATTTGATCTAATACGATAGATCTACAAAATATAATAACCCGAAAAGATCTAGTATCTGCTTAAGAATTGTTGGTAAACTACATGAGTGAGTTACCATCTATCTATCTCATTAATTAATTGTTAGGTTTTATATTCTTATTTTAGGTTGAATTTAGTCTTTTAGTCTATTAAATTTCTAATTGTAATTGTAATATATAAATCATTATTGTAATATATATATATATATTCATGTAATTATTTTGTTAAAAAGTTAATGATGTAATTTAGAATTCTTAGTCTTTAGGGATATTCAAATTATGTAATTTACGTAAATTATATTGTATTTTAGTTATTTATGTGGAAAAAAAATAAATAAATAAAAAGTAGATGAGAAAAAACGTAATACCACACAGCTGCAAAAAAATAACATGATTGTAAAATGGTGAACAACACTTGTTTCTGCAATGTCAAAATAGAGAAATTAATTATTTACAAAGTAAGTGGAGGGGCCCACTTTAAAAAGTCTAAAAACAACCACAGGGTGACACGTGTCCCTGTGGTTGTTGCTTTGTATATATGATTATTGTGTAAGTCAGGTCTTACAATAAATTATTATAAGTCGATCTCATTTGTATTTGATTACATATAGCTTTTGTATTATTTAAGTAATAATTATGATTAATTGTTACTAAATTCATTTAGTACCCCTGTTAGTGACTTTAGTAGATTTGTTTTATGTTTTTGTACCCCTCTAACTGTAATTTATACCTTAGTCTCACATTAACTTAGTGTGAGTTCAGGCTCACAGGAGAATTACTGTTACTCACAAATCAACTCAATCAGAAAACTTAAATTAATAGTTGGAGATTAGAAATTAATTTTATATTCTAACATATATCTTGAAAATATTAATGACGAGTATTTCAATAAAATAAGATAAATTTAAAAATTTGATCGCCACCGAATTATTCAATGACAATTTGACCGGATGTCCCATGCGTTTCAAGAATAGTAGCGTTACTTTTCATATGTAATACGATTACGATTGAACAGAGTTGGTATAGATTGGCAGCGACATATTTAGTGTATGAGTGTTCAACGAAAATATGGTCAAACATGATATTGACATGTCTAAGATAAATCATGTAACTAAAATTAATTATGGTCAAATATGAGAGTTAAGAAAAAAATAGATAAAAAATAAAATAATAATAATTAAATTATGTATTTATTGTTAATGATATTATTAAATTTAGTGTGTTTTATGCTATGAGGCGGCCTGATAGTAAAATTGCTCAACATAAATTCTGGTGTGAGTCAAGCCTCACAATAAGTTATTGTAAGTCAGCCTCATTTGTACTCGATTATATATATTTTGTACCATTTTAGTGATAATTATTATTAATTGTAACTAGATTTTTTAACTCTAAAAGTGGGTTTAGTAGATTTATTTTATATTTTTGTACCCTTTTAACTATAACTTGTACTTTAATCTCATATTAATTTAGGATAAAACTAAACATAAGACTTACTGTTATTTTAATTAGGAGAATTTTAATCAAATGTTGATAATTATTAAATCCATAAAACGGAGTAATATAATAAAGTGAACCGCGGAAACATGGGAAATCTTAAGTTTAATGAAGGGCAGTTGCCGACGATATTCATGGGTCCTGGGAGTCGGTGGAATTTGTCACTAACGTAAACGTGTCTTTTTTAAGATCTTAAGAGTTTGTGTCTTTTTTCTCAAAAATAGTGTGTCCCTTTTTCATCGACTTTCCGCGAGGGGTAAGAATTAGAGAACGATCTAACACTTATAAATTGAAAGAGGATACGGTTACATCTGCTGTATAGGGTTTTATACACCAAACAATGAAAATGTGACACTTGACTTAGTTGAAGAATATTTCTAATGTAACTTGGAGGAAATAAAAATTGGAGAGATTTTTTTTTTTTTTTATCTTGAAAGTTGTTATAGTAATTAATTATACTTATTCATTATTTTTATTTTATTATTTTAACCAACAAAAGATATTGAATTAAAATATTACTGATTGTTCATGGTCTTCTTCTTCTACTCCGTATGTTTACTGTAAAAATTAGGAAACCCTAATTTTAATTGAAAAATTAAAATTATTTCGAGATGTAATTTTAATTAAACCCTTTACCATAAACAAAATTCAATTGATTATCCAACTCGATGATTTTTTTTTTATTTTTTGAGCATGGATTTGAATAGTATTAACTTCAATGAAAATTTAATTGACCTCAACGAGAATGTAATGTACTTGGAGGAGAACGTAGAGGCGGAGAACGAAACGATCAATAATGACGAAGTCGGTACTCAACTCAAAAAATCGTTTATTGGAATGGTGGAGAACAGCCCTGCATCCTTGTTGAATGAAAAATGTTACAAATATTACATTCAATACAACAAAAAATTAACATTTATAAAAAATTTCAACTATAGTTTCAAAAACTAATTTCATATTTTAACCTTCTAATTTGCGTATCTCATAAAACTCCGTCCATTATTAGAACCATTTTTCTTCACAAGATGTTTAATAGGACTAAGATTGTGCTTACAATGTTAATTAGATGACAAAGATGCAAAAGAATTACTATTAAAACTCATTTCCAAATATTAGTAATTAAAGAAAAAATTAATTAACCGACTACAAATATTAATTCGGGAAAAACAAAGAAAAAAAATTAGATTGAGAAATATTTTAAAATTTGGCCGGAAATATTATTCATAACTAATGAAAATAAAACTTGATAAAAAAATATTTACTTGTATCATTTTAAATATAATACTAACCATTTACTTGTATCATTTTAAATATTTTAACAACAAAATATAAAATTAAAAATCTAGGAAGTTGCACACATTAAATGAGATGTTTCAATTTAAATTTAATTCAAAATGAATTCAAAATTGGAGCCAAAATAAATCTGAAAAAGATTTCATTTAATATGGACCCACATTGACACATGACAGCATTTTACAGTTTGGTGTATAAACTTGGTTACACCAGATGCAAGTGTAGCCTTTTTGCTTATAAACTGTTAGACCGACTCGATTATCAACGTGCACTAAAATAAGTATGCAATTAATTGTCATTAATAAGTGATGTTAATTTAGTCTCCCATAGAACCGTTGCACAAACGGATTCTATAAAACGGGTCTTATTTGACCCAAATTTATTTATGGAGTGTTTAAATAAAATTAAATAAAATATTAAAAATTAGTTTCCCTAGGTAAGTTACGTACAAAACAATAAACCCTTTCAAATCCTTTTTCAACTCCCTTTCTCTATCTAAACTCCTTTTCAACTCCCTTTCTCTATCTAAACCATCAGAATCAAACTGTACCAACTTCATTTTTTTTTTTTTCCTGTTTCTATCTCCATTGTTGGAGCTTCAAGTGTGTGAATTTTTTTTTTTTTTTTTTTGTTAAATTCAATGTGTTTATTTTGTTAATTTTGTTAATGGTGACCTTCAGTGAAAGTTATTGCTATTGTTGAAGGTGCAATGGCGAAGACTAGAGGAGGAGGACATGCAAGGATTTGAAAGGGACATTCATTGTCGACCACCAACGAAGGTACTTGTGAAAAAGTTTTAATTTCGTTTTAATAGTATGATGTGTAATTTGGAGTTTATATGTGGGAATATTATACAGTTGGAGAGGCCTTAGAAGTAGTTGGAGTAGAAGAGACAAACGAGGAGGCAAACGATGTGCAAGTCAATGTTTGGAACGACAACAATGGTGGTGGGCAACTGACAACGGTTCGAAAGAGTCGTAGAGGGTAATTTAATTTCATAATATGGCTAATTTATGATGTTTGTTAAAGTGGCCATTAAAATACCTAATGTGTCTACTCTAACAATTAATGTGGGTAATATATGTAGTTTTTTAATATGGCCAATTTTGGTAATTTTTTCTATAAAGTTAGTAGATTAACATATAATGTGGCTAATATAATACATAATTGTCCCCTATTGATGAAATATTACATGTTAACCATGTTGATGCAGTTGGTCTATATTTTAAAAGTAAATGTGGTTAATTTATCCTAATGTGGGCTAAATTATACCTTAATTGGGTAATTATTTATCTTTACAAATGATATGATTGTCTTATGTAGCTAGTTTATCCTATAAAGTATTAAAGTGGCTAACTTTTACCTCAATTGTCTTATGATTTGTATGTTGTTAAAGTGACGATTAAAACACCTATTGTGTCTACTATAACAGTTAATGTGAGTAATATATAAAGTTTTTTTGTATGGCTAATTTTTTTTTTTTTTTCTATAAAGTTAGTAGATTAACATATAATGTGGCTAATATAACACTTAATTGTCCCCTATTGATGGAATATTAAACGTTAACCATATTGATGCAGTTATTTTATAATTAAATGTGGTTAATTTATCCTAGTGTGGCTAACTTATACAGTAATTGGGTATTTATTTGTCTTATGTAGCTAGTTTATCCTATAAAGTGTCTAACTTATACCTTAATTGTAATATGATCTGTATGTTTGTTAAAGTGGCTATTAAAACACCTAATGTGTCTACTATAACAGTTAATGTGCGTAATAGATGAAGTTTTTTAATTTGGGGAATTTTGGTTCTTTTTTCTATAAAGTTAGTAGATTAACAATATAATGTGATGCCTTTATCCTGTAATGTAGTTAGTTTATCCTATAAAGTGGCTAACTTATTCATCAGTTGTCTTTTTATTTGTACGTAGTGATTTGCATCTGAAATTGTCTACTGATGCTACTTTGTATTGATTAGTTGCTGGTTTAGATTAAAATGTGGCTAATATAACTTGTTAAGTGGCTAAATTTAATGTCGATTGTTTCGTGTCTAATTTTATATGTTTTATTCGTAGGGGAAGAAGCCGGTGGATGCTTATGGTTCTCCAGATGGGTTACATAAGCTTATACAAAAATTGGAGGAAGATCAGATTAAGAGCATCAAGGAAATAGGCTTTGGTGGACTTCTAGAGTTAAAAGCTCAAAGTTTCTACCATATTATGCTTCCGTTTCTGCTAGAAAAGTACGACGAAGATGCGCACATGTTTATTCTTGACGACATGAGCAGTTAAAAGTTTACAAGACAAACGAGACTAGCCAAAAAGAAGATGGACTCAAGTTCGGTTGCGGCAAATGAGCAGTTAAAAGTTTATCAAACGAGGAAAAATAAGGTTAAGAAATAGATGATTGTTGGGAGGCACATATTTAGCGTTTCTTTTGTTGGACAATGTTAGATGACAATGCTTGAAGTTTTTTGTGTTTTGTGTAGCGTTTTATCGTTGGGATTAATTTGTTTTGGAGAAGTTTGTTGTCGTTTTTATGTTGGATCAATTTGTCTTGTTTAGGACGTTGTCTATTTGGTACTTATAAACGTTGGTCGTTTAATGAAATGATGCTATTTTAGCATCATGTTTTTGTGCTGAAGAGTTGAATATATGGTTGTTCTACGTGGTCTTTTGAAAGTTAAATCTGAATTGTTGTGTAGTAAAAGTGTCTATATTGACGTTTTAAGTGACTATTTTAGTATATTATGTGACAATCCTTTATATTATATTAAATTGGTCACTATAATATTTAAAGTATACACAATAAGCAATAAAGTGTCTAGTTTGACGTTTTAAGTGATTAATTTAGTATAACATCGTAGTCTTTTTATCTTATATTAAATTGGTCACTTTAAAATTTAAAGTATACACAATAAGCTATAAACTGATAACATTGTTAGTTTGGTAGTTAAAGTGTCTAGTTTGACGTTTTAAGTGACTACTTTAGTATACCATGTGACAGTCATTTAAACTATATTAAAATGGTCACTATAAAAATTAAAGTATACACAATAAGTTATAAAGTGATAACATTGTAATAGTTTGGTAGTTAAAGTGTCTACTTTGACGTTTTAAGTGACTACTTTAGTATAACATGTGACAATCCTAGTGACTACTTGTTTCCATGTGACAATCGTTTTTTGTATATTAAGTTGGACACTATAAAATTCAAAGTATATACAATAAGCTATAAAGTAGTAACCTTTGACGCCATCTCATATGAAATGAATGAAAATGAAAAAATTCAAAATACCTACTTTCTCATATAATGTGGGCGCTATTGACGGTATAGTAGATACATTTTCTAGAAAATGGTCAATTGAACAACATAAGTTAAGGTCTTCAAAACAACATATGTTAAGGTGTTCAAAACAAACGAGGATTGGGCGTGTATGGGGCATTTTCAGTGCATGTCGACTAGTTCCACTCTTTCTTTTTGTCTTCTTGAATTGCACTTTCTTTCGTTGGCCCATTCCTTTCGTTGTAGAACGTCGTGGGTCCAATATCGTGCTCGACGATAGGTGTTGGTCGTTACCCAAACCATTTTGAGAACTTTGCAATCTTCTAAAGAAATCATCAATTGTGGCTGCATCCCTTGCATAAGCTTCATCAAGTATACATGTGACAATCCTTTATTGTATATTAAGTTGGACACTATAGAATTCAAAGTATACACAATAAGCTATAAAGTAGTAATCTTCGACACCATCACATATGAAATTAATGAAATTGAAAAAATTCAAAGTTACCCAGATAAGTAAAGCTACTGAAGTAAATGAAATCACTAACTAAGTAAAATCAATCGAATACCTAACACATAGAACATAACAAAATAATAAGTATAATGTTGAAAATGATAATTACCTTCATTGTTGGGTGATTTTTCAATATTAGGAACTTCATCTTCAACCTCAATTTCATCTTCAACAGAAACAACTGTTTGATCAACGATCATATCGAAAAATAAATTGGTTGAAGAAAAATCATGAACTCGAGGATGTTTCGTTTAAGAAATTCGTGCTTTGATCTTCTTGTGAGATTTGGTTGTGATTTCTGAAATTCCTTTAGGAATCCTTTAGGAAGAAGGAACTCAAGGAAGTATAATCATAGCAAGAGACACAGAGTTTCATCGTTTAAGGTTTTGTGAGGCTTTGGGATATGAAGAGACAGAGAGATGTGTTTAATGCTGTCTTTTTTTTTTTTTTTTTTTTTTTTCTAAAATGAGAACTCAACCGGGTAAAAGGTATGAGAAACGGGTCAAATCCAACCCGTTTCACGAAACCCATTTGTGAGACCGTTTTATGTAAGTCTTTGTGAAGGGAGAATAATTCATAATTAAAATTAATAAATTGATCTTACATTAGCAAGACTAATCAATATGCATTCTATGAGAAATTAATCGATAAAGTGCTTTTGAGAGTATTAATGATTTTTAAGTTTGCAATAATACTACTCTATATAAACTACGGCTACTCAGCCTACTCTATATCTTTACCTTTTATTTTTTCATCCTTTAAAATTCATCATTTATATTCTCTGTTCTCCAGTAATTTTCGTATGATGCTGAACTCACACTAAGTTAATGTGAGAGCAAGGTACAAATTGCAGTTAAAGGGGTACAAAAACATGAAATAAATCTACTAAAGTCACTAACAGAGGTACTAAAAAAATTTAGTAAAAATTAATCATAATTATCACTTAAATAGTACAAAAACTATATAATCAAGTACAAATGAGGCGGACTTACAATAACTTATTGTAAGGCCTGACTTACACAAGAATTAGTGCTCTCCTTAAATTCTTTATTTTTTATTTTATTTTTAAATTATACAAATTTTGTTTTATTGATAATATTTTTTGTATTTGGCACTGTTTTGATTGTTTACAAGCCTAGTGTGAGTTAAGTTTTCACATTTTTTAAATTTTGGTAATTCTTATTAATACTCCGTAATACATTAAGGCCGCAATTTGTGTTCGATTTCACGTGACTACATTTAACAAAATAGTAACTAGACTAGTATTAACCCGTGCAGAATGCACGGATCTATATATCCAAATTTCAGTACAATTTGTGAAATATTTGTTACTTATAAGTAAAATTGTACAGAGTAGTATATCTATTGACCACATTATATCTAACTTTATCTTGATAACAAAAATTTTAATAACCTATAAAATCAGTGGCGGACCCAGAATATATTTTTTGGGGTTGCAAAAATAGTACTCCGTAGAACAATAAAAAAAAAATTGACTTTACTGTAATAGAAGAGAAAATACCATGTTAAACTAAAGTATTAGACAATTATTATTATTATTATTATTATTTAGATATTCCTTTACAATCTCATTTATGGTAACTTTTAAAAATGCAACTCGTTTCACAAAGTAACTAAAATTTTCATTCAACCGTACCATTCATCCCCATAATATACACAATCGATGTTTGATGAAAACCATCACCAAAATTGTTCTTTCCACCGTAAATAAGCTAAGCTACTCCGAAATACTTCTACTCTTTGTCATCGATTTATTAAACACATTATTAATCACAAAATCAAATCTTATGATATTGTGGGCAAATTGACAGTAAATTAATGCTAGAGCTCCATGTAATTACCGTAGTAAAAAATGAACCACATTCAAATAACCGTAGGTTTCTAACTCATTACTAGCTCCAAAATTTACAAGAGAATTATCAATTTCAATTATAAATATATAAATCAACTACCTAGGAAGCACCGATACCTCTAAAATATGTCGTACCCGTGTCCGATACGTATCAGATACCCGATACTCCTCCGATACGTCCTGATACTCCTTCGATACGCCCCGATACGTATTTTGAAGTATCGGATATTTTCCGATACTTCTCTGATGTTTGACACGTCACCGATACCTCACCGATACTCCGCCGATACCGATACTCCAATAAAATAAATTAAAAAAAATCAAAAGTAAAGCATCCTAAGTGCACGAGTACCACAACTAAATCAAATTGAACAAAACAAAAAAAAAAAAAAAACCCCTTCCCCTTTACTCTTCCAGTAGCAAAACCCCAAAACCATTATTCACCGTCGACCTGCACACCGTATGGAGAATTTGATGGTGATGTTTAGTTTAGTCTTTTATATTTATAAGACTTTGTACTTTTTCTAAATTTATTTTAACTTTGTAAGACAAGTTATTTTACTTATTTATCATTTTGACAAATTTATGGTCTTTTAGTTGGCCAAATTTATATACTCGTATTTGTTGTTAAGAGTTACAAAATCCTTTTTTTTCATATATATATTGATTTTTATTTTGCCGTATCGCGTATCCTGAAATTTTAGGTGGCCGTATCGCGTGTCTGATACGTATCCGTATCGGGTGTCCGTATCGGTATCGGTGCTTCCTAGTCAACTACTACTATTATAATTTTCACTTTCTAATTTCCAATATAATGATGATAATTTCGATTTACCTTATCGGTTGGGGGCAGAAGAATGTGGTGGCGCCAACGACAGTCCGTTAATTTCGGGCCAACGACATTCTGTTACTTTCGATCTTAAATATTAACTTAATGAATTTGACATTAATTAGGATTATACATTGATAACTTAAGAAATTTATTTGAAAAATGGAGAAATAAATAGAGAATAAAGTATTAATGGCAAAAACAATGGTACTTCGTGTATTTGATTTTCATAATTGGGGAGAATATTAAGGGTTTTTGTGGGCAGTATTAATTGAAGAATTATTTAAACCTAGTGTGAGAGTGTTTTGGGAAGGGGAGGAGAGAGCAGATTATGGTAAATCTTAATTACTATAGTATAATTACACTGACTTTATGCTTTCTGATTTTATTTTTTTTTCATTTCTTTTGGGGTTGCAAGTGCTACCCCATTGACTATAGTGGGTCCGCCCCTGTATAAAATTTTATGTTATACAACATAAGAAAATTAGTACTCCGTAAGATTTTATTTTATGTTATACAACATAATTTGGGCTTTTATATTGCATTTTGAGAGAATATATTTTATTTTTTAGATTTTGAGAAGAACCAATTCATCTCAAGTATCTATTTATATTGCAAATTTTTAAATTTTGTTGGGGTTTGGCAATTGGCATGGCTATATATATATATACAACTCTCTATTAAATCTTTCCTATAATTATTTCTTTATTTAAGTAAACCATATATATTTTTATTTTTCTCTTCTAATTAGTGCCTTAATTAACATAGTGCATATATTCTTACGTGGACAATAGATTGTAATAGTTCTTTAAGAATTAATATACTGACCTTTTAGCAAAAAAAAAAAAAAGAAAAAAAAAAAGCATATATTCTTACGTGATAATTGATAAACTGCATGGACGTAAATTTGGGAGGAATTTAATTGCCTAATTAAATGCATTATGAATATTTTAATTTGCAATGCCTCCCATTTTACCTTCAATTACTCCCTTGATTAACTTTAATTTATACATTCTTATTATCATATTCTTCTTATGAGTCCCTTACTCGTTTATTTTTGCTGTCTAAACTTTCAATCATTTCCTTATTTAAGTGTGCTAGATTTTAAGATAATATTTAATTGACTTATTTAAATGCAAAATTCATATCTCATATTAGCAAGAACATATAATGAGTTTATTTGATTTTCCATCAATTATTCCCTTAATTAACTCAACTATAATTTTGTCATCTAAAAAATTTGGGCGGGAATTAATAGCCTATGTTGGGCATTCTTTTATTATGTTAATATAGATAGATTTGCGTTAATGGGCGCTTTTTGTTGAAACCGATGAAGCAAAAGAGCAGCTGGGGAGTATTTATCTTTTACTAAGAAAGTGAAAGGCCAGATATTCTGATTTGTAAAATGTGACCACATTATGGTTATTTGGTACCATAATTAACTATATAGCGATCACATCTATAATTTTCATTATTGTTCACATTATAGTTAATAGTACGTGGTCCCAATTTGGGTTAATTTAGTTACATTTTATGAATTTTAAAACCCATCTTTCATTCATTAGTTAAAGACAATTTCTTTTAAAACACATTCTTATTCTTATTTTTGTGGAAAAGAAAATGGTGTCACACTAAAAAGACAGTTTTGATGCTTAAAATTTACCACGTTAGGCAGATGGTGACCATTATTAAGCAAAATGTGACTACTTTAATATATTTTAGTGAAAGTTACAATTTATTCAATAGTGATCACGATTCGTCTAAACTAGACTACGTTAAAAGTACTATCAATAGTTGAAATGTTATTTCAATAGTTGAGATTATTCGTGGATTAATTCGAGTTCGGATTATTTATGGAATAAGAGGACCAGTTCGGATTATTCTTGGCAATTATTCCAAAAATAAAAAGGAAAAGATAATAAAATTCTATACCTAGTTTCAACTAGGTCCAATTAAAATAAATGAGCTTTTTTTTTTTTTTTTTAAAATAATGCTCTAAAATAAAATAATTAACGAAATAGGGCGGAGTTGAAAAAAATTACCAAAAATGGGTCCACATAGGCTCAGACAAATCTTAACGTCAGGCTATGTACAAAGGCGCTAAAAGAAAGAGCGCCTTCGAACAAACCTATTTACCAAGGCGCTGTACCGCTTAGCGCCTCTATGAATTTTTTGTTGAATAACAAAGGTGTTATTTAGCTTGTCGTCGTGCTTACAAAACATTTATGTTCATCAAAGTTTTTTTTTTTTGTTTTTTTTTTGTTTTTTTTTTTGTTTTTTTGTTTTTTTTTGTTTTTTTTGTTTTTTTTGTTTTTTTTTTACTGCAGTCAATTAAGGCGCTGCACTATCTGGCGCCTCCTTTATTTTTTTCTTCGAAGGCGTTATTTAGCTTGGCGCCATGCTTACAGAACATTTATGTTCTTCAAAGTTGTTATGTTTTTTTTTTTTTTTTTTTTTTTCCACCGGAGTCAATTAAGGCGCTGCTTCAAATGGCGACTCTAGGGTGAAGGCGCTAGAGTATATGGCGCTTTCGGCCTGCGCAACTCTCGCAAAAAATAGTTGCTGTGACACGCCACTTAGAACGAATACATAATATTAGACAAGTCAAATTAAGCAATGCTATAACACACAAGTAATTATCTAGTTCAACAGAATCTATAACATAACCTTAAATAAGCATGTCAACCATACATAGTAAGAGACGATAATTATCAAGTTCAACACAATCAATAACACACGAGTAATAAACTAGAAGTGAAACACATTTGAAGCTCAGATTGCCTAGACCCTTTTCGGGCCCTAGCCGTAGACGGAGTTGATGAAGATGAAGGCGTATTCGGATCGTCTTCTTGTATAAGAGTGAGTTGTTGAGTGTTTCTCGAGGTACGAAATTATATCTTGGTGGTGGTGGTGGTGGGCTTGGATCTTCCCCGACGAGAAAGTGAACCTCGGGAACCAAATGACCAAAGGAAGCAAAGTTTAAGGAATGAACAGACAATGCCATCAAATTATCAAACCCTAGCTGCTGGTCATGGGTGAAACCTTGATAGCTTGTCGTATACAAGTTTTGCAGTTCTTTGATCGTGCTCACGTGACCATGCACCTGCGAAAAATGTTTAAAACATATCAAACATGCGATGCCAAAAAAAAATTAATAAATTAAAATAAATGTATTTTAAAACTTACAAGCGCCTCGGTGTCGGCCGCATTTGGCCGATAGTAATGGTAATCCGCATAGTTAGCACCCAAATTACAATTATGAGGGCTAATGATACGACGAGTACGTGGTAAGTACTATTGGTAGTATGGATCATTACGTTCCATTTTTCTAGTGTACGATATCCCTGGTTGTATCATGTACGACCTTCGATCATCCCACGACTTAATGTAAGCTTTGTGAACTAATGGGTAGTCTTTTGCCTTAACTCGCCTATCGGACTCATGAAGATCAGACTCTGTATCACAATATGAGGGTATGAGCTAATGCCATCCAAACTGGCGAGTAACCCTCTGAGGTAGGTGCCACTCGACCACATCGAAGCATATAAGCGGTGCCATCACAAGCCAATCCTCGGGGTCCTAAAAACAAACAGGAGGAAGTATCTCTAAGAGGTCACCTAGATACTGGTTCCATTCAAACTGATCTTCTGCCATTTTATCGAACAAATCCCTATACACCACTACACCAACTTACGATCTTTGTACCTACGGTCGACATTTGTCCAACGAACTCCAAATGGGTCAACCCCAATCTCGACAAATTCGCCAAGTGAGTATTCATTTCCTATTACTGTCGGGCGCCCTATACTAATTCTTTCCCAAGCCCACAATTGTAATAGCACCACTGCCCCACTAATTTCCGTTGCCTTTGCTTTACTTGCCCGACAAAGATAACGATACAAATACGCTAAGGTCGTACTACCCCAACTATACGCGTCAATATCATTAAAATCCACAATCAACGGCAAGTATATAAGTTGTACATGACCACCACTCTTATCGGGAAGTAAGACGGTCCCGATAAGGTACAACAAATACGCTCTCAAATACATATCAACCTCCTCGTCATGTGCACCGGGTGGCAAGTTTTCAAAATTATCACGCAACCACTTTAGCCTCAATGAACTACCGTCAAGGTCATGAGGTGCAGGCCTACGTCCTAAATATTGTTCCACATAACCAGGCCAATAGTAAACACCCTTTCTCGTTACAATTTTCCCACTCACTTTTAAACCGAGCAACACATTCACATCTTGCAGCATGATACTCACCTCGCCAAAAGGAAAATGGAATGTATGTGTTTTTTGCCTCCATCTATCTACTAATGCTGTGATCAAATCACGCTCTATAGTCATACTACCTAATTTGTGTACACCGTAAACAGGGGCGATTCTAGAAGTTTCGGACGGTGGGTGCCGACAAAACTTGACAAACGCGTCCGTCAAGTTATATGACTCAAGAAAAAAATATCGGCAGTATAATACAAGTCAGATAAAAGTTAAAATTCGAGTCAAAATGAGCTTTTAACGCCTATTTTTAGAATGATTTGGTAAAATAGTGATCTTTTATTAATAAAAAAAAAAAAAGATATTAAAGTTTTGTATCGGAAATAAAACTATCTAGACTTATGGGATGCATGTAGATTCAAATGTTTCTGAGCCACAAAACGCTATCGCGCTAGGCATTTTACTAGATTAAATGAATTAAAAAAAATGAGTTGCATAACAAAACGCCATTTGAGATGGCGTTTTTAATGAACTAACAAAGGTCATTCAAGATGGCGGTTTTACACTAAGTAAAAGAACAAAAGTAAACTAAAAAAATTTAAAAAAAGATGAAACGTCATTGCGAAAAGCGTTTTATGAATTAAGTTAAATTATAAGATTATGTTTATCCTTGGTTCCAAATAAATTCCAAATCTTGGTGAAAGAATAAAAATTACTCCGTATTATATAATAATAATTAAAAAAAAGTAAGAAAATATTGAATTAAAGTAAGATGAAAGAAATGTCTTGATAAGCATTTTACAAAAAAAAAAAAAAAATGTCTTGATAAGAGTTGGAAAAGGAAGGGTGAATTTGAAAAAGAAATTGATAAATAAAATTTAATAATTAAAAATATTGGACCTAGTTTAAACAAGACCTATTGATAAATTTATTATAATAAATGTTGAAATATTAATTATTAATATGTATGTGGTTTGATGGTAGTGTTGTTGGTTTGAAAGTTGTTGGTTCAGGGTTCAAATTCCCTACAATGCATATTATTTTTTTTTTCCCTAGCATAATATTAATTTTTTTCCAAAAAAAGTGTGGGTGCCATGGGTGCCATGGCACCCATACTAAAAACGCCCATGACCGTAAAACTGCGTCTCAGCTATCCGATCTACTACTGCTTGAGGAACTTGAAATTTATTCTTCGTTTGTAGGTGTTGACGACATCAGGGGCGGACCCAGGATTTTCGTTTTGGTGTAGCACAATATATACGTAACGTATATCAACAAATTACTCAACTACTTGGGGGATTTACTTCTTGTATGACCATTCTCGAAAAAATATTTCGAGCTAAAAATAAATTTTGAAGTAAATTGATGGTTTTAATTTAATAAATTGAATTTTTTTTTGCATAAATTGGCTTGAATTTCTATTAGAATAATTGCAATTATGTTTAAATACAAATTATATGATGAAAATTAAAAATGGTTTAATGGTATAAAAAGTAAAACCGTCAACTTGATTACGTGACATTTAATGCATTAAATGTTGGGAAAAAAATAAGGGGAAAAGGTGTGTCATGAGATTCGAACACACAACATGGAGCAACAAAATAAACCTCAAACCTCCCCTCCTACCACTAGACCACTACCAATTTCATTGATTCTTATTATCTACCTGTCATATATAAATAATTTTCCATATTCTTTGGTGTTGCATGTGCAACACCAAAGCCCAACGTGGGTCCGCCCCTGGACGACATGTTAATGTACCCAACTCCTGTAAACATGGGCAAGTACATAGTGTGACATAAATATAATTATTAATAGGATGTAAAAAGACATATTATTAAAGATACAAAGGAAAATAACTAACCTTTCCTCTCTAAATTTCAGAGCTGTGATGCTCCTCTTGGAGTGTGTGGATACCCATATCCGTACCCTCCCAAACAAAACCCTGTGATGTAACACGGACTTTTATTACGCATGTTTTAACGTTAACTTAAACGGTTCTAACTATGTCGAATTCATATTAAGTCGTTTGAAATGTTAAAATGAGTCGGGTCGCTTCACATCACGCTTAAATAAATGTTCAATCGTCTATTTAGAGTCTAGCTTGGACCGTGTCCCGCTTCGTCTGGCAGGAGCTTCGCATTCGCATTACAATTGGCCCTTTTACATTAGTGAGACCCAATTCAGCATTCCTAAATTCCTTACATTTAGGCCCGGTAGCTAAAACCGCTATTTAGCACCCTCCTTTGAGAAATACGACCTCACGGATCATCTTATTTCACAAAATCTATGCAAATACACCATTTTCACATTTTCGGGTCTCAGGCCCAAAACCGAGCCCAAATACATTCTTGGCCCGCTTCCCAAGGACCATGAAATCACACACAAACCTTCTAGTAGGTCATACTTGATCTACTTGGAGTACAAGCAAGGAGATTGTACCGAATATTTCCAAGATTTGATGAACCGGATTAAGGAAATATGAAATCACGGAACTAAAACCACACTAGCAAGCCGAAATAGCCTATGCAGCTCAGGGTACAAACCGCATAAGGCTATGCGGTTTGCCCCCCAAACCGCATAGACCTATGCGGCTCCCTGGTGTGGCTTTTTCCCCTGTCTTTCCTAATTTCGCTCGGCTATTCTCTTATATATACCCCCCTATGCACGACCTATTCTCACAAGTTTTTCACACAAGAAAACCCTCTTTTCTCACAACCTCTCTTCCTAGTTTTAGTGCCCACACATGGGTCCCACAAAATATACCATCTAGCACGGTATACACCTAAATACATTCACAAAAGCCTCACGCACTCAAATCCGTGAGTTCAACACACCATCCCGTGTTGAATTCATCCTCCTTTTAAGTTCAAGAAGCGAAGCTCTGCCCAGATCTGAGCGTCGGGACTGTAGGTACCGATCCACTTGGATCAAAGCTTTTTCTTATTTTCTATGGACTAACAAAGGGGACTACACTTTAGCGCCCCCCGGCTTTGGCACCGAGCGCGCTTGCATTCCAAGTGTTCTTATTACTTCGGGTACACTCCATATCCGATGACACGCCAAAGTCGCATAAGCAACCGACCCTTATAAAATAAATCAATGGACAATTGAACTTTATTTTATTTGCATGCATCTTGCACCTTCTTATTTTGCATTAAAATCAACTTAAAACAATGAATTCGACCTTTAACTGAACCGTTTTCGTTAACAAGTTAAACATGCTAAACTGAGGGTTTAATCGATCTTTTTGCATTTGCATCTGCATTCTTTTACAAAATTTTTCGCACTTGTACGTAGCGATAACATTAGCTCAAATATCATCTTATTTGGATTGTTCTAGGTCAGTAGAGGCTATTTTTAAGGTTTTCATAAATCATTAATTGAATTAATCTTTATTAAAGTACCCTCACCCCGAATCCATTCTGGTTTCACAGCCATAGATCTAGGGGTGTCGGCGTGCTCCAAAATCTAGGACATGTCTTTAGGCTTAGGACATGATAGCAGGTTCCTAATTTCCGCGATAATTAGGTGGCGACTCCGAAACAGTTTTAAAGTTTTTTCTAAATTAGTCTTTTTAACTTAAAGCGCCCTTACGCAAGACGCCGAGTTGGGTCCCTCGTCGACGCCCGGGTTCCACAGAGTGTTAACACGCTTTGATCAAGTGGCCCGGGATCCATTAGAACTGTTTAGATAAGAGTATTTGTTAGAAAAATCAAATTAAAGCAATTAAAAAAAAAGATAACATATACGCAATCAAAAGAAAAAAATATAAAATTTACCCCGACGCCGTAGTAGGCAAATTCTTTCTAATGGGGCATGACCGTTTATTGTGTCCTGTTAGGTGACAAATGCTGCAACTTATTTTATTATTGCTTGGTTTTTCATCCATTTCATTACGAATGCTCTTAGACTTCGGGCGTCCTTCACCTCTATTCAATTTAGGGTTTGGTATCAACGCTATACCATTGTAGGGCACCCAATATGACTCATCAGGTATTGGGTTGAAAGTTGGGCGGTATGAAGTAAAATATTTTGAACTAGTGTAGAAAGGATCAACAAATTGTCCAAAACTGAGATTATACACCCGACAAATTGCAGCGACATGAGTACATGGGTAGTGATAAAGCTGAAACTTATTGCACGTACAAGTCCTCTGCGCAAGGTGCACAGTGTGACTATGATTTCCTTTACCTCCTACCCTTTGTCCACGTTGATGTGTCATATATCTATATATGTATCGCCCCCTTGTTCACGAGCTTTTCTTTGCGTTTTCCGTGCTTTTACTTGCGTTTCGCTTCCTATTTCTCTCCGTTTTGGCTCTGCTGCGTTTTTGTGTCTATTTTGTAGGTAAACGCGCTTATTTGGAGTATAGGATGCTGTTCGGGAAGTTTCGTGAAGTTTCATAAAGTTTCGTGATGTTTCGAGTTGGTTTCGTGCCGTTTAGGTTGCGCACGAGCCTCGTTTCAATGTATGAAGGTCTCCCGGGACCTTGGGACGGAGTTTGAAGCTCTTATACTCAATTTTGATCTCGTCCCTATGCCTTGGGACGACCTAGGACTTGTCCCTACACCTTGGGACGACTTTGAAGTGAAAAGAAGCTAAGTACATGAAGTGCAAAAAAAGAGGAGCAAATCTGAACACTACGAGATGAGCTTCCCGTAGCCTTGGGAGGCTGTTACATGGGTGTCCCGGACGGGACAGTGGTCCCGAAGCCCAGGGACAGGGCTCGACTCTTCGTGTGCTTAAAATATTTCGTCTATTTGAAGGAGATGCAAGCCTTATTTCGTCACACACTTTTTACAGCACTTTTTAGACATCTAAAAGTTCATTCTCAAGAAAACTTAGGGTTCATACTTTTCTACTTTTGTAATTTCAATTCCCGACTCGGTTTGCGCTAGTTTGATCATCTATTTTGGTTTTGTTGCTTGAATTCATCTTGTTCTCTTTGGATTTTCTGATTGGTATTGTTGTTTTCTTCTCTCTTTTGATTATCATTTCAATATATATTGCTCTTGATCATGTTTTCGTCTTTCTCCTTTGCTTTTGTCTTTGCTTTCGCTATGTGTGAGTAGTCCTTTATCTAGGGAGAGAGGGTGATCATGGGTGAGTAGTCTAGGATGATTTTGGTGATGTTTTGATTAGGGTTTTACATGTGTCTTTGGTTATCTTGTCTTAATTGTGCTTGTTGATCCTTTGGCCAAGGATTAGTGAGCGTTTTCCACCCTTAAACTTAAGAACAAAAGCCTAGTTTAAGGTAGGGCACAAGACTAACCATTAGGACCCTCGGTAGTAAGTAGCGAGAGCCCGTTACCGAGACCTAGAGGACGCTTAGGACCGAGAGGCCAAGCCTATTCCTTGGCACATGTGATTCCCGACTCTTTTCTGTCACCATCCTTAGTCCTAGCTTTACCTATGCTATCCCCGACTCCCTAAACCTTTCTCTTATCGTTAAACCCTTATCTTTCGCTATAGCTTTAGTAAACCAAACCCTTACTCGAACCGAGACTAGAATCACTCAAAGTAATCAACATTGCGACCATCTCCCTGTGGATACGATCCCGACTTACCCTAGCTATCCCTTTGGTTTGTCAGGTTTATCTTTGACTAGGCGAGTACGACTAAGCCTATCAAATTTTGGCGCCGTTGCCGGGGAGACGGCTTTGTTTTTGTTGTTTATTTGGTTCTTGTCCTATTCTTTCTTTTGTCTCAAGGAACCTCAATTCCTTGAGGCCGCTTCTTACGTTTCCTCGAGTGTTGTGTATGCCCAGGCAATCGCGTACGTCTCAAAAAGGTTTGGCAATTCCCTTTGATCCTGAACCGGAGTGTACATTCCTAAGGCGCAAGAACTTGCTGAGGGACTTGGAAGCTACTTTACCTTCTACTTCATCCACCGAGGAAGCTCAAGTTGAACCTGAGCAAACGAAAATGGTGAAGCTTTCCGATCATTCGAAACCCACCCCCGCTCAAATTCCAACGGGCAATGCCATGCCAAATATAGCGGCTAATAACTTTGAAGTGAAACCCGCATTCATCAACCTTATCGAGCGTAGTCAATTTGGAGGGAGCCCCGGTGAGGACCCTAATCTTCACATCCAAAACTTTTGTGACTATTGCTCCACAATCAAATAAACGGGTGTGACTCAAGATCAAATCCGAGAAATGCTTTTCCCGTTCTCACTTCGGGACAAAGCCAAGCTATGGTTGAATTCATTGAATCGGGTTGCGCTTGCTATTGTGGATTGGAACTCCTTGGTTTTGGCATTCTACCAAAAGTACTTCCCTCCGGAAAAGACCGCAATGCTAAGGAGTCAAATCACTAGCTTCTGCCAAAGGGGAGATGAGTCCTTATTTGATGCGTGGGAGAGATACAAGGACTTGCAACATCAATGCCCTCATCATGGTATGGATAAATGGTTCATTGTCATGCAATTCTATAACGGTCTCTACAATGAGTCACGCCAAGTGTTAGACTCCGCGGCAAATGGTAGGTTTGACAACATTGACGTGGATGAGGCTATAGACACGATTGAGGCCATGGCGATTCACAATGCGCAATATGGTAGTTCAAGGAATATCCCTAGGAGCGGTGGTAAGCATGATGGTGATGCGGTGGCCATGCTAACAGCTAAGATTGATGCCATGACCGCTATGATGACCGAGATGAGAGCGTGTGGTAGTTCCTCAAATGCTAGTGGTCAAACGGTAGCGGCGACGCACACTTCCCATGACCCGACTTGTAGTTCATGTGGCGTTTCCGGTCATTCTTCCTTAGAATGCCGAGGTATGTATCCCATTCATGCTTTTCAATCTCAAAACAATCCCTATTCAAACTACTATAACGAAGGCTACAAGAATCACCCGAACTTGAGTTACAAAAGCCAAAACGTTTTGAATCCACCACAACAACACCAAAACAGCCCACAAAACTATCCTACACACAACGTTCCACAAAATTTCAGCCCTTATAACAATGCCCCACGACCTTACAACCCACCGGGCTTTAATCGCCCCAATTTTCAAACTCAAAATGCTCTGCCACTGGTGCAAGCCGCTCCGTCTTTGAGTGGCGATCCTTTGATGAATGAAATGAGAGCCATGATGATGCAAATGGCTAAGACTCAAGAGACGATGATGGCTCAAATGCAAAAGAGCGATCAAGCGAAGGATGCGGCCATCAAAATGCTTGAAACACAAATGGCTCAACTTGCTTCCTCCAATCCTCAAAGGAAGCCGGGTTCTCTTCCGTCGTAAGGATCACAACCGCAACAACATGAATCGATCAATGCCATTTCCTTGCGAAGTGGGACGAGCTATGATGGTCCGCCTATGCCTACATTTGATGCTCCACCCGCGAAGGTGGTAAGTGAGGTAGACCCTTCTCTTTTCGCTAATGATTTTAGTGCTTCTAGTGATGGTATTGCAGGAGCAAGTACGAATGGAGCCAAGCATGGAGGAGTGGCCGTGGGCCATGATGGTGGTGGTGCAGCCGTGGGGCCCCACTCGGCCAAGCAAGGAGCCGTGAGTGGTGGTGGTGCGCACGTGGAGAATAAGACCAAGGAGCAAGAGAAGAACAAGACGGTTGAGCCACCAATTCAAATCAAGTTGCTATTCCTGAGCCGAGTGGTAAAGTCTAAGCTTGATACGCAGTTTGGTAAGTTTATGGAAGTTGTGAAAGACTTGAAGGTAACCGTTCCTTTCACTGAACTTATCACGCAAGTCCCTGCTTATGCTAAGTTTTTAAAAGACATCCTCACCCGTAAAAGATCATTTAGTGAGGTCGAGACTGTGGCTTTTAATGCGGAATGTAGCGCTCTCTTGCAAAACCAGTCTCCTCCTAAGCTAAAAGATCCGGGTAGCTTCTCTATTCCTTGCACTATAGGCACTACTTTCATTGATAATGCCTTATGTGATTTAGGTGCAAGTGTGAGTGTCATACCCTACTCGGTATGCGAGAAGCTCAACATGGGGCCTTTAAAAGTAACTAATATCACGCTCCAGATGGCGGATCGTTCTGTCAAACGCCCTCTAGGTGTTTTGGAGGACGTTCCTGTCAAGGTTGGTAAGTTTTTCATTCCGGTCGACTTTGTCGTTCTTGACATGGCCGAGGACTCCCAAATTCCTATCATATTGGGTCGGCCTTTCTTGCACACTGCTGGTGCACTTATTGACGTCAAGAACGGAAAGTTGACCTTGGATGTAGGAGGTGATCAAATTACTTTCAACTTGTCAAACGCTTTGAAGCGTCCCATGTTAGAGGAGCATGTCTTTGCTATAGACGTCATTGATGATTGTGTAGACGAGCACTTACCTCAAGTCCTCGAGAGGGACCCTCTTGAGGCCGTGCTTTGTTGTGATGTTGCAGGTACTTTAGGGAGGATGGACGAGGGTCGAGCTATGTTTAAAGACAAGTTGAGTGGAAATGGAGTTGGCTTTGCTGCAAGCCAACAAATTGAAGACGGTCCAGTTGTTGCTAATGTTGATTTGAGTCGTGTGAATGGTGATGAGGATGGACGAGATGATGAAGATGATGGAAGCGGGTTCGTTTATGACGCGACCCACGGATGGTGGTACTTCTAGTACCCTTTTGTTGAGCCCCCCGTTTGAAGCCGGTTTGGGGGGGAGTTTCTCATGTAAATATCTTGTATGTACTTTATTTTCTTTTAAGACTTTTACCGTTTTTCTCCCTTATTTTAAGGTTCCCGTGTTGATGTGCTTTAGGACACATTGGGGACAATGTGTTGTTTAGTTTGGGGGGATGAACGCTTTGCTATCCGCTTTGCTTTATTTTTGCGCTTTCTTTTTCGTTTTTCATTTTAAAAAAAAATCACAAAATCCAAAAATCTGAAAAACTCAAAAAATCACAAAAAAATCAGAAAATTTCAAAAAATCCAAAAATACGTATCCTGAATCGTTGTTGCGAGCTTGTTTTGACCTTATTCTTTCCCGACATCCCTTCCCTTCTATGCTTTTGGCTTTGGCATGTTTTTATTGTGTTGGATTAGCGCTACGGGGATGTTTAGACGCGTTAGTAGATGATGGCGTGCTTGACTTTTTGGCTTTATCACTTTACGGTCTATAGCTACTCTTTTGTGAGGTTTTGAGCCTCCAGAGGCCGGTTCATCTATCCCGGTCCCCGTGCTTTGAGTGTGAGTAGTTCTCCTCGTGGGGTACGTAATATTAACGCGCATAACTGTGGCCCCTATCCCGTGTTCCCCGCGATTTTGTCACTTGTTTTGCATATGAGACTTTAGTTGATTTCTTATTATTCACCATGTTCTTACATTGTCTTATTCCTCTCATATATGATCCTATTACCCTTTATCCACATGAGTTTGCTAGCTACATTGCCAAATAGCCTACCCTAACCAAGCTAGTTACCGCTTTGGCTTACTCTTGTGCTCGTTCGTTGGGTTGTGATCATTGCTACGACTTGCTGATGTCGTTTGCTTGGAGAGTGTTGGTGAATATGTGTCGGGATTGCTGTTTCCCCGACCTTTTATGAGGTATTTTTCGCAACTCGTGAGTGTGCTCTTTGCTCAAGAAGAAAAAAAAAACAAACAAAAATCTGAAAAAAACAAAGACAACACAAAAATACAAATTAAAGGAAAAAGATAATGTGTGCACAAAATGAAGAGTTGTTGTTGTTACATGAGTGAGCACTTGTATTCGATGCTATTGTTGCGATGATGTGTAGAGGAGACCGATATGCTGCTTTCGGTCCTGTTTTTCATGAGAGTTGGTGTAATACCCCGTGTTAATTTAATTCAATAATTAGCTATCAATTTCTAATTTCAAATCCTAAATCAAATCCTAACCTTTTAACCTTCCAAAATCTCTATTTTTGCACAACTTGTGTTTTGTAAAATTTCTCGACTTCCTTAACACTTTTCAAAACTTTTGAATAATGAAATAAATATTTTAGTCTTAGAATTTAAAAGTAGAAATATTTCGAAAAATCGTGACAGCACATTAACTTTTATCGCTTTTGGCCTTGAGCTTTTTAAACTGACCAAATTCGAGGAAAACATTTTAAAACACAAAATGGACATTTTTAATGCATGAATAGTAATGTGGACTTAAGAGGGGATGATGGAGGTGATGATGTATTAAGTAGTTTAATTAAAACATTATTTTCTAATTAAAAACCTAAATCATTTAACCTAAAAGTATACTACCATTTGATTCATTATTTTTCCAAGTCAAAAAAAATCATTTCCTTGCCTCCAAATTGCCGAGCTCCTTAGTCCATTTCTCCTCTATATTTTTCTTTCATTTTTCACTTAAAACATCCTAAATAAAAACCCTAATAATACTCTAATATTTTACTAGTGTTCTTAGTATACTTTGGGTATTTAAAGCTTATATTCTACGGGTTTTGAAGGTGAAGACGGGTACTTGGGTGAAGACTTAGACCTTGATAACTTAGTCGATCCGGATAACCAATAATCATACCGACTAAGGTGACTAACTATGTCTTATATTATCTTTTTAGTAAATTAATTTGTTTTGTTATTATAATTTTATGAGTATGAAAATTATGTTAAATATGTTAAACATCACTTATATGTACTTGTGTGTTTAGGTGTTGTATAATAAAATGATAATAACTAAATAATATACTAAATAGATTATTGTAGTAATTTTGTTCTATGTTTAGTTAAATTAATTTTAAGCATTTTTAATTTATGTTCATATGATTTTTATGTTTATTTATGTTTTAATGAAGTAGTAATGTTATATAAAAATTATGTGAAATATTAAAAATGAGTTTAAAGTGATTAAAATCAAAAATGAAAATTTATATATATATATTACATATACACGGTTTTATTTAATTTTTTAAATAAATTTTCACTTTTAATTTTTGTAAATAATATGTTAGATTAAGTTAGTTAAAATGGATGTTACCATATGAAAATAATTAATTTAGGAAAATAAATTATAAATTATCAAAATCGAAATAAGTGTTCTTGAGTTGTTCTTGAGTTCTTCATGAGTGTTCTTATCATCTTCATGCTATGTTCATCATTTATGCTCATTTTGATCTTGTTTTAATTTATGTTTGTTATTACTTTGTGTTTATGTTTAGTTGTTGTTTTAGGTATTGTTATTACTATATATTAAATCAACTTAAAACATTATAAATCATATAGATTAAAAAGTTAGAAAATTAAAGTGTTGAAAAACACTATTCATAAATATAAATGAAAAGTTTAGTAAATTTCATTTTTAGTTTAAATCGTTTTAGTATAATTAGAATAATTAAAATATAAAGACTTTAAGCTAAAACCGATAAAATCGAAAAAATGAAATTTTAACCACCACCATCATTTGCCACGGCATTTAGGCCAATTTTAGAGTTAAAATTGTTTTTATCACTTTTTAGTTTATTGTTAAAATAATTTAATTATTAGTTAATAAGTTAGATTTAAGAAATTAAAAGAAATAAATCAATTTTTGTATTATATATGTTGTACACGGCATTTTCATTTTTAATTGACTAAATTTGACTAAAATGAAATTATCACTAAGTCACTAAAGTTAAATAGTAATTAGAATTGAATTTTTATATAAATCGTTTTGATTATAAATGAATTATGTTAAACCGATAAAAAATGAGTAAGCGTATAAAAATGAATTAAATCGGTATTATTCTTGCCTTTGCTATCTGGACTGTTGATCTTGGACTTACGGACTATAAATGAATCATCCACGATACTATTATCTTTTAAAATGAAAATCGCTAAATTTAGTTAATAGACGACTAAATTTAACTAAGTCTCAATTTAAAATGAATACCATTATCACTTTTTACAAATTGAACTTAACGTTTTTAAAACTAATATTTTAAAAATGAAAATCATTATCACTTTATACAAAAATGAACTTAACGTTTTTTGAAACTAGATTTTTAGATATTTTCATAAATGACTAAATACAAACCGAACTTAACATTTTTAAAACTAGACTTTAGAATATTTTCAAAAATCGCCTAAGTACAAAACGAACCTAACGACTTTGAAACTAAAAATTTGTACTTAGAAAATAAAAACAAGATTAGTATTATACTAAAATACCTTAAGTATAAAAAAATAATAATAATAAGTATAAGTATAAAAATACGAATACATATAAAAATACGTATAGAATACGAAGTATAAAAATACGAATACGTATAAAAATACGTATAAAATACGATGAATAGTAAATACGATGAATAGTAAATACAATGAATAGTAAATACGATGAAGAGTAAAATACGATGAATAGTGAAAAGTGAATAGTGAAATACTGAAAATAATTAAAATTTTTACTAAGTATAGAAAATTTAAAATGAAGAAGTAAATGACCTAAAGTGTTTGAAAAACACATAAATAAAATTGGACATACTATTAAACGTTTCAATTTAGAAACTTGAAAACATTAATAATTAACAACACTTCAAATAATAAACGAACGTGTTATGTGATCATATGAAACCTACAAATACTTAAACGTTTGACGCTGAGACTAGGAGAGTCTAGTAACATGTGATATGTAAATATCAAATAAATAATAAATCTTGAGTAAGTTAAATAAAAGGTCAAGCTTGGGCCTCAGATAAGGGAACGTCAATCGTGAGTGAAGTGGGGTTTAAGATAGTCTTGTCGCGGTCGCCATTGCCGGACAAGATAATTGAATATGCCATGGTTTTTGCCACAGGCTTTAGGAAATGGTCGTTTTATCTGGAGTTAAGGTGCTCTACGAATAGCGTGGCCCATTCTTAACGTGGATACTAATGTACATGTACTAGACTAGGGTTTAATTCACTCTATTTCGCTAAAGTTATCAGGGCCACCGTAACATTATGTGCATATGCGCTTTACGGTTCTGTCTCCTTGCCGTGTTTCGTGTTTATTGCACGCGACACTAGCATTCGTTCTTGCCACATGTAAAGATCACTTGACGAGATTGTATCTGATGTTCGAATCCTTTCGAAGACTAGAGGATGAGATGCAAGTATTATAGTATTCGGCGTGGTTTACAGTCGAGTAAGCCTCTGCACTATGGAAGTGAGATGCAATCGATCAGAGTACAAAGGCCTACTCAGTGGTCAGGCTCGTAAGCAGTATGTGGTGTGTGTTGGTTGAGTAAATGAGAATGAGTGTGTACCATCTTGAAAACTAAAGACCACAACTTTACGAATTGAATCAGTGCATGAGGAGAATGATATAATCTTTATGTTTGTTTGCGATCCGATATCGCCTTGTAATACTATTGAATTATTGCGATACTATTGCTATGCTATTATATGTTAATTGCCTTCATAATTGAATATCATGCTTATATGATTTATCGCTTTAAGCCGCATGCTTAGTATGACTTATATGTCTTTATATGCTATGTGTATTAAGCATGTTTATGTTTTTATCATAATGTTATGTTTATAAAGCGATAATATTAAACCAAAGTAATTGAAACCGAGGGTAAGTATGAGCATAGCTAGTCACTGTCCGCTCAGCGGGCATCCCCCCATAGTTTATTGTGCAGGACGTTCGTGGACCAGGAGCTGGATTTTGGATGGGGCCACGAGACGCTTTTATGATTTACTTTTATTGTTTTCCGAGAGATATGTAATATATAACGCTACTCTTTTAACTACCGTATTTAGAGTTGTATTATTCAACTCTCGAACGAGGATGTAACATTTTGGGTTTATGTATAATTAATGACTACGGTTTTAAGACTTAATTAATTTCCGCCTTTAGTAATTAAAGTCGACTAAAAACCAGGTTATTCTGATTGGTATCGAGTGACTCGTGGACTAGTAACATAAATGGCCTAATGCGATTTATGCTTACCTAACGAGAGACACCTGGGCCAGACATTCATATTGTATGTCAGGCATAGACTAATAGGATCAAATAATAAATTAGATTTTCCTTTTATTAGATCACTTAAATAATAAACTTCAAATCGCTTTAAAGTGTGAGGATGGGTAGAAATCTTAAGGACTGACCATAGACTTAGGATTTTTAAATATAACAAACTACTTCCCTCAAAATAAAATACACTAACTCGCGTATGCTTGCTATTTGCTGAAGTGACTGATTTAAACTAACAACTATCCTCGGATATAAAATCAAAATAATAATTCTGCTCCCGAGGATTGAAGCATCGAAAGAAGTACCAGACGGCACAGAGTGAAGACATCTGTTAAATTCATAAACAATTCCACGAAAATACACTCTCTACTTTCAACCTTTCTTCAATCTTCTTCAGAAAATGTACCAGAGGCATCTCAATGGAATAAAATACCTAACTTCTGTGCTTACTTGCATAACTGCCGTTATTGCATTTACTTTCAAGTAAAAGCTATCAATGATAAGCATGTCTTCTAACCTCTCGAAATACTAATAAATTCCTTCACGTCTTAATTCTTTCAGAATGGCTGCACCTCCTATGACAGACGAGGAAAGACACCTCCTGGCAGAAGAATCTTTGATCCGTTTGGCAGAAATAGCCACGGACAACGCAAACCGCCAACATCATCCAAGCGCGTTTGATCGTGTTTCACGTCATCGACCACAAGAGTACTCGGGTTCTACTGACCCTATCGATCTCACGAACTGGCTGGAGGAAATGAAGAAACTCATGGATCTGACAAGGACGCCTCCAGAAGATAGGGTCAACATAGCCGCCTTTTACCTGAAGGCCGAGGCTAATGACTGGTGGAACGTGGTCAGGACTAATGAACCTGACACTACATTCACGTGGTACGAGTTCACAGCAAAGATCAAGGAGAAATACTTCGGGTATGAGCTCCGTTGTCAGAAGGAAGAGGAGTTCATAGCTCTTAAGATGGGAGACATGACACTCCAAGAATACACCGCAAAATTTCAACAGCTGGCCAAATTTGGGGCTGCGATCGCTCCCAACGAAAGGGCCATGACCCAGAGATATCTGCGCAATATGTCCAACACTATGCGTACCCACATGAGTACCAACACCTACAATACCGTTGCTGCAGCGTATGAATGCGCATGTAGCCTATGGGCTTCTCTGGAGTTGGAAAAGGCTGAAAAGAAGAAGAAGGTGTTTGTGCCTTCCGTATCACAGTCGAGCTTCATTCGTGGTTTAACTACCAACGCCCGATTCAGCAGAGGCCAAATTTTCAGAGGCCTGCGTTCTAAAACAGGGTTCCTGCTGGGAACAACGAGAGAGCCATGGTTGCAGGAAGGGCTCCTCAACCAAGGGCCGCACCGGGAAATTGTCGTATATGCCGCAAGGCTCTACATGAGGAGGCGGTCAATGGTCAGCCATTCACCTGTTTCAAATGCAAGATGGTAGGGCATAAGTCGAATGTATGCCCCAACACCCAGAACACGGCACCTGTTGTGGGGGTACCACAGTCTGTTGTGGTACAGGGTCGAGTGTATGTACTCACAGCGGCCGAGGCTGAAGAGTCACCTGAGGCAGACGTGATCACTGGGAATTTTCCTATTAACTCGTGGAACGCCATTTGTCGTTTTATTTGACACCGGGCATCATTGTCCTTTGTATCTTCTAAATTTGTTTCAAAGGCTAATCACACAAAAACCGAATCAATCAACGCAATTATTTCTTTACCAAACGGAAAAATTTTCAAATGTTCCAAGATATTCAAAGAAACTCCAATCACAATCCATAAAACAATCTTCCCTTCCGACCTTATTCTTTTTGACATGCGGAGTTCGACGTCATTCGGGATCGATTGGTTGACTAAGTATCATGCGTTGTTAGTGCCGAGATCGGAAAATTCGGCCAAGCATCCTCTGAGGACAAGAGTCACGTGTCGAAGACTTCGCCAATTAAGGGGCGAAAATCATCTCCATGTTACAACTACAAATGCTAGAAAAAGGACACCAAGTGTACCTATGCAAAATAACGAGGTCAAGGAAAGCGTGAACATTGGAGCTATTCACGTAGTACGGAATTTCACGACGCCTTCCCAGACGATTTACCAGGCTTACCACCGCACGTGGCGTTGAATTCTCTATCGACCTTGTGCCAGGCACGGCCCCAATCTCAAAGGCACCCTATAGGATGGCACCGGTAGAACTACAGGAATTAAAGAAACAACTGGAAGAAATGATTGAAAAGGGTTTCATACGACCGAGTGTCTCACCTTGGGGAGCACCGGTTCTCTTTGTGAAAAAGAAGGATGGCAGTATGAGACTCTGCATCGACTACAGGGAGTTAAACAAGGTGACCATTAAGAACCGCTACCCTCTACCAAGGATTGACGACCTTTTTGATCAGCTAAAAGGCGCGGGAGTGTTTTCTAAGATCGACCTGAGGTCAGGTTATCATCAGATTGCGGTAAGAGAACAGGACATCCAGAAGACTGCTTTCAGAAGCAGATATGGTCATTACGAGTTTAAGGTCATGCCTTTCGGTTTGACAAATGCACCAGCGGTGTTCATGGATCAGATGAACAGAACCTTCCACGAATACCTTGACATTTGCGTGGTTGTATTCATTGACGATATCCTAATCTACTCAAAGACTGGAGCAGAACACGAGGAACATCTTCGTATCATCCTGGGAATACTGAGGAAATATAAGTGGTATGCTAAATTTTCCAAGTGCGAGTTTTGGCTTGAAAAGGTAGCATTTCTGGGTCACGTCATCTCAAAGGACGGAGTGATGGTAGATCCTGCAAAGATCGACGCAGTGAAAGAATGGAAGGCTCCCACAAATATAACTGAAATACGCAGCTTCCTAGGTTTGGCAGGATACTACAGAAGATTTGTTCCAGACTTCTCCAAAGTAGCACGACCCATGACGAAGTTGCTACAGAAGGAATCTAAGTTCATATGGAGTGAGGAATGCGAGAATGCTTTCCAAGAACTCAAGACCAGGCTTACCACAGCGCCCGTCTTAGCTCTCCCTACGGATGGAGACGAGTATGAAGTCTGATGGACGCCTCACTGAATGGCCTGGGTTGCGTACTGATGCAACAAGGGAAGGTCATTGCTTATGCGTCAAGGCAGTTAAAGGTTCATGAACGAAACTACCCAACTCATGACCTTGAATTAGCAGCTTGTGTTTGCTTTGAAAATCAAGGCGTCATTACCTCTACGGAGTGAGTATCAAGTTCTACACCGACCACAAAAGTCTGAAATATCCCTTCACGCAGAAGGAACTCAACATGAGGCAACGCCGGTGGTTAGAACTGATCAAGGACTACAAGATTGAATTATTGTACCATGAGGGTAAGGCGAACGTCGTTGCTGACGCTCTGAGTAGAAAGGCTACGCATACCCTTAGCAACATTTGGGAAATTCCGCCTGGTATTGTCAGAGACTTCAAGAGAATGAACTTAGAGTTGGTTCGATCGGCGATCTTGATTTGAGCATAATGATCGCAGAACCGGAGTTATATCACGAGATAAGAGCTCTACAATGGGAGGATGAAGAACTCGTGAAAATCAGAAGGGAAATTCCTTCAGGAAACCGAGTAGGGTTTGAGATTAAACCTGACGGGAGTTTGAGATTCAAAGAAAGGTGGTGTGTGCCCGATGTACCAGTTTTAAAGAGAAGGATCCTCGACGAGGCACATAGTACACGATACTCCATACATCCAGGTTCTGATAAGATGTACCAAGATTTAAAGCTGAGGTTCTGGTGGGTAGGCATGAAAGCAGAGATTGCCGAGTACGTTGCGAAATGCTTAATCTGCCAAAAGGTGAAGTTTGAACATCAACGACCTGGGGGACTACTACAACCTTTGGACATTCCTTTGGGGAAATGGGACTCCATCTCCATGGATTTTATAACAGGTTTGCCAAGAACTCACCGAAGCAATAATGCGATTTGGGTAATAGTGGACCGCCTGACCAAATCAGCCCACTTTCTACCAATCAAAGACACTTGGAGTCTTGAAGAGCTAGCTAAGGCTTATGAGAAGGAGGTGATCCGATTACACGGCGTACCACTAGACATTATCTCGGACAGGGATCCGAGATTCACCTCTCATTTTTGGGACAAGCTCCAAGCAAAGATTGGGAAGCCAATCAAGATGAGCACCGCTTCATCCCGCGACCAGATGGTCAAACTGAACGAACTATCCAAACGGTCGAGGACATGCTCAGGGCATGTGCTTTGGAATTCAACGAGAACTGGGAGAAAAGCTTACCTTTGATTGAATTCTCCTACAACAATAGCTTTCATGCAAGTTTGGGCTGTGCTCCATTCGAGGCACTATACGGGAGAAAGTGTCGTAGCCCAGTCTGTTGGGACGACGCTAGTGATAACGTGGGTACTGGACCAGAGGTTATTCAGGATCAGATCGAACACATCAAAATAATTCGTGAACGCCTGCAAGCGGCACAAGACCGCCAGAAGATGTATGCCAACAAGCATCGCCGACCTATTGAGTTCGAAGTCGGTGATCATGTGTTCTTGAAAGTATCACCCATGAAGGGGGTTCGACGTTTCGCATTGAAAGGGAAGCTAAGCCCTAAATACGTTGGACCGTACGAGGTACTTGAAAGGATTGGTGAGGTAGCCTATCGCCTAGCGCTACCCCCCAATTTATCTAAGGTTCACAACGTTTTTCACGTTTCTCAACTGAGGAGATACAGGAGTGACCCAACTCATATCATTACTCCCGACGTGATCGCAGTTGAGCCTAACTTGCTATACTCAGAAAGGCCTGTCAAGATCCTAGCACGAGAAACCAAAGTGTTGAGGCGGAAGACAGTTCCCTTAGTGAAAGTGCTATGGAAAGGTCAGTTGACTGAACAAGCAACTTGGGAGACCGAAGCCTCTATGAAGGAGAAATACCCCGAGCTGTTTACCTCAGGTGAAAATCCTATTCTTCATTCAAGTTTCGGGACGAAACTTTTCTAAGGGGGGAGGTTTGTAACACCCCGTGTTAATTTAATTCAATAATTAGCTATCAATTTCTAATTTCAAATCCTAAATCAAATCCTAACCTTTTAACCTTCCAAAATCTCTATTTTTGCACAACTTGTGTTTTGTAAAATTTCTCGACTTCCTTAACACTTTTCAAAACTTTTGAATAATGAAATAAATATTTTAGTCTTAGAATTTAAAAGTAGAAATATTTCGAAAAATCGGCGAACGCGCACACATTAACTTTTATCGCTTTTGACGCCCGACTTTTTAAAACTGACCAAATTCGAGGAAAACATTTTAAAACACAAAATGGACATTTTTAATGCATGAATAGTAATGTGGACTTAAGAGGGGATGATGGAGGTGATGATGTATTAAGTAGTTTAATTAAAACATTATTTTCTAATTAAAAACCTAAATCATTTAACCTAAAAGTATACTACCATTTGATTCATTATTTTTCCAAGTCAAAAAAAATCATTTCCTTGCCTCCAAATTGCCGAGCTCCTTAGTCCATTTCTCCTCTATATTTTTCTTTCATTTTTCACTTAAAACATCCTAAATAAAAACCCTAATAATACTCTAATATTTTACTAGTGTTCTTAGTATACTTTGGGTATTTAAAGCTTATATTCTACGGGTTTTTGAAGGTGAAGACGGGTACTTGGGTGAAGACTTAGACCTTGATAACTTAGTCGATCCGGATAACCAATAATCATACCGACTAAGGTGACTAACTATGTCTTATATTATCTTTTTAGTAAATTAATTTGTTTTGTTATTATAATTTTATGAGTATGAAAATTATGTTAAATATGTTAAACATCACTTATATGTACTTGTGTGTTTAGGTGTTGTATAATAAAATGATAATAACTAAATAATATACTAAATAGATTATTGTAGTAATTTTGTTCTATGTTTAGTTAAATTAATTTTAAGCATTTTTAATTTATGTTCATATGATTTTTATGTTTATTTATGTTTTAATGAAGTAGTAATGTTATATAAAAATTATGTGAAATATTAAAAATGAGTTTAAAGTGATTAAAATCAAAAATGAAAATTTATATATATATATATTACATATACACGGTTTTATTTAATTTTTTAAATAAATTTTCACTTTTAATTTTTGTAAATAATATGTTAGATTAAGTTAGTTAAAATGGATGTTACCATATGAAAAGAATTAATTTAGGAAAATAAATTATAAATTATCAAAATCGAAATAAGTGTTCTTGAGTTGTTCTTGAGTTCTTCATGAGTGTTCTTATCATCTTCATGCTATGTTCATCATTTATGCTCATTTTGATATTGTTTTAATTTATGTTTGTTATTACTTTGTGTTTATGTTTAGTTGTTGTTTTAGGTATTGTTATTACTATATATTAAATCAACTTAAAACATTATAAATCATATAGATTAAAAAGTTAGAAAATTAAAGTGTTGAAAAACACTATTCATAAATATAAATGAAAAGTTTAGTAAATTTCATTTTAGTTTAAATCGTTTTAGTATAATTAGAATAATTAAAATATAAAGACTTTAAGCTAAAAACCGATAAAATCGAAAAAATGAAATTTTAACCACCACCATCATTTGCCACGGCATTTAGGCCAATTTTAGAGTTAAAATTGTTTTTATCACTTTTTAGTTTATTGTTAAAATAATTTAATTATTAGTTAATAAGTTAGATTTAAGAAATTAAAAGAAATAAATCAATTTTTGTATTATATATGTTGTACACGGCATTTTCATTTTTAATTGACTAAATTTGACTAAAATGAAATTATCACTAAGTCACTAAAGTTAAATAGTAATTAGAATTGAATTTTTATATAAATCGTTTTGATTATAAATGAATTATGATAAACCGATAAAAAATGAGTAGCAGTATAAAAATGAATTAAATCGTATTATCTTGCCTTTGCTATCCTGGATTGTTGATCTTGGACTTACTGACTATAAATGAATCATCCACGATACTATTATCTTTTAAAATGAAAATCGCTAAATTTAGTTAATAGATTTACTAAATTTAACTAAGTCTCAGTTTAAAATGAATACCATTATCACTTTTTACAAATTGAACTTAACGTTTTTAAAACTAATATTTTAAAAATGAAAATCATTATCACTTTATACAAAAATGAACTTAACGTTTTTTGAAACTAGATTTTTAGATATTTTCATAAATGACTAAATACAAACCGAACTTAACATTTTTAAAACTAGACTTTAGAATATTTTCAAAAATCGCCTAAGTACAAAACGAACCTAACGACTTTGAAACTAAAAATTTGTACTTAGAAAATAAAAACAAGATTAGTATTATACTAAAATACCTTAAGTATAAAAAAATAATAATAATAAGTATAAGTATAAAAATACGAATACATATAAAAATACGTATAGAATACGAAGTATAAAAATACGAATACGTATAAAAATACGTATAAAATACGATGAATAGTAAATACGATGAATAGTAAATACAATGAATAGTAAATACGATGAATAGTAAAATACGATGAATAGTGAAAAGTGAATAGTGAAATACTGAAAATAATTAAAAATTTTACTAAGTATAGAAAATTTAAAATGAAGAAGTAAATGACCTAAAGTGTTTGAAAAACACATAAATAAAATTGGACATACTATTAAACGTTTCAATTTAGAAACTTGAAAACATTAATAATTAACAACACTTCAAATAATAAACGAACGTGTTATGTGATCATATGAAACCTACAAATACTTAAACGTTTGACGCTGAGACTAGGAGAGTCTAGTAACATGTGATATGTAAATATCAAATAAATAATAAATCTTGAGTAAGTTAAATAAAAGGTCAAGCTTGGGCCTCAGATAAGGGAACGTCAATCATGAGTGAAGTGGGGTTTAAGATAGTCTTGTCGCGGTCGCCATTGCCGGACAAGATAATTGAATATGCCATGGTTTTGCCACAGCTTTAGGAAATGGTCGTTTTATCTGGAGTAAAGGAGCTCTGCGCATAGCGTGGCCCATTCTTAACGTGGATACTAATGTACATGTACTAGACTAGGGTTTAATTCACTCTATTTCGCTAAAGTTATCAGGGCCACCGTAACATTATGTGCATATGCGCTTTACGGTTCTGTCTCCTTGCCGTGTTTCGTGTTTATTGCACGCGACACTAGCATTCGTTCTTGCCACATGTAAAGATCACTTGACGAGATTGTATCTGAAGTTCGAATCATTTCGAACACTAGAGGATGAGATGCAAGTATTATAGTATTCGGCGTGGTTTACGAGTCGAGTAAGCCTCTGCACTATGGAAGTGAGATGCAATCGATCAGAGTACAAAGGCCTACTCAGTGGTCAGGCTCGTAAGCAGTATGTGTTGTGTGTTGTTTGATTAAATGAGAATGAGTGTGTACCATCTTCGAAAACTAAAGACCACAACTTTCAATCAATCGAGTCTGCATGAGGAGAATGATATAATCTTTATGTTTGTTTGCGATCCGATATCGCCTTGTAATACTATTGAATTATTGCGATACTATTGCTATGCTATTATATGTTAATTGCCTTCATAATTGAATATCATGCTTATATGATTTATCGCTTTAAGCCGCATGCTTAGTATGACTTATATGTCTTTATATGCTATGTGTATTAAGCATGTTTATGTTTTTATCATAATGTTATGTTTATAAAGCGATAATATTAAACCAAAGTAATTGAAACCGAGGGTAAGTATGAGCATAGCTAGTCATCACCGCTCAATGCGCATCCCCCCATAGTTTATTGTGCAGGACGTTCGTGGACCAGGAGCTGGATTTTGGATGGGGCCACGAGACGCTTTTATGATTTACTTTTATTGTTTTCCGAGAGATATGTAATATATAACGCTACTCTTTTAACTACCGTATTTAGAGTTGTATTATTCAACTCTCGAACGAGGATGTAACATTTTGGGTTTATGTATAATTAATGACTCTGGTTTAAGACTTAATTAATTTCCGCCTTAGTAATTAAAGTCGACTAAAAACCAGGTTGTTACAGTTGGGTCCCTTGTTGGTTGGACGAGCACTTGAGTAGTACTAGTGGTTTCTAGTGGCTTAGCTCCACGATTCCATAACTTTTAGTCCACCTTTTCGCCCTTACCCTCTCTTTGGCCTTTACACACCTCCTTTCCTATGTAAGCCCTCATATTTGGTTCGTTTTTGTGATATTATTTGTGTACGGGAATGCGAGATTTGGTCCACATTCGATTGCGGGCGTGCTTCCACAAGTCGAGTAGGTGAATGTCATCACATATATCAACTTGTTCATCATTTGTGTTAGAGTGGAAACCGCGACAGGTCCGTGATTTGATTGCTAGAGAGCCTAAGTTTAAGCCATGCTATTTATTCTACGCCGTCTTGTAATTCTCATCCGTTAGCTAGCTATTTCCATGCGTCCCATGCTGATTCGGGATCGATTGCCATTTGCTTGAGCTACTTGCGGTTTGGTGATTGTTTGGGGAAGTTTTCTTATGCTCGCTTTGTCCTCTATTTTTCTGTCATACTTTGTTGCTTGAGGACAAGCAACGGTTCGGTTTGGGGGAGTTTGATGTGTCATATATCTATATACGTATAGCCCCCTTGTTCACGAGCTTTTCTTTGCGTTTCCCGTGCTTTTACTTGCGTTTCGTTTCCTATTTCTCTCCATCTTGGCTCTGCTGTGTTTTTGTGTCTATTTTGTAGGTAACGCACTTATTTGGAGTATAGGATGCTATTCGGGAAGTTTCGTGATGTTTCGAGTTGGTTTCGTGCCGTTTCGGTTGCGCATGAGCCTCGTTTCAATGTATAAAGGTGTCCCGGGACCTTGGGACGGAGTTTGAAGCTCTTATACTCAATTTTGATCTCGTCCCTGTGCCTTGGGATGACCTAGGCCTTGTCCCTACACCTTGGGACGACTTTGAAGTGAAAAGAAGCTAAGTACAAGAAGTGCAAAAAAAGAGGAACAAATCTGACACTACGGGATGAGCTTCCCGTAGCCTTGGGAGGCTGTTACATGGGTGTCCCGGACGGGACAGTGGTCCCGGAGCCCAGGGACGGGGCTCGACTCTTCGTGTGCTTAAAATATTTCGTCTATTTGAAGGAGTTGCAAGACTTATTTCGTCACACACTTTTTACAGCACTTTTTAGACATCTAAAAGTTCATTCTCAAGAAAACTTAGGGTTCATACTTTTCTACTTTTGTAATTTCAATTTCCGACTCGGTTTGCGCTAGTTTGATCATCTATGTCGGTTTTGTTGCTTGATTTCATCTTGTTCTCTTTGGATTTTCTGATTGGTATTGTTGTTTTCTTCTCTCTTTTGATTATCATTTCAATATATATTGCTCTTGATCATGTTTTCGTCTTTCTCCTTTGCTTTTGTCTTTACTTTCGCTATGTGCGAGTAGTCCTTTATCTAGGGAGAGAGGGTGATCATAGGTGAGTAGTCTAGGATGATTTTGGTGATGTTTTGATTAGGGTTTTACATGTGTCTTTGGTTATCTTGTCTTGATTGTGCTTGTTGATCCTTTGGCCAAGGATTAGTGAGCGTTTTCCACCCTTAAACTTAAGAACAAAAGCCTAGTTTAAGGTAGGGCACAAGACTAACCATTAGGACCCTCGGTAGTAAGTAGCAAGAGCCCGTTACCGAGTCCTAGAGGACGCTTAGAACCGAGAGGCCGAGCCTATTCCTTAGCACATGTGATTCCCGACTCTTTTCTGTCACCATCCTTAGTCCTAGCTTTACCTATGCTATCCCCGACTCCCTAGACCTTTCCCTTATCGTTAAACCCTTATCTTTCGCTATAGCTTTAGTAAACCAAACCCTTACTCGAACCGAGACAAGAATCACTCAAAGTAATCAACATTGCGACCATCTCCCTGTGGATACGATCCTGAATTACCCTAGCTATCCCTTAGGTTTGTCAGGTTTATCTTTGACTAGGCAAGTGCGACTAAGCCTATCACACGTCTAGTCACTACTTGGTACACGCCGTCTTGCATGTAAAAGCAATCAACCTTATGATGGGCTCTCTTTTGAAAATTTTGCTCAAGGGCATAAGTTATACTGTGGGAGTATTTAAGACCGTTTAACATTCGAGACCTAGCAACTTCACGTCTTTCTACAGAGTAATCATTGACACGAAAAAAATGTCACCTTCACTAGTGCAGTTACGGGCAAAAATCGAGCACCCCTAAGGACATTGTTAAACACTTCAGCAGGGTTTGTGGTCTTGATTCCGTACTTAGGACTCCATGTAGTCGTCAGAAAAATTGTCCTGCGCGATTTCATTAAACCCGCATCTGTGATCGATCAGTCAACAGTTTGACTTATGGCTCGTTGAACCCACCTTCAATCGACGTCACAAAATAATCACCAGAGTTATCAGCTCGTGTAGGCGATCATGGACCAAAACACAATATAAAGCAAGTCAGTTCACTTTGAGGTGTTCAACGTTGTCTGCACAACCCTCATGAAATACAATATATATAACAAAACGATGATTTTATTAGAAGTTTTAGGAAATACAAGTGTCAAATCCATACAAACAACTAATACAACTCAGGAACACGCTTAATTCCCATGGATTTAACGTGCCCTCCATGCTTATCTTGTCTCAACGGCTTAGTGAGAGGATCTGCTATGTTATCATCCGTAGCAATCTTGTCAATCACTATCTCCTTCTGCTCTACGTAATCCCGGATCATGTGAGCCTTCCTTTACACGTGCCGAGACTTGTTGCTGTACTTAGGCTCCTTGGCTTGGAAGATTGCACCACTATTGTCACAATAGATGGTGATCGGGTCATTCGAACTCGGAACTACAGTTAGTCCCTGCAAGAACTGACGCATCCATATAGCTTCCTTCGCAGCCTCTGAAGCAGCATAGTACTCGGACTCAGTCGTTGAATCTGCTATAACAGTTTGTTTGGAGCTTTTCCACCGATCGCGGCTATTAAGAGTAAAACGAATCCAGATTGAGACTTGAGTCATCTCGATCCGCTTGGAAACTAGCATCCGCAGAATCGATTGCACATAGCTCGATGTCTCCTCCATAAGTCAATACCCAATCTTTAGTCCTCGTAGGTACTTAAGAATATTCTTTACGCCATCCAAAGGTGCTTCACCTGGATTGCCTTGGTATCGACTTCGTCATACTTCAATGCATATGCAACGCCTGGACGTGTGCATATCATGGCATACATGATCGATCCTATTGCCAAGCATATGGAATCCGACTCATGCGCCGACCTCTTCCGATGTCTTTGGTGCTTGAGCTTTACTCTAGTGCACCGAGATCATTGGAAGGTTCCCCTTCTTGGAGTTGGTCATGCTGAACCTCTCAAGAATCTTATCTATATAAGACTCCTGACTGAGGGATAACATCCGTCGTGATCTATCTCTATAGATACGGAGCCCCAAAATACGCTGTGCCTCACCTAGATCTTTCATCCGGAAATGGTTCTTTAACCATACTTTTACCGAAGTTAAGAGAGGTATGTCATTCCCAATCAAGAGTATGTCATCGACGTACAGTATTAGGAAGACAATCTTGCTCCCACTCGACTTGATATATAGGCATGGTTCCTCGACTGATCGAGCGAATCCATTTTCCTTTATCACTTGGTCGAAGCGATGATTCCAACTCCGTGAAGCTTGCTTAAGTCCATAGATGGAACGCTTAAGCTTGCAAACTTTCTTAGGATTTTCAGGATCAATGTAACCTTCGGGTTGTACCATGTACAACTCCTCCTCCAAATAACCGTTTAAGAAGGCGGTTTTCACATCCATTTGCCAAATTTCATAGTCATGAAATGCGGCAATCGCTAAGAGAATCCGAATGGAACGAAGCATGACTACGGGTGCAAAAATCTCATCATAGTGCAACCCTTGCACTTGAGTGAAACCCTTTGCCACTAGTCGTGCCTTGTATATATCTGGTTGTCCTTCTACAGATCGCTTTATCTTGTAAAGCCATTTGCACTGAAGAGGCCTAGCCTTATCAGGTAAGTCAACCAGATCCCATACATTGTTCTCGTACATCGAGTCCATCTCGGATTGCATGGCTTCTTGCCAAATCTTTGAGTCAGAACACGTCATGGCACCTTTATAGGTTACGGGTTCGTTACTCTCAAGGAGTAAAACGTCGTCTCTCCCATTCTCCTCGACTATACCGATATATCGATCTGGAGGAATGGAGAGTCTACCCGACCTTCTGGGTTCCAAAGGGACATTAATCGCAGCAGACGTGGAAGGAACAACTTCCTCCATTGGTTGCTCGGTTGTTGGTTCAGGAATCTCCGACAGATCGAAGGTTCTATTACCTCTCTTGTCTTCGAGAAACTCTTTCTCTAAGAACGTCGCACTAGCCGCAACAAAAACGCGTTGTTCGGTTGGCGAATAGAAGTAATGACCAAACATTCCTTTTGGATAACCAATAAAGTATGTCTTGACCGATCGCGGGCCGAGCTTATCCTCGTGTCTCCACTTGACATAAGCCTCACACCCCCAAACCCGAATAAAGGACAAGTTAGGGACCGTTCCCTTCCATAACTCGTATGGAGTCTTGTCTACAGCTTTAGACGGACTTCGGTTAAGTATAAGAGCAGCTGACAAAAGAGCATAGCCCCACAATGAGTCAGGTACTACCGTGTGACTCATCATGGATCGAACCATATCAAGTAATGTTCGATTCCTGCGTTCGGATACACCATTCAGTTGTGGTGTTCCAGGTGGAGTTAACTGTAATACTATCCCGCGGTCTTTTAGGTGTCGATCAAACACAGTTGAAAGATATTCGCCACCACGATCTGAACGTAGTGCTTTTATCTTTCTATCCAGTTGGTTCTCAACCTTATTCTGGAATTCCTTGAACTTGTCAAAGGACTCACTTTTATGCTTCATTAAGTAGACATGTCCATATCTACTCAAATCGTCCGTGAAAGTGATGAAATACCTATAGCCATCTCTAGCGTTGATTGACATAGGTCCGCACACATCAGTATGTATAAGTCGTAATAGGTCAGCAGCGCGCATTCCAACACCTTTGAAGGAAATTCGAGACATTTTGCCTATAAGACATGATTCACACGTGCCAAAAGTTTCATAGTCAAATGGGGCTATTGTCCCATTATCAATGAGCTTTTTCACGCGTTTCTCATTTATGTGTCCCATACGGCAATGCCATAAATACGTTTGATCTTTGTCACCAACCTTTGCTTTCTTGTTACTCACATGCATGATTTCTGTGGTTTGATCTAAAACATAAATTCCGTTCATGGAAACAGCTTTACCATAAATCATATCGTTCAATGAGAAAATACAGCTATTATTCTTTATTGAAAATGAAAATCCTTCTTTATCAAGAACGGATACAGAAATAATGTTTTTGGATAAACTAGGTACATAGTAACAGTTATTTAGAAATAACTCAAATCCACTCGGGAGTTGGATTACATATGTTCCTATCAACGAAAGAAGAACTCTTGCTCCATTCCCCACTCGCAGGTCTACATCACCTCTTGCCAGAGTTCTGATGCTTCTTAGGCCCTGCAAATGATTGCACAGATGAGAACCACATCCAGTATCAAGTACCCAAGTTCCGAAACTTGCATGGTTAATCTCAATCATATGAATAAAAGAAGACATACCAACAGGAGCGACGCGGCCTGATTTTATGTCCTCAGCATACACGGGACAGTTACGCCTCCAATGCCCAGGCTTGTGGCAATGGTGGCACTCCATGCTCTGCTTTGCTTTTGCCTTGCCTTGTGAGCAACCGCTAGACTCACCAGGCCCACTCTTAGCAACCATCGGCTTCTTGAATTTCGGCTTCCCTACAGTTAGGTTAGCCGGAGCCTTACCCTTACCCTTCTTGTTCCCAATCATGAGAACATCTTGCTTCGTGCTCCCACTCAATTTCAGATCACTCTCCGTCTATACGAGGAGTGAATGTAGTTCATGCAGACTTTTCTGCATGTCATTCATGTAATAGTTTGCCCTAAAGAGGGCATACCCATCATGAAGAGAGTGAAGCACTCGATCAATGATGATCTTCTCATCGATCGTGCAACCAAGCTCCTCCAATTTCTCAACGTTCTCGATCATGGCGAGAAGGTGTGGACCAACCGGTTGGCCCTTTTGGAGTCTAGCTTCAAAGAAACGAGTAGTATACTCGTAACTCTTAATTCTCGGAGCTTTCAAGAATTCCTTAGTAAGGGTGGTGAAAATCTTGTTTGCACCTTGGGTAATGAAACGTCTTTGCAAATTGGGTTCCATTGCATAGATGAGTACGTACAGAAACGCACCCGCTTCCTTCATGAAATCGTTATAAGCAAAAGTTTCAGCCTTCTTCCGCATCGGAGTCGGTAGAGCGGCGGTGGCTCACCAAGTACTTGAGCTACCGTCAAGAATGGCAAAGATTCCGTAATGCGGCCTCCCAATCAGAAAAATTGGACCCATCACTTTTCAGTCGAGTTGACTGATTCATGGTGCCCATGAAAATTCTAAGCCATGATTCGCGCATTAGTGTGGCACTTGGCATTGGTTCGTCAGTACGGACAGCCATTTGTTATAGTAGTTATATCTGTATATAACGTATTTGAAACTGTGAAAAAGAAAGAAGAAGAAGAGAAAAGATAAGAAATCATGGTTTTAAAAGTTTAAGTCATAAAGCAATAACGATTTAATGCAATGACTCGTGCACTCATATAATCGACCTCCCTCGAGAATTATATAAATGATCCCAAGACTCAATTTCTGTAAATTGATAAGCCAACCTCTTGGCTAATTCTACTGTTAGAATTCTTGGTCGATAGATTTCAGTAAATCCTATCTATTAGTCCACCATACTTTCGAGATATTAATCGAACCATAATGTTGAGATAAACTAAGTCGACAGCCACTACTTACCCAACGTAGAAGGGGTCATATTATGCCTACCGACGAAGAAGGGATTCATAGTGGTTCGACTTATAAAGACTAATTCTCAATTTCAGTTTTAGAGGAAGATCCCATCAACTCATTTTAATTCATTTTAAGTGAACTAATATCTAGCATTATCGTGAATGATTAAATTGAGGTGATAGCTCTAAACAAATGACATCCGTATGTCTATAAACTAGGATGCAACTATATGATCCATTTTCATGCATATTAGGTGGTTTGGTTTAGTTTAGGCGGAATATGATGCTACTATCTAACGTGAATGCAATGAAAAAACGGTAAAGAAAAACGCAAAAAAGGGAAAAACACCTAGTGTGGCCTAACCCTATGAAAATAAAGACAAATACAAATTGGAATCCATCCATGGACCCTAAGCAAGTCTTCATTCTTCATCTTGGGCTTTAAGTGGGAGTCCATCTTGAATCTTCATCTTGAATCTTCTCAAAATTACATATTTGAATTACAAAATAAACCTATTTACATTCTAATTCAAAACATGCCAAAATTAAAATATTACAAAATGGGAGATTCGAGATCTCAAAAATACAACCAAAATTGTGTTTCCTTCATTACGAAAACACAATTTTCTAAGGCCACACTAGTAAATTACAACCGTTTGTACATAATTAATGCGTAAAATAAAACCATTCATTCATACATTCAAAAAATAGCATCAACTAAACATAAATAATAACAATGCATACAATTGATTATTTATCCAAACCACCCTTTTTAAATGATTAAAATTATGCAACAATTCCTTAATTGTTCATAACATCTTTTAATCAAAATATAATCCAAAATTTATATTATCAGTATAACATAAATTAGATCACAAAATATTTTAAACCTTTTTTAAATATTTGGTATCAAATTTTATGAACTTTTTCATAATGACATAGTATTCATTATCTTTATAACAAATATTACCAAAAATTGAAAAACAACAAATTTCCAAAAATAAAAAAACTTCCGGCCATTAACGGAAAAACCGAAATAATAAATTATTTTATTTTATTTATTTATTTTTTTTTAATTTTTTTTGGAAAAAGGCACGGCCAACCAACAAAAATTACCAAAAAAAAATAATAATTCGGCCAAACAAAAGACAATTGAATTAAACTGATTTAATTCGATTATGTTATAATTAGATCAATCCTAATTCAATTTTAATCCGTATTAAACATTGATTTAAGAGATTCAAACTAACCTTTTAGATTAAACATCTTAAAACTGATAGATCTAATGAATAACAACATGATATGTTCATTAACATACACAAATTTGGTCCTTTCATGTTTTAATTCAATCAGTATTAAATCAAAACCTATACAAAATCATATATTATAGTTTTAACATCTTAAAACATCGATAATTATGAATCAGATGGACCAAAAATAAATAAAGACACACGGCCAAACAACAACACAAAAGTCCAATTAACTAAACTTGATTTAATCAATTCATATACTTAGGATTTGTTCATACGGCCAACTTAATCAATTCAATTATTAATCAAAACATACGGCCAACAAGTGAAATTGATTAAAATTTTATACAAAATCGATTTTATGAAAACCTTATAAAAAATTTCATGTGCCCTAAGTCTCTGATACCACTTGTAGTTTTATATCCGTATATAGACCATTAAAATCACAGGATTATAATGAAAATTTTACAAGATTTATAGTCATAAATTGAAAATGCAAAACATAGTATAAAGATTTAGAATTAACCTTTTAATCCTTGTAAATCGGCCTATGAACAATACCAAAATTATGGTATCTCCTAATAATCTCACCCAAGATGATTTGAGAAATACCCTTGAATTTGCTAGAGAATTTTTAGAGGAGAAAACTGTTTTTCTCTCTAGGTTTTTAGTGTTGTAAAAATAGTGAATGAATTAATTAGCCCTGAATTAGGAAACTAAATCTCCTAATTATACTAATAGGGGCCGGCCTCTTTAGGTTATTGTGAGGAGATATAATTCTCCTCAAAATCTATCTTGTTGACCAAGAAAACATTATGTATCTGGACACATCTGTTTTGGTCAATTTAGCTTATAATATAATGCAATTTATTAATAGAGTCATCTGTATGGACCGACTATAATATGTTATAAATATCCTTATATTTATAATTTACTAATTAATTATAACGGTTTATATTTAATTAGCTTGCATTATACATGACAATTAAATATAACATTTTATATTCAATTCACGAATTACATTTAATTCGTTTCAGCTAAAAATATTTAATCAGTATTAAATAGCCGTACCACCATTATACTGACTAACATTTTAGTCAGTAACATCATCACATTGACTAACATTTTAGTCACATTTGACTAACCTTTTAGTCAACAACACTAACTAACTGTTTAGTCATTAAGTAAGGCATCAATATGATCATTTTCTCAAATAATCATATTTCTCAAACACATCCTTTAGGTGTGACTCTTAGGGACCAGTTGATCACCACCATCTGTATGACAATAACGTCAAACTTATCTAGCAAGCCAACCGTTATTGATAAACGTTAATCAACTGATTAAATACAAAATGTACCCTGTGTACCTTTAGAGATTTATTCATGTTATTGCACTCACTGTGGGGGACACTAACCCCAACAGTACCCACCGTCGTGACAAATACACCACTTATTCGCAGATACTATCCAATTCAACCTTCAGTTGAGATTTCATTTCGGCAATCTCTTCCATGCCCTTTCTAAATTTCATTGGTTGATGCTCAAAAGCGGTGCGAACAAATAAGTGTTTCAACTCTGTATACTTATGTCTTGTGTTTATGTTCGAAGCATGATGTCTAATACAAAATCGATGGTAGGCAAAAGGTTCTTCCCACCCACTACCTTGCTCATTCATTGCACTAATAATATCGGGATGACGATCTAATATCACACATAAACCAGTACGTTGTTTGACTGAACACCTAATGCTAGCCAAAAACCAAGACCATGTGATGGTACTCTCCTTATCAACAATGCCGAAAGCTAAGGGAAAAAGTTGTCATTTTGCATCGACACCCATAGCAATCAATAATACACCTTTATACTTTCCATATAAGTGCGTTCCATCAATAGCAAGAACTGGCCTACAATGATTAAACCCTTCAATCGAGGGGCCAAAAGCCCAAAAAACTCTACCAAACATCTCCACATTAGGCTGCTCTGTCGGATAATTAACAAAATGGACAACGGTTCCCGGACTCGCTTCTTTCAAAGCTAGTAAAAGACGAGGAAGCATCTGATAGGACTTATCCCAATCCCCAAAAATATCAAAAATGGCCTTTTGTTCTATTTTCCAATAGCTTTTATATAAGAGATGGTGTAGTTAAACTGATGTTGGATAAACTCTATAATTAAACTTACTTTAATCCCCCAATCTGCCTCGACAAGCTCTCTGATTACATTGCCTATAAAGGTTTTTCTTAAATTAGGATGATCACTCAGAATCGTGTCTCCGACGCAGGACATTTGGTGAGGTCCTTTCTAAGTGACAGCGGTAAATTTGTTTGTTCTAGAGTCTTTCTGGGTTGCTCTTAAAACCAAAGTGCAATGATTTGGCTTCCTACCACATTTATAGGTTATCGTATGACTTTTTGATTCAACAACTCTATAAATATGTTTCATTTTCACGTTATAATACAATGTCACAGCTTTGGTCAAAGACTTTTTATTTGGAAAAGATTGATCAACACAAAATTCACCGCCTACTTCATAAAGAATAACTTTACCACGACTAACCCAACTGTTCACATGTTCATCATCTACCAAATTTATCTTACAAAATTCAGGATTAGGAGCAGAGGGAGTTACAAGATCCTCACATTCTTCATCAACCATCAAAAGGGCATCACCATTCTCCTCCACTTCATCGCCCTCAACATTCTCATCAATTGGGGCCATGTCCACATTATTTGTCATCAAAGACACAAGTCTATTGATATCATCACACCTAACTCCTTCACCCATACCACTTGACTCATGTATATCACTAACATTCTTGTAAATGACTCATTACGAGGTGCAACGGAATCCATTGATGTTTGACTTTGCAGTTGAATAGGTGTTAACTCGATGTATAAATCCATTGAACCGGCATTGCAATGAAATACGGTAGACCACATTGCAGCTAAACTAACATCATTGTTAAGACAAACAACTTTGTAAGATCCAGAACTAAGAAATTTCATCTTCACTTTCATGTCATATTTTTCCTTTTCAACACCAATACCCTTATACAATTCACAAATAAGCTCACTAAAATTCATTTTACTACTTGCAAATACAAAACTCTCACTACCTCCATTATAATAAACACCTCTTCAGTCGTCAACAATTTCACCATCCCAATAACACAATAAAGAAAAATGGGTTTTCTTCATTATGTGATTAAAAAGAAATCAACACAACCAAATCTCACCCAAACTAACCACAAAACTAATTACTTGATAACAAAATAAACACAAATTAAAGTTGAGATTAGTAATATACCTTTTCAAACAAAATAAATCTGAGAATAAGTGAACAAATTGCACAAGTATGGTAGAATTATTTGACGATTTTTTTTGATTAAAGTTAGTGTTTTTTTGTAAGCTAGGGTTTGAGATTTTGAGGGTTTTTATTTTTAATTGAATGAGATGAGTCGAATGAAAGAGAGAGGAAGACCAAAGGAAGTGTCTTCATTTATTTAATGACATTAGCTGAGGCGCTGAAGTGTCCAGCGCCTACAATTTATTCAAGGCGCCATATAAGGCAGCGCCGCTGTGCTGTATTTTATTTTCAATTGCGGGTTTTTGTAATGGTATAAGTTCGTTGGCAGGCGCTATATGATTTAGCGACTTGGTATAAAACCTGACCTAAAGATTTATCCGAGCCTACGTGGACCCATTATTAGTAATTAGTTTCAAGTTCGCCCTATTTCGTTAATTATTTTAATTTTGAGCATTATTAAAAACAAGCTCCTTTTTTAAATTCTAAACCTAGTACAAATGACATGATGTAATTGGTTATAACATTAAAAGGTATTGTATATTCTTAAAATTGCATTCTATATTCAAAATTTCAACATAATTAAATTGAAAAATACAGTTCTTATCAATCTTGACATACTTTCATTACTTTCATAATTTTTGACGTATTTATTTAAAATTTACAATAACTAAATTTAAATAATTATGTTAATTTTTTTGACATCAACATTTTTCTAGAATTGATTAAATATCTAAAATAAAAAGTAATAATTCTTAACATATGATAAAATGTGAATAAAACATAGGTTGAAGTATGTAATATAATGTTATATATCCTCTTGGGACGTATGTAATGTTGCTTGTATTGCGTAAGAGTGCATCCGCTGGAGGAAACATTGTTTTCTTGTGTTGCATTTTGAATGCTCGAACCTTGCAAGCGAAGGTGTTTCATGCGTTTGTGTGCGAATAGGTTTATGGTGGTCTGTGAGAGGTGTCTGAACCGTGAATGTTTTGGTTCTAAAGTTAGCCTCCAGTTTCACTTATGTTTTAGTGTATAACGTAAGTAAGACTTACAATCTCCCCCCCCCCCAAAAAAAATTGTGTTTTAGTGCAAAAACGTAAGTCAGACTAACGCAAGTCAGACTTGCCATTGACTCGTGATTTAGTGTACGTAAAACGTAAGTCAAACTTGCGATGTTTGGTTTTAATGTTAGCCCTCAGTTTGACTGATGTTTTACAGTAAAACGTAAGTCCAAATTTTGAAATGGTTGTGCTTTTTAGGTTGTCGTCATATCGTTTTGTGTTTGGAAGGTGATTTTTGGTATTTTTTTGACCAGATTTTGTGTCGATTGTGCCCTCGACCAATTTTTAACTTTTGGGCGTGTGCAAACTACCTGTCTTAACCTAGAAATCCGACAGCGCTTCGCTTCTAAAGGGGAGAATTCAACACAAGATGTGTGCAGAATTCAAGTGTATATGCGTGAGGCTTTGAGAGAGTTTTTGTATGTGTGTAAGAGATAATTATGCTGATAATTGGTGAGTTATGGTCGTGCCAAAGGGTTGTATTTATAGTAGAGGATTCGTAGAGATTTAAGAAATCTGACGAATAGAACCGGCCGATCAAATCGCAAGGAGTATAAAACCAGCCTAGAAAATCGCAACATGGTTTGCGATTTCCACCTTGAATCGCAAGGAGCCTTGCGATTCTAAGGGCGGGCATTATCACCTTTTACCGTATATTTCCAAATTATATTTTAGCAATATAAGTAATATCCTTGCTTGAGCTCTAAGACAACCGTGTTTTAGCTTATTGTATGATCTTCTGGGCCTTGGGAAGCGGGCCAGGAGTGCTCTGGGCCGGGCTTTGGACCCGAGACCCGAAATTGTAAAATAGGTGCATTTTGTAGTATATTTGGAAATGTGAAGGCTCGTGTGGCCGTATTTTGCGTTTACAAGTGCTAAAAGGCGGTTTTAGCAACCGGGCCTAAATTTAGGAATTTAGGAGAATCGAATTGGGCCTTGTTAATGTAAAAGGGCCAATTGCATTGTGTATTGTAAAAAGGGTGCGCGCATACCGATTTGGACCTAGACTCGAGACAAGCTAGACTCTAATTGAACCAAAAGACATTTATTAAGCGTGATGACACTAGTGACCTCATTTTTCATTTTAAAACGACTCGACTTGAATTCAACACAGTTAGTACCGTTTAAGTCAACGTAAAAGCATGCATGTAAATGTCTGTGGTTACATCACTGAGTTTTTGGTAGGAGGTACGGATACGGGTATCCACACACCGGTACATGTTTCAGAACTCTTTGGACGAGAGGTCTTATGGGGAGTCGCTTCTCATCTATGTCGTGGAACAAATAAAGTTGGGGAGCGATTCGTCTGCGCTGATCCTCGGTAACACAATCCTAGGCTTACACGACATGCTGGGGGTCATCAGCATGCTTACCAGGGATGCCCGAAGATCTTGAAGGTCTGGCTGATGCAAGGGTTGGGAGCGCTTTCTCCCTTGGCCCACGGAATGACCTTTTGTTCCGAGGGTGTGACTAGTCGTGGTCTGCATTGAACAGAGGCTAGTTATCGCCCGTTGTACTACTTTTGTAACTTCGTGCGGAGGCAGAGGATCTGCTGGTATATCTTGTGGTGGGAGATTGTGGTCGTGACATCGACTTCGGTTTACTACACCCCGTGTGGCGTTATGCTTTTGAGTTTAGGGTGCGCACATACACCCTTTTCGAGTAAGAAAGCTGGGCTTCCAGTAAACCATCCTTTGTCAGTACATGTTGGCTCAGACTCCTGTTGTTATGACCAACCTTATGTTGGATGCGTGGGTCGGTATTGGTTGAGTAAAACTATTTAGTCCGTGTCTAGGGTTGCGGGGACGAGGTAGGTCACCGAGGCTTACCGCAGGTGCACGGTTTACTTGGTCTCAAGCGAGCGAGAGCCTTAGAAGCGAGGAAAAGGAAGGCCCTTCTGCTTCATTAGCTTATGACCCGGTCCAATTCGGTCGTTACAGCTCGCGTGTGGTTGGTTCGAGCTCGTCTTTTGCGAGTCTGTCTTTGCTTGCGTTGGTGAGTGAGTCACTATGATAGACTGCATCAGCCCCCTGACTCAGAAGGTTGCCAATGGAGACATTCCAGCTTCGGCAGTAGCGGTGGACTGTGGTGTGGATGTGATGAGGCACCGAAGAGGCGCTGACAGTAGCTGTTTAGTCGTTTAAGCTTTCATCGATCCATATGTAGCTAGATTTGTAGGGTCCTAGTGTTTGGTATTTTTTTTTAATTTTTTTGTTTGTTTGTTTTGTTTTTGATTTATTTCATCAGCTATATAATCGAGTGTAAGTGTTGTTTTGCTTTTCATCCTTAGTGGCTTTGATGATGTAATCACCTTAAATTAAGAGAAATGAATAAAACACTTTCGACTCGTGCTTTGTCTCATTGCTTATTTTATGTATGAGAAATCATTGTTTGTGTTTATGATTTCGCATTTGTTTTGCCCTCAACCTTTTTAAGCATCGGACGTTTGTTTGTATTAATTATGCCTTCGACTTCTTTAAGCTTTAAGCGTATCAATTTGTGTTGATTATGCACTCGACTTTTTTAAGCTTTGAGCATGTCATTTTGTGTTGAATATGCTCTTTGTCTTATAGACATTTAGCGTGTCTTGTGTTGACTGTGCTCTTAACCTTTCTAAGCTTCGAGCGTCTCATTTTGTGTTCAATAGCGGTTGTACTTTTTACAAAGCTGCCTATGTATCCATGTTAACGGAATCAAACCGGCTTAGTTCGGTAGTACACGTTTAAGAACATTACGGTCTATTTGTGATTTTGAAAAGAGTTTTTGATTTTTTTTTTTTTTTTGTTTTAAATACGTTACAATCACTTAAGAGTAGTATTTCTTGAGTTGATCGACGTTGGTTTGTTGTGAGGTTAAATTCTTGACCGTCAAGGTCATTTCGTTTGACTGCTCCGCCTATGTATATTTCCTTGAATAGGTATGATCCGACCCAGTTTGGTTTGAACTTGCCTCGAGGATCCATGGGTAGTGCTGCTCTGACTGGTTGGAGAACCAAATCACCTAGTTTAATGTTTCGAGGTTTAACTCGTTTGTTGAATGCTCTTTGTAAACGTGTTTGGTACATTTGTACAGTGCTTAGTGAGTTCGGACGGCGTTCGTCTACCATTGGCGATATGACACTAAAGGTGATGTCGAAGAATGAAGCGAACATTCATGCCCAAAATGCGCATGAGGGTTTGGGTGGAAATTTTGGGGGCAAATGTTGGGCCGAAAAAGTGTGGCCCATGTTTGACCCTGACAAAAATCAACAATCAAGGGAGGAGCTTAGAAAGCTGAGGACCCTGGCAGAGGCGATGATCTTGGGGAAGCTGACGGTCCCGAGGAACCTCCGATCAAGTAGGAGCAAGATGTAAAGTCCGTTATAGAACGAATAGGGAAATCAAATGCGAACGTTGGAAGCCCTAAAATGAGGAGTAAGATCCGATCAAACCAATAAAGGCAGGAGTAACAACAGCAATAAGGGAGGCGAGATCATACGGAAGAAATCTTGGAAGATAGAGCTTCCGTATAAAAGGAGAATTAGGGTATCAAAATGGGGACTCACGATATATAATATTGACAGCCGCTATGCACCAAATACTCAGAAAAATGCTAGAATACAACCTAAATACCACGTATCCCCAAATTACAAGACAAACACTATTGATTCACGCATATAGTACTTGTAACTACTTGTAGCGCAGCGATCATTTTCCACGTTAAATTTTTTCGCGGAACCGAAAACCTTGTGTCGAGTGAATTCATTTTCATATTGACCAATAACTCCTCTATGGAGGACAACATATTAGGACTTAAACTAATAATACTACTCGTGCATGCTAAGTGTACAGTTGCACTAGTAAATGCCAAATTGACCCATACAACTATACAAGTAAAAACTTCTGATTTTTGCACATATTCGTTCACTAAGAACAAAGCACTCTCTAGTTGAGAGTTGCTTGGAGCTAATTGGAACGCCAAGGTACTTAAAAGGCAATTGTCCTCGTTCAAAACCAGAGAATTTCAAAATGGAGGTCAGATCAGATTGAGGGATACCATTGCAGTATAGACTGGATTTTGAAGCATTCATCTCCAGACCAGAGGCTTTAGAAAATGAAAGGAACCCTCTTAGTAGGAGTCGTACAGAAGAGGGGTCTCCCCTTGAAAAGAGGAGCAAATCATCAGCAAAGCACATGTGTGTTAACCCGATTCTGCCACATAAAGGATGAAAGTGAAAATCTGGATTCCTGGCTACCACCATCAAAATTCTTGTGAAGTACTCCATGAAAACTGTAAAGAGCAAAGGGGATAGGGGGTCCCCTTGTCTTAAACCTCTTTCACCCTTAAAAAAACCAAAGCAATCTCCATTAATGGACAAAGAGTACCAAGGACTTCTCACTGTAGCCATGATCAAAGTTATGAAGTGACTAGGAAAGTTCAAAGCCACTAGCATTTCCTCCACAAAATTCCATTCCACCGAATCATAAGCTTTCCGAAGATCAATTTTGAGTAAACATCGAGGTGAGCAATGTTTCCTGGTATACAATTTGACAAGATCTTGACATATTAAGACATTCTCCACAATTTGCCTTCCTTTAATAAAAGCACTGTGCGTTGGACTAATGATCTCAGGCAAAACAAGACCCATTCTATTACAAAGGAGCTTGGCAATGCATTTGGAGACAGTGTTGCAGCAGGCGATTGGTCTGAATTCAGTGACAGATTTAGGGTTTGAAACTTTAGGGATAAGAGTGAGCACAGTAGCATTTAACTGTTTCAAGAGCTTTCCAGTCTTGAAAAAATCTTGGATAGCTAGGCAGACATCCTTTTCAACAGTGCACCAAGTATCTTTAAAAAATTTGCTGGTAAAACCATTAGGACCAGGGGCTTTGTCATCCTGAATGTCAAACATTGCTCCTCGAATTTCAGCTGAAGATGGTACCAGTAAAAGGCCTAGCCAATCCTCCTCCTTTACCAAAGGCCCTAGCTGAACTGTACCCAAGTGCACAGATTTCACCTTTTTGCAGCAGCCCAAGATGCTCTGAAAATACACAGCAAAAGCCTCCTGAATATCCTCCTGAGAATCCCGTTCAACACCATTAATATCTTGAATGGCTAGCACCTTATTTTGCATTCGTCTTGCCCTTATCTGACTGTGGAAGAAGGAGGAATTACTATCCCCCTTGTCTGCCCACTGTATCTTAACTTTCTGTCTCAAGAAGGCGTTTTGGGCCTCTCCCAGCAAACCAGCCGAAGTTCTGAGTTGTTTTTCCAGTATCTGCAGATTAATATCAGTAGGACTGTGCTGAATTTGAAGTTGTATCTCATGTAGAGCTTTCTTAGCCACCTCTGCAGACCCTTCAATGTTGGAAAAGAACTCCTTGTTGAGTCCTTTCAGCCCTTTCTTCAACCCCTTCAGTTTAGAGACCAACTTATACATTAGAGTCCCTGGTCCATCACGATTCCAGCCCTCCTGAACTACCACCAGAAATTTTGGGGCAAGACTCCACATATTGAAGTACCTGAAACGAGCTTTCCTTGTTGAATCCTTCGTATCCAATTGTATGATACATGGACAATGGTCATAAGTGCCTTCTGGTAGAAAATGAGCAAAAGCCAAAGGAAATTCTAGCAAGGCTGAGTCATTGGCTAGAACCCTGTCGATTCTACTGCAAACCCTATCTGCACCAACTTGTTTATTGTTCCAGGTAAAGAAAGCTCCCTTAGTGGCCATGTCATTCAGTCCACATTTCCGAACACAATCAACAAAAGGGGCAAGCTCATGAATAGACACCTCAGCCCCCAATCTCTCATTTGTATTCAGTACATTATTAAAGTCTCCACATGCTATCCACGGGCCAGGATAAGAACTAAACTGTACCAGGATTTCCCACAACCTTTTCCTTTCATGAATCTTGTTAAAAGCATACACCATAGAAAGTTGCAATTCCCTATTGTGTATTTTATCTTTCAGCTCAGCAACAATGCATTGCGCATCAATCAATTTAATATCAACATCAACCACATTAGGATCCCACAGTGGCCATACTCGCCCTCCTTTATGAATGCTTGAGTTAGTGCAAATAGAATAAGAACTAAACAGAGAAGACACCCTACTCAAAGTACTAGCAGCAATCTTAGTCTCAAGAAGACCAAAAACTAAATTAGAAGTTGGGGAGCTCGGAAATTAACCTATACAGGTCGTCTTGTCCTGGTAAAGGCGGTACTTAATTCTTTACATACTTACTGGGCTTCTATTTTCCTCTTGCCCATCACTGTCATGAAGAAAGTAGTAGCTATCTGTAGAAACTACTTGTGGGATGGAGGTGCAGAATATCAGAGAGCTCCACCCATAGCTTGGGATACTATCTGTTTGACCAAGGCAGAAGGTGGGCTCGGGGTTATTCATTGTATCAAATGGAACGTAGCTGCGTTGGGGAAATATGTATGGTGGCTCGCAAATAAGAAAGACCACCTGTGGGTCAGATGGGTGTCTGCTGTCTACTTGAAGGGCGCGTCATGGATGGAGTATGAGCCATCTCCTACGTCAAGTTGGGCTTGGAGACAAATATGCAAGGTTAGAGACATGTTGAAGGCTGGTTATTCTGGAGACCAATGGTGTGCTAAGGGTGGTTACTACTCTATACAAAGTGGCTACAAATGGCTGACTGGAATACATCCTAAGGTGAGTTGGGCACATAGTGTTTGGAGCAGGTTTAACGTTCCCAAATGGTCGTTTGTTGCTTGGATCATGAGGAGGCAGAGACTACTTACGCTGGATAGGCTGCTCAAAATTGGGATTCCTACGGATGGTGTGTGTTACTTATGTGGAGTTGCCAAGGAAACGAGTCATCATTTATTCTTTGAGTGTCTTTATAGTGGGCAATGTTTGAACGGGCTGCAGTGTTGGCTAGGCACGAGACTGGATAATGGCAAATGGCGACACTTGAGAAGACGACCAGGATCCACTAGTTTGCAAGTTTCAGTGAGCGCGGCTGCTGTTAACGGTCTTGTTTATCACATCTGGTTCCAAAGGAATATTTGCAGACTTGAAGCCCTCTTGCTTCGGCCTCTTCTTGTACTTAAGCAAGTGCAAAGATCTCTTATTTTACGATTGAATGTACTTAATTTTGCTTCGCTATCGAACACGGATAGGGCTTGGCTGGACCATTTACGGAATTAGGACTAGCTGTTAGCTTGCTCTGATCTCCTAGCAAAATGCTTGATGTATATGGATAATCTCTTGTATTGGGCTTTCATTATTAATACAAACTTACCGTTTACCAAAAAACTATACAAGTAAAAAAAAAAAAAAAAAAAAAAAAAAAAAAAAAAAAAAAAAAAAAAAGATTCTTTTAAAGTTGAATAAAATCCCTTTTGACAACAATGTCTACCTATGAAAACACACTCAAATCCTCTCAACTAGATAAGCATCCATTATAATACAAATTAATTACTTAATTCACTTATAAAATTGTGCACTTTGATTTGTAAAGCAAACTCCTCATGTCACTATAGTTATCTCAACTTGACAGTTATAATAATTCTTGTACGGAGCTGAGTATGATACACAAAATTACTGTCGTATAACTTATGCCGACTATTTAAAGTGAAATGTTCTAAAAACTTAAACTGTAACAGAAATAATTCGAAATGTTCTTCTTATTTCATAAATAATCCGAACCAGAATTAAGCCACCAATAATCCCAATTATTGAAAAATCATTCCAATAATGTACTTTGACCAATTTCAATCGACAGTAACTCGGAAAAAAAAAATGGTGAAACCGACTCTAACTTTACCTCATTCTTATTTTAAGTAAAATTCAAACCGGTTTTACCTCTTTTTTAATCGATTAAAGCCATCTAAAATTAACCAAAATACATTATTAGAATAATTTTTCAATAGTTGAAATTATTTGAAGAGTCTATGGATCCTAGTAGATTAATTGTGAAATCCCGTTTAGGGTGTATAAGTGATAGTACTTGAAAACCTTTTGAGTTTCCAAGATTAAAGCAAAGTTTACTAAAAGTAAAGCGGAAGTAAAACGATAAATAAGAACGAGTACGCAGCGTTTTCAAGTGGTTCAGTCTCACACGTCGAGACCTACGTCCACTATTCTCTTATTAATTGTTTTAGTACCTAATCCGGATTACAAAACAATCAATCTCTCTTGCAACTTACAATTGTTGCACAAAGTTCTCTCAAAGTACAAATACGAGAAATGTCTCAACCAATTGCTCTCTCAAGTAGAGCGGATTAGAGACTTAGATCTAGCGCAAGTTAAGGTAAAGAATTATCAATTAAACGAGTAAGAAACTTGCTGGCCTTTTTCGTGAAAACAAAGTTTGCAAAATAAAGATACAGTTCAAAAACAGTTTGCAAAAATATTCAATAGTTAAGCACGTTTTTCACTCAAAAGCATTGGTTAAAATGATAGACTTCGAAAGCTTTTTATAAGATCATGAAAATATTCTATTCTTAACTGATTTGCAAAGTTTGAGTCAAAGACTCCTTGTAAAACGGAAATTGTGATCAAAACAATTGTTTCCTAAAATTGTGTTACCATAAACTGATTGCTTGGGAAACAAATAAACTGAAGATCTTTTATTCCATTAAAATTCAAATCACAAGATACTCAAATCAGTTAGGAGATTATAAAGAATAATTTTCCAAAGATATTTTCCACAATATATTTTCCAATAACTTTTCAAGCAAGATTGATCACAACATATATTTTAATGGTTCAAAATATATTTTTATTTTTGGAAAAGTATTTGACTAGAAAATATTAGTTAATTTCGAAGACATAAAATCATTTTAAGAAAATAAGGCCAAACGTGAGTTTGTGGTCACATACAGGCTGCTGTAACCACAACCTCACAGCAAGCATGGTCCTAGTATCCTGCGGTACTAGCAGTTTTGCAAAGTACCGTGATACTATACCAGCTGTGGTTATGTATAACCACGCTCATTTAATTGGCAATCTTTTACCTTATTACAAGTGTGTGTTTTTCTACAAGTTCTTCAACTTCAACTTCTTCCCTTGTTCACGTGTTGACGACTTTGACGAATTTCACTATCATAAGATCAAAGCTTACACATACCGGTTATATAACAATGAAACACAAATATTGACATCATCAAAACCAATGATAAACCAACAAATTCCCCCTTTTTGATGATGGCAAGTCCTCTATTTTGTGTCTAGGTCAAAGTTCCCCCTCAACGTGATAGTCTCCAAACCTATAGGTCAAACGAGGTATAAGACAATACAATATCGATCTTTTGTAACAGGGAAAACAATATCGGATAAGCCTACTAAAAACATAGCACCTTAAAGAAGGTGAGAACACTAAAGATACTTAGCCTTTAACCAGTTTGGTAAGTGAGTAGTAGGACAAGCGTTAAACTTCATTTCTTCCCCCTCTTGACATCATTAAAAAGGAACCGTGACTAGGGTAACAACGACAACATAGAAACACCATAAGCACGTCAATATACTGCAAGATATTAAGAGTTATCACACGCGTAACATAATAAAGCATAACAAAGTTCAGAAGATGACAATAGAGACAAAAAATGTTGCGGTAATGGGCAGTTCTGATGTGGTTAAGGGTTAAGGGTTGGTCTGCTGTGGTTATGGCTGGTTATGGTGAATTTATGGCTGAGCTGACATGGGGAAGGCTGAATATGGTCGTGGCATCAACAGTAGCACCTTGCACACCCTTTTGGACCGCATATTAGTCATTCTTCACCAATCTTACCATGGATTTCTTGAGATTTTTCACATCATTTCTTAGGGACCATGAATTTCTCAACCACTTTGGACACCATTTGTGTCTTGTCATGTAACTAGAGAAGGAGAACTTGAAGTCTCTCATTTTGGACATGATTATATTAGAGAAGTTGCATAACCAGATTTGGAACATCTTAGTCTTCTTGAAATTTTCAGCTCCCTTCTTCTTAGATGTGGTTCTTAGGGTAACATTCTGATTTTGAAGTGTAGTTCGTGTTTTTTTTTTTTTTTTTTTTTTTTTTTTTTTTTTTAACCACGAATTTTTCTTTCCCCTTGATTTCATGATTCCTCTGTGATTGTAAGAACCTTGTTGTTGTAATAAAGAGAGGTGACTCCACATGGTCGATAGTAATGTCAAAGAACTGATGGACAAGTGCTTTTGCTTTAAAATGGGTTCTTTTGGATGCCATGGTTATGGGTATGTGTGAGGTTAGAGTAGTTTCGGTGGGTAGGGTAGTAAACAGGGTAGGTTTAGGAAGATACGTGGATAAAGGATTTTGGTAAGTATGAAGATCTTGGGTGGCTATTTTTGTGGAGAATATATTTTGGAAAGATTTGGTGGTGATGTAGTTTAGAAAGTAATCTCTTTTTGTCAACTCATGAAAAATATTATGCCCGATAATGTTGGACATCAAACTCACTAAAACAGTAAAATCAATGCAAATTAGTGCAAAAATAAGTCGCCGCAGACACAGTCAAACAAAAGTCCAATTCTAGTCAATCATAGGAGAACGAAACAAGAGTTTTCGCTGACTTTATGAACCACTAATTAGACCAATCTCTAACCGAAGCATCTCAAAGCGTTCTCGAGCTATAGGTTTAGTAAGTATATCGGCCCACTGATTTTCAGTTTTACAAAACTCCAATTTTATATTCCCTTTTTCAACGTTATCTCTTAAGAAATGGTGACATATCTCAATATGCTTAGTGCGTGAATGTTGAGCCGGGTTTTTAGAAATAATGATAGCACTAGTATTGTCACAACGAATGGGAATACAAGAATAACTTACTCCATAGTCAAGAAGTTGTTGCTTTAACCATAGAAGTTGAGAACAAGCGAGCGCGGCGGCGATGTATTCACTCTCGGCGGTGGACAAGGCTACCGTGTTCTGCTTTTTGGATGCCCACGAGATAATGCACGAACCTACAAACGTGGCGACACCCGAGGTACTTTTTCGATCTACTAAACAACCTGCGTAGTCCGCATCTGAATATCCATGCAAGTCGAAGTTGCACTCCATAGGATACCATAAATACAAAGATTGTGTGCCAACAAGATATCTAAGAATCCTTTTGACCGCGGTCAAGTGAGATTCTTTAGGATCCGACTGAAAACGAGCACAAGCACACACACTAAACATTATATCTGGACGACTAGCGGTTAGATAGAGTAAAGATCCGATCATACCTCGATAGAGAGTGGCGTTAACTGACTTACCATGTTCATCTTTGGTCAATTTCGTGGTAGTAGATGGTTTCGCACCGTCCATACCGAACCTTTTGAGCAACTCTTTCACATACTTTTGTTGATGAATCATGGTACCCTCCGTGGTCTGATTTATTTGAAGTCCCAAAAAGAACTTCAACTCACCCATCATACTCATTTCAAATTCGGAGGTCATTAACTTAGAAAAATCTACACACAAGTCATCATTAGTAGCACCAAATATAATATCATCGACATAAATCTGGACCACTAAGAAATCAACACCCTTGGTTTTCAAAAATAAAGTTTTATCAACGGAACCTCTTTTAAAACCATTTTTAAGCAAATGTTTTGACAAACGATCATACCAAGCTCTAGGAGCTTGCTTTAAACCATACAAAGCTTTATCAAGTCTGAAAACATGGTTAGGAAATTCATTATTAAGAAAACCAGGGGGTTGTTCCACAAATACCTCTTCCTTCAAATATCCATTAAGAAATGCTGTCTTAACGTCCATTTGGTGTAGCTTGAGTCCTTTGTGGGCGGCGAAGGCAATAAGCAACCAAATTGCCTCCAAGCGAGCTACGGGTGCAAAGGTCTCATCGTAGTCGATACCTTCTTGTTGGTTGTAACCTTGCACCACCAATCGAGCCTTGTTGCGAACAATGGCTCCGGAATCATCGAGCTTGTTGCGGTACACCCATCTTGTACCTATAACCGTACGGTCATTGGGTCTTGGTACAAGGTGCCAAACCTTATTCCTTTCAAATTGTTCTAACTCTTCTTGCATTGCATTTATCCAATCTGTATCTGTGAGTGCCGTCTTGACACTATTCGGTTCAAGAGTAGAAAGAAACGAATGAAAAGAACAAAAATTACGAAGAGAGTGTTGAGTTTGAACTCCCTTTTGAATATCTGAAATGATGGCATCAATGGGGTGCGAGCTTTGATGTTTCCACTTCTTTGGAACGAAAGGCAACCCATGAGGATTGTCATCGTTCGAAGTACTACCGCTTGCAACCGTACCTTGGTTTGCGGTTACATTCTGCTCATCTGTGACCATGTCTTCTTCTGTGGTTAATCTGGTTCCCCCTGAGTTAGACCCCGTGGTTATAGCCTCTGGTGAGTCTATAACCTCAGTTTCATACTCTGGAACCGTGGTCACATTCTCTTCTTTTGGTACCACATCTGTGGTCACACTTACCTGTTCTGGTACCACAGTTTCTGGTGCTGTGACCGTTGGTTCATCCATGGTTATGGCCTCATTCAGGTCGTTTGGCTCATGGTCTGCACCTACAATTCCATCCTCTTTATCATCAGTCTTCTGAGGATCACGTCTTACCATCCAAAAGTCCGGGTCATCATCATCTTCATTATCCTGCACTTGTTGATCAAAAGTGTCAATTTCATCAAAGACCACATGGACACTCTCCTCTACGCACATTGTTCTTTTGTTGTAGACTTTATAAGCCTTGCTATGATTAGAGTAACCGAGAAAGATAGCCTCATCACTCCTAGGGTCGAATTTTGACAATTGATTTTTACCATTATTATGAACAAAACATTTACTTCCAAAACAGCGTAAGTGAGAAATGTTAGGTTTTCGACCCCGAAGTAGTTCATATGACGTTTTGTTTAAAAAAGGTCTAATCATAGCACGGTTATGAATATAACAAGCGGTGTTAACCGCCTCGGCCCAAAAGCTCCAAGGAAGTCCACTACAAAAGAGCATTGTACGTGCCATGTCTTCCAAGGTACGGTTCATGCGTTCGACAACACCATTTTGTTGTGGAGTCCGTGGTGCAGAAAAATTATGTTCTACTCCACGTTCTCTACAATATTTTATAAAAGCCTTGTTGTCAAACTCAGTACCGTGATCAGTTCTAATAGAGACAAGTTTGAAATCAAATTTGTTTTCGACTAATTTTATTAAGCACTCGAATTTATCGAAAGTCTCATCCTTGGTGCTTAAAATGATTGGCCAAACATATCGAGAAAAATCATCTACTAGAACGAAGACATACTTGGCACCACCTCTACTTCTTACCTTCATAGGACCACAAAGATCCATATGGACTAACTCAAGAGGGCGAGAAGTACTTACTACCTTTTTGGGCTTAAAGGACGACCTTACTTGTTTGCAACGCGCGCAAGGGTTGCATAGATGTTTGTGGTCAAACTTGATTGAGGGCAAGCCTTCCATAAGTTTTAGTGACCGTAGCTTGTTTAACAAAGTTGGACCAGCATGTCCAAACCTTTTATGCCAAAGGTACGGATCCTCCTGAGTAGCACTAAAACACGTAACAAACGTAGGCGGTGCAGTTTCAAGATCAACAATATAGACATTCCTGAGTCTTTTACCTTCAAGAATGACTTTACTAGTTCCCTCAATTATGATCCGGCAAGCATTAGAGTGAAAAACGACTTTATTGCCACGATCACAAAGTTGGGAAATACATAGAAGATTGTGTTTTAGGCCATCGACCAAAAACACATTCTCGAAGAAGTGAGTCGAAGATATACCTATCTTACCAATGCCGACCACCTTACCTTTCTTATTGTCTCCGAAAGTCACACTTCCTCCATCATAGGCCTCCAGTGAAAGGAATAGACTCTTGTTTCCCGTCATATGTCTCGAACAACCACTGTCTAAGTACCATTGGCTGCTTCCTTTCACCTTGACCTACAAACCGAATCAGTCACGACACTTAGGTACCCAAGCAAGGTTGGGTTCCTTAGTGTTATGTACATGGTGCACAAGGTCCTTGCGGACCCATATAAACTTAGTGACTTTTCCTTTAGACAAACCTGTGGTGACATGAACTTTTTCCTTAGACTTAGTCGTGACTTTATCTAAGTTAGAATGAGTCCTTTTAACATAGTCAATGTTTTTATCAATATCATTATGAAGTTTAACACAATAGGATTTTAAATGACCAGTTTTACCACAATAGTTACAAATCTTATATTCCGGAAGGTCAACATACTTGCGTTTTCTAAAGTCTTTTTCCCAAGGGTGAAGATAACATTTAGTGTGATCTCTACAACTATAGTTATCATATCCTAGACCTCTTTTTAGACTATTATCATTTTGTTTGACCAAGAATTTCAAGACTTGAGAACTTCCTTTCCATTTATCACTGAACTTCATAGCACGGTTCAACTGATCTTTTAGCGAATCCACTTCTTTTGAAAGATTTTCACAACTCTTAACTGACGCATCTAATTCAATGTTCACACTTCTAAAGGACTCAAGTCTTTCAGTGAGTTTACCGATTTCAACATTGTGGTTAAACTTTAATTGCTCCAATTCATCAACATACCTTTTTATAGTCTGGTCATACTCAAAGTTGCTAGTAACCGCGGTTTCAGACTCTAAGACCACAGGGTTAGACTCATTTAGCGTGATGACTTTCTCATTTACAGCATTAAGTTCATCAACTAAAGCGAGGACACGTTCTTGAAGAGACTCATTTTCAGATTTAAGTTCAGAAACCGTGGTTAAATCAACTTCTTTTAATTTTCCAAGTTTTATGACCTTTTTCATTTTAGCCTTTAGAAATTGATTTTCCTCAGCAATCTCAACAATTTCTTCTTTAACTTCCTTTATTTCATTAACTTGCTCAAGACAAGTATCTAAAATTTGCACAAGTTGTTCAAGAAGAGATTGTTTAGACATGCTTTTAGCCTTTTCTTTAAGTTTAGAAAAACTAACCTCAATTTCTTCATCATCTGAATCTGAACCGCGTGTGTCTCCCATCAAGCATAGATCTGATCTCCCTCGACTTCCTTGAAACAAGTCGATGCTTACATTACTTAGACACAGGTTTGCCTCCTCATCGTTCCCGGATCCTTCCTCGTCAGAAGACTCAAGATCTCCCCAACATGAGGCAAACATGACTTTTCTATAGTCATTAATCTTCTTCTCACGATTTTCTTTAGACTTTATATCTTTCCAAGAATGACAATCACGTATAACGTGACCAATCTCCCCACACTTGAAACACCTTTTGCTAGAAGAAGACCCTTTCGAGTCCTTTTGTTTATTGGTGGACGTGGACTTATGTTGTTTTGTGGAAAAGATTGACTTCTTAAACTTTCGTGCAAAAGCAGCCATTTCATCCGAGAGTTCACCGTCAATATCAAAAGAGGACTTTAAGACCATTGCCTTGCCTTTGTTAGATTCACTTATGCGTTTGTTAAGAACAAGTTCATGCGCCATAAGTGAACCCATAAGGTCTTCCAAAGTGAGTGTGGTCAGGTCTTTGGCCTCTTCTATAGCGGTCACCTTAGGTTGCCATTTATCAGTTAGGCTTCTAAGGATTTTACGGATCATTTTATCTCTTTCAATGTTATGGCCCAAATTTCGCAATTCATTTGTGAGTTTCGAAAATCGTTTGGATAGTTCGTTAATACTCTCGTCCTTGCTCATGGCGAAGGATTCATATTGTTGTATTAATATATCAATTCTCTGATTTTTGACTTGAGATGTACCTTCATATGAGTGTTCCAGTGCATCCCATAGTTCTTTAGCAGAGGTACAAGAAGAAAAGCGCTCAAATTCATCTTCAGAAATTGCATTCTGAAGAAACGAAAAAGCCTTTGCATTTTTCTCAGCTTTTTTCCTTTCCTCCTCCGAATATTCATTTGCCTTTTCGTGGTCTTACTACCATCAGACTTGGTAGAGAACACCGAAATTGGTCCATCGAGAATGATTATCCAACAGTCCCAATCGTATCCTTGGATATATTGGGATATCTTTTGTTTCCACGACCCATAGTTCACACCGTTGAAAACGGGACATTTGGGGTGTCTGGAATCCATAGATAAAAAGTAAAGATAAAAAAATGAAAATTAAAAACAACCGAAAAAAGAAACGGATCAGCCTCTTATGCGGTGTGGCAATCAAGAGCACGAGGCTCTGATACCAATTGAAGAGTCTATGGATCCTAGTAGATTAATTGTGAAATCCCGTTTAGGGTGTATAAGTGATAGTACTTGAAAACCTTTTGAGTTTCCAAGATTAAAGCAAAGTTTACTAAAAGTAAAGCGGAAGTAAAACGATAAATAAGAACGAGTACGCAGCGTTTTCAAGTGGTTCAGTCTCACACGTCGAGACCTACGTCCACTATTCTCTTATTAATTGTTTTAGTACCTAATCCGGATTACAAAACAATCAATCTCTCTTGCAACTTACAATTGTTGCACAAAGTTCTCTCAAAGTACAAATACGAGAAATGTCTCAACCAATTGCTCTCTCAAGTAGAGCGGATTAGAGACTTAGATCTAGCGCAAGTTAAGGTAAAGAATTATCAATTAAACGAGTAAGAAACTTGCTGGCCTTTTTCGTGAAAACAAAGTTTGCAAAATAAAGATACAGTTCAAAAACAGTTTGCAAAAATATTCAATAGTTAAGCACGTTTTTCACTCAAAAGCATTGGTTAAAATGATAGACTTCGAAAGCTTTTTATAAGATCATGAAAATATTCTATTCTTAACTGATTTGCAAAGTTTGAGTCAAAGACTCCTTGTAAAACGGAAATTGTGATCAAAACAATTGTTTCCTAAAATTGTGTTACCATAAACTGATTGCTTGGGAAACAAATAAACTGAAGATCTTTTATTCCATTAAAATTCAAATCACAAGATACTCAAATCAGTTAGGAGATTATAAAGAATAATTTTCCAAAGATATTTTCCACAATATATTTTCCAATAACTTTTCAAGCAAGATTGATCACAAAATATATTTTAATGGTTCAAAATATATTTTTATTTTTGGAAAAGTATTTGACTAGAAAATATTAGTTAATTTCGAAGACATAAAATCATTTTAAGAAAATAAGGCCAAACGTGAGTTTGTGGTCACATACAGGCTGCTGTAACCACAACCTCACAGCAAGCATGGTCCTAGTATCCTGCGGTACTAGCAGTTTTGCAAAGTACCGTGATACTATACCAGCTGTGGTTATGTATAACCACGCTCATTTAATTGGCAATCTTTTACCTTATTACAAGTGTGTGTTTTTCTACAAGTTCTTCAACTTCAACTTCTTCCCTTGTTCACGTGTTGACGACTTTGACGAATTTCACTATCATAAGATCAAAGCTTACACATACCGGTTATATAACAATGAAACACAAATATTGACATCATCAAAACCAATCATAAACCAACATTATTCATGAATTAATTTAAGTTCGAATTATTTATAGAATAATAGGATCAGTTTGGATTATTCTCACAATTAAACATAATTAATAATAGTGTTAAAATTATTACCCGACCAAAACTCTATCTTGCGATACATTGAAATGAGGTTAAAATGTTATAAAAATAGTTGTCATGGTCTTATAACAGTTTATTAGGGAGTAAAAAATAATGATAATTAATTAGGGCATTATATTAAGTCTTGATCTAATCTTTATAGTAGACAACTTGAGTTGTAATTTAATAAATTACAAGGTGATCAACATAACACCCAGATTATATAATAATTAGTGAGTGATTTGAAGATTCGATGCTAATTATGGATTCTAATTGTATCATTATTAGTGGGCGGCTTATACTTGTAATTGCCTAGAATCCATCCTACTTTCCACTATACATTTAGTTTTTGATAATTGCTTTGGTCATATCTTGTTACACCCACTAGTACTACGGGGTACCACATCAGTAGGATTTCGATATATCTTCCTAGATTTCATGTTATTGGGTGCTAACCCATTTTCACATAAATGAAGTGAAGATAAAAGTTTAGTTATATAAGTGTCTATTTAAAATGTTAGTATGAGATCTTTTAGGAAGGAGTCCAAGAGAAATTCTGTGAGAGCATGACCCGAATCTAAGGGAGAGCAAATTTTGGTCCGGACCGAAAAATTGGACCGGATCGGTCTATTTGGTCCAGACCGAACCCGGACCGAGGATTTTTTGGTCCGGTCCTCGGTCCACTTTTTCCCTTCGATTTGATCTTTGGTCCATTTGGTCCGGGTTTTGAACTGGACCAAATCTATTTGGTCCGGGTTTGGTTCGGACCAAGAAGTTTTTGGTCCGGTCCTCGGTCCACATAAAAAAAATATTTGGTCCTCGGTCCGGTCCGCTTCGGTCCGGTTTGGTCCGGTCTTGAACCAATGCTCAGCCATGCCCGAATCCGACAATATCATACTATATATTATGAACCGTAGACACCAATGCAGTAGAATACAACATCAGACGTCAGCGCTTCCGTTATGACACATGCAGTGTTTCAAGGATTTTGTATTTCAATTTTGGTATAATATGTAAATCAAATGTATGAGCCAGCTAATGGTTTATGATAAGATTATAACATAGTACTAAAATGGGACAATTTATTTATACTTATGAACATATGGTAATCTAATAATAGCTATAATTAAGTGAAATATGATTAATTTTACAAATTGTAAAATAGTTACAATAATAGCTAAAATGATCACTTTGACGATAAAGTGGTTACCTTTTAATTGTATGGAGATATATTAAAAGATCAACTCAGCCAAAGTGATGGTTGAAAGTCCTGAGACCAATGATAAATTCTATATTTTTTTTAACTTCATATCACTTTTCCTCACATGGAGATCATATAATAGTGTTTTAAGGATTTTGATTCAATTTGGGTGATATAATCGCTGTGGTTACCATGGGTAGAGCAGGTAGTGAGCTGACCATCCAACCCGGCCAAACGAAATTCAGTTGTAACACCCTTTGAAGTTCTCACATTCGGGAATGAAAGTGAATTTGATATGTTTACAAAGGATTTCACCTATCACCGTTGTAACAAAGAATTATGTTTTGGAGCTCAAGTGAGAACAAAACGAGCCCAAGAGTGGGCATCGCATCTTTATCAGGGATCCCAACAACTATCTTAGTAACAAAACTTCGAATTTTTCGGCTTAAGTTGGGAGAAAACGAGGGCAATAATAGTGGCCATTTGATCTTTAGGTGGATCGAGTTACACTGTTACGGCAGAGGTGGGTTAGGTTGTTATACCAGCAGCCCAGGCAAGCGGACCATTGAGTCAACGTTTGGTGGGCCCGATCCAGCGCGTCAAAAGGTCGGCCCACCTTGCCCAGGCCACGATTTTTAAGACTCGGCCTACCGATCATCTCCTTTTCTTCAAACTTCTATCTTACAAATAGGTTGGCCTCGAGCCTTGATTTGGCAAGCCCGGCAACTTGCTAGCCACCTCAAGGAATCGGTTTTGGGTTTTGAAAACAAAGCTCGACCAGTAGCAGCCTCACCTGGACTTGGCCTTACTTAGCCCATGACCAACTCTAACCATGAGTATGTAAAATGTGACCGGAGCCGCCGCTTTTTAGCATGTTTTATGCATTATTAAAACACAGGCCCCAAATGTTTATGGGCCTTTATCAAGGTACAAGTGTAACACATACATTGTTTTGTTTAGTGATATTGCTTTTATATCTACATAAATAATTTTCTATTTATAAGAACAATTTTTTTATTTTTTTTTATGTTATTGATACATTTTTCATTTTTTAATTCTATACGAAAATGCTCAAACTAATGCAAGGGACTAATTTAAATTTTAGAACTAACACGACCACTAAAACTATTATATGGCCTTAAATGTGACTAAAAGTGTAAGGCAGGTATAGGTTTATGATATGTATAACACACTTTGGATTAAAATGTAACTATTATATACTTCCTCCATTCCGTTTGATTCTATACGTTTGACCAAAACACGGTAATTAAGGTAGAAGAAAATCAAGTGGGGTAGATAATGGAATTACTTAAATACCCCTACTTTATTGTTTGCAAGTGGGTTGAGTGGGTATTAGTGAAGGGTATATTGGTCTTTTAGTTTAATAAAGTAGAGACTAAAATAGAAATGTATAGAATTGATTGGAATTTTCGAAAAAGGAATATGTATAGAATCAAATGGAATGGAGGAAGTATAATACTTATATGGCTGGTGACCAAGTAAAATGTGACTACGTGTAATATTTTTAAAGTTGTAAAAATCATTGTTAATTTGGTCACTTCAAAGTAGTTACCTTTCAATTATATAATTCTATGGATATCGGTTGCATACATTTAATCATCACACACATGAGTTACTATTTGGACTTCAGTCATCAATTAAATTTGTTAGTAATTTACATATTATTTCAACGAATGAATTTAATACCGTAAATTAATCGTCATTCATAAGAGTTACTAATTCGTTAGTAAGATCATCAAATCACATTTTACTTAGTCACGATTACCATAAATATTATTATACGGAGTAATATGTAAATTACTCCGTAAAGTATTATGTTATGTATTTATCCATATTTAACATCTCCACATCTCCTTATAAAGTGAGTGAATTTCAATGATCACATTTAATATGTGGGTTTCGAAGAAGAATTTATTGTTAATAAATCCTACAGTACGTATTATGTCATGTTTATAAAGAAAATCTAAACTTGTGATAGTATTGTATACTTCCTTTGTTCGGTCAATACTTAACATTTGCTTTTTACACGGGTGCCTATATTCGTTTTGTTTGTATTGTATTCATGAGGACAAATTTAACATGATTTATTTGACAGTATTTTATTGTGGAAACTCTCATCTCCTATGAATAGGTGTCAAAAGCAAACGTAAACTATTGGTCGGGACGGAGAGAGTATTACTGAACCATTGTTGTCAAAGTGTCATCTATTGTAGCAAAGGGCAATTACAAATTTGAGCCCTTGAGAATTAAGAAGAGTTAAACTATCATTTCCCAAACTCTAAATCACAACTAAATCATTAATCCACTCAGATCACCACTAATTATAATTAACAACTCTTAATCTACTTAGTTGCCACAAATTTGTCTTGCCTATCTCCGAATAAAAAAATGTTCAACTTTACTCCCCTATATATTCAAACCATTTACCCTCAAACTGAGGAACAAACATACCAAAACCTTACATTTCTTCAAAAACATTATTAAAACTCTATGGCTGAATCTTTGGTTAAATGTGAGATAAACATTTTTGGTGCTAAAAACATTGTAACAAAAAAACAAGGTTCACTTTTCATTAGATGTTATCTTACTGTAGGGAAAAACAAGAGAGTTCAACTCAACACTAGTGAACTAATGTCATCTGCTAAAGACTGCGAGACCGTTTTCTGGGATGAAAATTTCTCTCTGGAATGCAGTGGCGGAACACACGGCCTGAAAGACGAGAAAATCGTGTTTGAATTAAGGTGGAGGAACGCGAAAACAAGTCTTCTAGGAAAAAAGAGCAGCTCTAAACTGTTAGCGAGCGCAGAAGTCGGGTGGAAGAGTGTTTTAGACGAGACTAATTTGGAGGTTCAGAATTGGGTTTATATGGGTCGTAGTGGAGCAGAGTGTTGTGACACGAAACCGCCTGCATTGCAGGTCGGATTGAAGGTCGAGAAACCAAGGAAAGTATCGACTGAGGAAAAAAGGAGGAGGCGGCGACAACAGAGGTTGAGGAATTGGGATGACTGTTGTTGCGCAGATAAAGCAGGGTTTTGTTCGTGTGCTGATAATGAGTTGTTTTTTGTTGCTGCTGTTCTTGATGTCTGCTAGATGATTTTTCTGTTTAGATTGTAACGATTCAATAGGTGTTTTGTATATGTTAATCAGAGTAATTGTATCATTTTTGGCATGTTATGAGTAATGGAGCGAGGTTTTCGATGAGAAGTATAACGAGTAACGACCCGATTTCATCATTGGACTTACGTTTTAGATTGAACTAGCTAGGTTACCCGTGAAAATCACGGAATTGTTAACACTTTTTTTCAAAATAACCCCCCTATATGTTATTTTTATGACATAACCCTCTTTTATTTTTTTTTTATTTTTTAAATCACCCACAACGTCGAATTTTTTCTTACTTAAAAATCGCAATTAAAGACATTATAGGGTATGCTATTTTCAAGTTACAACCACCAATGTCTAAAATATGTCGATATCTCTTGAGAAATCCTTATTTAAAAGTGTGAATATACTATTTTTAAGTAGCATATTTCAAATTTGGGGGTGATTTAGAAACAAAAGTGTCTTAAAAGGGGTTATGTTATAAAAATAACATATAAGGAGGTTATTTTGAAAAAAAGTGGTATAAAAGGGGGTTATATTCAATTAACCCTTGTTCAAAACCAGGTTTATAATGTCGAATTGATCTTACTACATAATTTTGGGTATCTATTATTGGACCAAAATATTCACAAGGGCCAATAGTCGAAAGAAAACAAATATAGGCCCAAGTCGGGGAGAACAGTACAAAACTAACCCAAGGAGAAAGCAAGTCAAACTAGGCCCAAAAGGAAGTCAAAGCAAGGCCCAAAGAACAAGTCAAAAGAGTCGTTGGAACAATTAAGAGGGAATTAAGGTCACCAATTAAATAAATGGAAAAGACTTCAAAGCTGGGCATTCAATAAGTTGTACTGTTTATTTCATTACCCATTCTTTTCCCCAAAAAGTTTTCTAATTTTTCAAAAAGTTTTTCGAAAAAGTTTTTTATAAAAATTTTCTAATTTTTCAAAAAGTTTTTCAAAAAAGTTTTCTAAAAAAATGTTTTCTCAAATCTGATTTTCAAAAGTTTTTTTTACTGATTTTCTAAAATTTTCAGAATATCTGTTTAAAAAAAAAAAAATCATTAAAAAAGGAAAAAGTTTTTCCAGAAGAATTGAAAATCCCTCAGGTAAAATGATGGATGCTAATGTATTTTAATTCTTTTAAATCACCCCTCAAAACAAAAAATGGGAAAGAAAAGTTAATTTTGTTATATATAATGTATAGTGTGGATGTCAATCGCCACACAAATTTCATTACTAAATATATGATTCAGGGTTTGGGGAAACCCTTATAGCTGATGTACTGTATATATGTTGCCCTCCTAAAGGATGAATACACACATCTCTCTTCTCTATTCTCTCTATTCTCTTATTATTTCACAACACGTTATCAGCACGAATTGTCTTAAAGTTATTACGGAATAATATTATTTCAAGAGGTTTATTCGTTATATATAAGATGTAATACTTTGGAGGTTTGTATTAGATCTAACTTTATTGTCTCGGTATTAAGGTACGTATACTTTTATAATTTGACTGCAATTAGATACTAATCAATACACGTATTATCACATGTTGTCTTAGTGTCTGGCACAAAGTTCTTACAATAGGTTGCAATGGAAATAGGGGTTTATTTATTGAATTTTGCTTGTGATGGTAACACGTTTCATGGTATGATAATATATATGCATGTGTTATCTCATTAATTTTGCTTAATGACATCAAATTATTACTTCACTTTGTCATAATATACGGAGTATACTACTAGCATTATAGCTTTACCTTTTTCTTTGTTTTAGAGTATTTTTTCATTTGCATCACTTTAATTGTCAAATACAATAATCATTAGTAATTTATTAATGGTGGTTAACAACTTGATGAAGATCATAGTTACGTAGTACGGAGTATTGTTTTGGATCTCATTCTTACATGTGAAGTAAATCCTATGTTTTCATATTTTATTTGATAAGATATTTGGAAAGCAAAATATTAAATTGGATTACAATCAATTTTTTTGGTTATATATTGGTATAACTTATATTATTTTGCCCTTGATATTAAATTATATTATGAGTTTTTGTATATTTTATTTTGTCTCAATATATGACGATATAGTTTCAGTAATTTGTGATTTTATTATCTATGGATTAAATTATTATGCGGTTGGCTTTTTTTTTTTTTCAAATGCTAAATCAATGAAGTTCAATTCATGACGTGTAAAATTATATTATATCATCTTAATTGTAATTGCCAAGCTTTGATTGATTCACGCATATTAATATAGAAAGAGATAAGAGTAACTCTATACGGAGTATTACTCATAGTGAACAGGGAAGGATATTTTCTTAATCAATCTCAACGTACGGAGTTTTAGTAATGTTACCAACTATCAATCACGTTTACGTATTGGAAGCAATTTTTTGTTGGTTAAAATTGATCCCTATGAGTCATTAATTGTGGAGCACGTGATTATGAACTACTATTTTGCTTTTGATTTGCAATTATGATGTGATTGTTTGTTTATGTATAATCATCATGGATATACAGTTTTTCTGGTAAAATTCTCGTTATGTTCATAAAGTATGTAGGATAATTTTACAACTTTATTTACTGATATGGTGAAAGATAGTGAATACACTAGTGGAAAAAACCCCTATAGTGGCGGTTCAAAGGACCCTATAGTGGCGGTTTTGGTATGACGTATATAGGGGGGACGTGTATGGTATTCGTGTCGGTTCGAAAACCGACACCATAAATAAACATATTGTGGCGGTTTTTGTTAGAACCGCCATCATAGGTGAGACCTATAGTGGCGGTTCTTGTTAGAACCGCCATCATAGGTGAGACCTATAGTGGCGGTTTTTGTTAGAACCGTCATCATAGGTAAGACCTATAATGGCGGTTTTTGTTAGAACCGCCATCATAGGTGAGACCTATAGTGGCGGTTCTAACAAGAACCGCCATCATAGGTAAGACCTATAGTGGCGGTTGTTGTTAGAACCGCCACTATTTGTCTTACTTATAGTGGCGGTTGTTGCTAGAACCGCCACCATTGGTCTAACTTACAATGGCGGTTGTTGCTAGAACCGCCACAATAGGTTAATTTTTTTTTAAAAAAAAAATATTTAAAATTTGCTACTTAAAGAGCCAATTTTAGCCAATACTTTTACAAATTTAATAATCCAAATAATACACTCCTCAAAATTATAAGTCCATGGGCCAAAAACTCATCATCGAACAAGACAAAAATATGTATTTTCGTACAAATTATACTCACAAGTCATAGGCACACTATGTTAAATACTCCAATAATTAAATAATTAAAGTAATTAACGTACAATATACCACATACACGATCACTAAAATTTACGTTGTCTTTGAGTTCCTCTCAACCGTCACGACTCTCTTATTCTGCAATAAACTTGAGTCATCCGGATAAACAACACAACCACTTGAGCCCTCAAATCTTAAAGACCGTCATTTCCAACAACCTGAGTCATAGAACACAACTTGGCACTTAAGTCCTCAATAACACTAAATGTTTTAGCATAAAGGATTTCAGTGAAAATACACAACAAAATTAAGGCGGGAAAAAGAACGGCAAACTTACCTCGTATAGATAAGATAACTTGCAGAAGTGAACAGAGTGTTAAACTGCAGAAGAATGCATATCCACGATCTACGGAGGTATGCATGCCATTTAAGAGTCAAAAACTTGGGTGCACCTCTTATTTTTTATGTACCTTTCAAAGTTCTAAACACACCTCTAAATTTTTGAAAGTTCAACGTCATCCGTATATAAAAATGCAATTAGGATAATAATCTAGATGACGAACCGTAACTTACTGACATTTATCATAACATTCATGAAATAACGTTCATACGATAGCATCAGTTAATCAGTATTCACAGAATCATCATACTCATATTACATGAAAAATCATCGGCAAAACCTTTTATAAATGATGAACGTGCTTCTAACGTTATACGGAGATTAATTTTCAACATCGAGGAGAAATAAGGTAAGTTAAAGATACTGCAAAATAGCTGCATGCTTCCACAAGGCTACTAATGCAAGCTTCATGCCTGGTTTATCAAAATGTCCTCAAGACAATTGCCATAACCAAGATATTGTATCTGAAAATGTGTGCAATACACATAAAACAAGCAGCATTGTATCTGAAAAGTGAAAATCTAGACTTACAGAGAAAATGCTTTTTAGAGTGTTCCAGAGAGTCGGGAGAGGTTTGCTATCAACAACCTTGCACGTAGCATTCACGTAAAGGTTTTTATACTTCACATTAACAGCAGGAAATGTCAAACCAACTCTACATGAAAACAAGGTTTATGAGTCAAAACAACACCTTTAGAATCATAAATTAGAATGTCGGCATAACCGAATGACATATATTACTCCTGGTGAAGTAACACTTACTTTTCTACTCTTTTCTTAAGTTTCTGCAAAAACAAAAGGTTATCTTGTTCAATCTGTTTGATGAGTTTCTCCTCTAAAATAATGTCGTTCCAAAGGGCCAAGCATGGAGACATCAACCATCTGTTTTTCAGGAACCATGCTTCGGTCAGATGTTTCATCAAACAAAAAAACCTTTGACCTCTGATAGGTCGGTAATCTCTCGATTTTCGCCCATAGTTCAATGTGCTCTTCATCAAACGCACCCCTTGAAGAAGCAAAAGACGCATCTCCTCTCAAACCTAACTCTACTAACCCAGGTTCTATCGACCCAACTTCATCTGTTATAGCACGCTGCGCCATTGTATAAATTACCACAGTTTCCAAAGTGCAATGACAAAAAACAGAAGAGCAAAGTAGTTCATATAATTTTCGATTGAGGGAAATCTATTTATACCCTGTCTAGAAATACAAATGCAGATGGTGACAGACTGACAGAAGAGGAAACAATCGGGAAGATGCATACACATCTTTACACAAAAACGATAAAAGCAAGACGCAGTCACACATGATATATAGGCATGAATACATGATATATAGGCACAAATACATGATATATAGGCATCGTGACCATTTTGTAGCGATTGTTAAGGTTATTATTGCCATAAATGCTTCGTGGTATCAGTTGCATTTGTGGGCAATAATTAAGATCAGCTGGAACGTAGAATTGTAAGATCATGACTAAAACTGATATGTAATAGTACGAATAAGAATAAGGAGGCACCGGACACTTACAGATCTCAGGTTTTGAATTTGCAACAGACTTGTTGTAATCACCAATATCATCCTGACTGCAAGTCAGATTTTGTTGACCTGTATGGACATAAGATGGCTCAATATAAACAAATAAATAAATAAAATGTGTAAGTCATGATACAAATTTTATCAATGATATCACTATTCCAAAAGAGACAATAAAAAATACCCTGCATGCAACTCTATATATCCAGCATTATTAGTATTTGGACTAGAATAACTTGATCAAGAACTTTCTGCTGAAAATTTGATACAATCTGTTGATGAGCGGAAAACACAAATAATAGATGAAGATTAACAAAGTTACCTTCAGTAAATCTGTTACTAGTTGAAGCAACACTAGAACTGCTTTCTATGACTCCTTGTCGCACAGATTGAACACCATAGACTTCATCTTCTCGTAGCCGGCATAAAACTGTCAGCCAAAGCTTAGACATTTCTTGGTTTGGTGAAGAAGCAGAAACTTCAGTCCAAGCATTTAGTACTTGTTCTTTTGAATACCCCAATCGTGTGAACTACAAGTAGCGTTACATACAAGTGAGGACATAAGCCAAGTAATTGACTTATACAGGTTCCCACACCTAGTATTCATCACACACTCATACAGGTTCCCACACCTAGTATTCATCACACATTACCACAAACACAAGTTCATACAATCAATAATTCATCAAGGGTTAGGCCCTTACCTTGCGAGGAGGAAACCGCGAAACTTGAACTCGATAACACCAAAACTGCTGTAAACGACGCGTCCTCAAGCAATACCGAGGATGTAACTCGCGTCAAACTTGTGGGTGCACGTAGAAGCTTTAAATCGACCCAATGACAGCAACAAGAGAGTTTAGTATCAAATAAAACGCAACACTACGAGTATAGACCGAAAAAGCACTAAAACCGAATGAACATTGACTGACGACGCAAAATTGATGAAGTAAACTGACATGTGCTTACTTGAAACGAACTGAGAATCTCAAATCGACCTAGGTGAACCTCCAAATCATTCCAAAAGCTGTTGAGTGAGAAAGCCCCAAATACTAGGTTAAAAGCGAACTAAAGCGAAATTGAAGATTTGAAAGCGAAGTATACCTTAATTAATTGAATAGGGAGGTTTAAACTGAAATAAAATCGATGAATTGAAGTCGAAACCCTAGGAATCGACTCAAGGTTGACGAAAACGAAACACCGGAGTAGAGCACTGGTAGTGGTCGCTGAGAGTGCTTGATGATGAAAACGATGATGATGAAGACGATGATGATGAAGGAAGAAGACAACGAAGGAGACGATGAATGATGATTGAATGAAAATGATGAATGAAATAGGAAGAAGTAGAAGAGAACAGGTCGATGAATGAAAATGATGAATGAAAATGGTGAATGAAATAAATTTGAGAAATTTATTTGTTTTGTTTGTGTGTTTTGTATTGTTGTGACTATAGTGTCGGTTTTATTAACAACCGCCACCATATGTTCCTTCACTTTGACATATAGTGTCGGTTTTGTTAAAAACCGCCACTATATATTAATACCTATAGTGTCGATTTCCAAAAGAACCGCCACCATATGTTTATTTACTTTGACATATAGTGTCGGTTTTTTAAAAACCGCCACTATATATTATTTCAATAGCCCTATAGTGTCGGTTTCCTCAAGAAACGCCACCATATGTTTATTCACTTTGACATATAGTGTCGGTTTTGTTAAAAACCGCCACTATATATTAATTCAATTTGCCAAATAATACGTCGGTTTATACACAAACCGCCACCAAAAGGTATATTATGGCGGTTTATATAAAAACCGCCACCAATACTCTACCTTTTTGTGTCGTTTTTAGCTTAAACCGACACAATATATCTTCCTTTGAACATTTAGTGTCATTTCCTTTAAAACCGACACTATAGCACCGCCACTATAGGGGTTTTTTCCACTAGTGATAAGTTGTATTTTGATCAAATTATTTTGTTTACTTATTCTTGTTTTAAAGATGAAAAATCATGAAATTTATGCAATAACTTTTTTTTTGAAAGCGCATTTAATATTTTCTCCCACGTACGGGACGTGGTTGAGAATATAACCGTGGAGACGGTTCTAAATCAGATTTCATCTAATATCGTTGTTTCCACCAGAAGTGGTCATTATCGAGATCTGACTTATAATTTAAAATTTTCCCCCATGTACGGGACGTGGGCGCGGATGTGGCCGCAAAGACGGTTACAAATTAAATTTTTGTGTAAATCTTTTTCCTACTTGTAGTAGTTGAGAATATGATCGCGGAGACGATCTAATAAGTTTTGGTTAAACTTTTTCTCCCATAGAGGGAGGTTGAGAATGTGACCATGGTTAAGGTCGTTGAGAGTTTGACCACAGTTATGGTCAAAAGTGACAACTAATTAACTAAAATTATCCTTCCACCAGAAGTGGTTAAGGATATGAAGGTACCGGGAAAATGTGGGGGGTCACCTATCGACGCCCTGCGCGCGCCCGTCCTCGCCCCGTGCGGGGGCGTCGGGAAGCGGAATGCGCCTCGTAGGAAAAAGTGCGAAGTTTTGTGAAAAATGGGGGAGATCATTGCATGGGTTTGTGGTCAAAAAAGAAAAGTAGAAAAATCCTTTTTGAAAAATGTATTTTCGGAGTCGCCACCAAATATTAAAGGAATTTGGAACCTATTCAACGCGTCTTGAAATACAAGACACGAGTGTCTCAGATTTCAAGATGCGTCGATATCTATCAATCTGAGGTTTGAAACCAGAGAAGGGATTCGGAGTGAGGTTACTTTTCAAAAGTTTTGACAAAAATGTGTTTTTGAAAACTGAAATCAAAAAGCCTACGTAAAAGTAGTCTCTACTAATTTGAAAACATTTAGTTAATTTCGATATTTGGGCTAAAATGACGCTACGTACAAGTGCGAATATATATGACTCGATTAAAAATGCATAAATAATGTAAATCGTCAAAATAATGACTTTTCTATGGGAAATGTACGTTAAATAATAATTTATTGACTAAATTATTACTATAAACGTTATTTTCCGACCTCATATTTGACTCTTTAAGAATTTGTGAAACCCTCAGTTTTGACATGCTAAAAGACTCTATGAAACGGTACAATTTAGTGTTGGATCCGTGATTCTAGTCGTTATTTAATGCATGAATGAGGACTTGCATAATTATAAAAGTGACGTCGGTTTGCTTTATTGATAATGAGTCGTTTATTTATGCGATATTGGCGGGGTTTAGACGGATTATGAATCCGAATTACTCTGGCAGTATTACGAATACGGCTTCGCTAGTGCCAATATCGGGTTGGGGTTAATGTAACCCCTTTGTCCGAGTCTCAAACGGTCCCAAACGTAGGTAAAATGTTTACCTTTCGAAAATGGAAAGACGGTATTTTGAGTGGATTTTGTGAATAGTGTATGTGTTTTGTAAAACCGATATGTTTTGAAATGAATGAAGTGGGTTGGTATTTATAGAGGTTGGCTGGTTTATGCGTAGACAAAAACTTAATCGCCTGTCTGGTAATTTAATTTCATCTCAGATTTGTATTTTGTAGGAAAAACAAAAAAGGCTGGACACCAAAACAAAAACTTAATCGCTTTGTGAGCGTTTAAGTTTTTAATCGCCTGTCAACTGGCGATTTGTATTTTGTTTTGGTGTGCTGTTTTAGCCGCCTTTTAGTTTTGGACGTATGATTAAGTAATGATTATGTTTTGTTTAGATATTTACGTGTGGGTTAAGTATAATTTGGGCCTAGTCGGTTTTTGGTCCAATTTCGATTTTCGTGCTCCGGTTTTTGTCGTGTTTTTCGGTTTTGGCTCGATATACAATAATATTGAATTATATTATTTTGCGGTATTATAGAACCTAATTTTGTGAAAATGTGACACGGGACGCACTTTGGCCCGTTTTGTGTGTTGGGTTTTGGGTCGTTTTTGTAAGTTTGGGCCGTTTTGTAGCTAGTTGGGCTGTTTTTGTGGCTTGGCTTAAATGAGACGTTCCTGTATCGTGCTCATAATGACTAAAGGTGACATTCATTTTTATGATTATGCAAGTTCAAATTAATACGCTAAAAATGACTAAATACGTTTTAGACACTTTTGTACCGTTTCGACTCTTTTAAAAGCATGCATGAAAGTCCTTTTCATCATCGGGTTTGTTTTTGGGGGGTACGGATACGGGTATCTACAGAGCCCCCAGTTTGACTGAGCTTGGACAAAGTGTTAGTCAAACTTAAAGATAGTATCCGGACCATTACAGTCTCGATACTACCTGACGGCGCTAAGCATGTGTCTTACGGGAGAGACGAGGACTTAGCGTCGGGAAATACGGGGAGGGACGACATGTTTTTAAGGACATGACGGTCCTACATGTTTAAGGGCATGTCGGCCTGTATGTGGCCTGAGTACTCCCAGCTGGCGCCTTGCTTGTGTCTTCGCTTGGGCTTTTGCTTGTGCTTCGCTTGCGCTTCTGGTTTGCGCTCCTGGTTGTGCTTTGCTTGCGCTTCTGGCTTGCGCTGGTGGCTTGCGCTTCTGGCTTGCGCTCATTGCTTGTGCTTTGGCTTGCGCTTCTGGCTTGCGCTCCTTGCTTGTGTTTTGCTTGTGCTTCTTCGCTGGCGCTTCTGGTTTGCGCTCCTGGCTGTGCTTTGCTTGCGCTTCTGGCTTGCGCTCCTTGCTTGCGCTTCTGGCTTGCGCTCCTTGCTTGTGCTTTGCTTGTGCTTCTGGCTTGCGCTCTTGGCTGTGCTTTGCTTGCGCTTCTGGCTTGCGCTGGTACGGACGTCTCGTAAAAGAGGTTACGTGTTTTTGTGTTTGGTTTATAAAAGTGGTTTAGGTTTTTGTGAAGGGATAGGTTTTTGTGAACGTCTCATAAGGAGGTTACGCGTTTTTGTGATTCCATAAAAAGGGTTAGGTTTTTATGAACGTCTCGTGAGGAGGCTACGCGCTTTTGGTTTGGTTTTATAAAAGTGGTTAGGCTTTTATGAACGTCTCTTGAGGAGCCTACGCGCTTTTGGTTTTTCTCATAAAAAGTTAGGTTTTTATGAACGTCTCGTGAGGAGGCTACGTGTTTTTGTGTTTCTCATAAAAGGGCTAGGTTTTTATGAACGTCTCGTGAGGAGGCTACGCGCTTTTGGTTTGGTTTTATAAAAGTGGTTAGGCTTTTATGAACGTCTCTTGAGGAGGCTACGCGCTTTTGGTTTGGTTTTATAAAAGTGGTTAGGCTTTTATGAACGTCTCTTAAAGGAGGCTACGCGCTTTTGGTTTGGTTTTATAAAAGTGGTTAGGCTTTTATGAACGTCTCTTAAAGGAGGCTACGCGCTTTTGGTTTGGTTTTATAAAAGTGGTTAGGCTTTTATGAACGTCTCTTAAAGGAGGCTACGCTTTTGGTTTGGTTTTATAAAAGTGGTTAGGCTTTTATGAACGTCTCTTAAAGGAGGCTACGCGCTTTTGCTTTGGTTTTATAAAAGTGGTTAGGCTTTTATGAACGTCTCTTAAAGGAGGCTACGCGCTTTTGGTTTGGTTTTATAAAAGTGGTTAGGCTTTTATGAATGTCTCTTAAAGGAGGCTACGCGCTTTTTGGTTTTTCTCATAAAAAGTTAGGTTTTTATGAACGTCTCGTGAGGAGGCTACGTGTTTTTGTGTTTCTCATAAAAAGGGCTAGGTTTTTATGAACGTCTCGTGAGAAGGCTACGCGCTTTTTGGTTTTTCTCATAAAAAGTTAGGTTTTTATGAACGTCTCGTGAGGAGGCTACGCGCTTTTTGGTTTTTCTCATAAAAAGTTGGGTTTTTATGAACGTCTCGTGAGGAGGCTACGTGTTTTTGTGTTTCTCATAAAAAGGGCTAGGTTTTTATGAACGTCTCGTGAGGAGGCTACGTGTTTTTGTGTTTCTCATAAAAAGGGCTAGGTTTTTATGAACGTCTCGTGAGGAGGCTACGTGTTTTTTTTAGTTTTTCTCATAAAAAGTTAGGTTTTTATGAACGTCTCCTGAGGAGGCTACGCGCTTTTGTGTTTCTTATAAAAAGTTAGGTTTATATGAACGTCTCGTGAGGAGGCTACGCGCTTTTGGTTTTTGTGAACGTCTCATAAGGAGGTTACGCGCTTTTGATTTTTCTCATAAAACGGGTTTGGTTTTTATGAACGTCTCGTGAGGAGGCTACGCGTTTTTGTTGGGACTTGTCAAAGAGGTATATTATTTTTGTGGTTTGAGTTGAAATTGTGTTTGAAATGGGTTGAAAGTGTATTGGTAGAGGTCGAGTTCAGACGGTGAGGATGGTGAGGTCGGTGGGGGTCGTGCCCAGGATGGAGGCGCTGGCAGACTCTCGAGGCCGTGTGGAGGTTTTCATGGGGATGGTTGATGGTGGCGTGGCGAGAGGTGGCCGTTATCGTGTCGAGATCGATTCCTTGCGTGCTGTCTTAGAGCGTCGTGACCAGTCACAGTAGGCTTGAATTTGTCGGTTTTGTATTTCAGGACTTCGTACGTGGTACATGTATTTTGGACTTGTATTATGTGTATTAGTATTTGTATTTGACGGCTTATGTATTAGGGCTTGCGCATACGGTTGTGTACTTTGGGCTTCTATTTGTGGTTTTGGTGTTTTGTAGGTGTTTATAAGTGGTTGTTTGGGCTTTGCTTATGACTAAAGGCTCTACGTACGGCGTCCTAAATTTAGGTTATTTCGTCTTGTCTCGAAAAATGCATGCTCAGGTTGTGGCTGGGCCTGAAATCCTTTCGTATTTGCGAGCGTACCTGCAAAAAGTCGTTAGTCGTAAAAACATACATACATGTCTCGATTGAGACTGACTCGTTTATGATTAAACTAAGTGCAGAGTTTTGAAATATGCTGTTTAAAAGGTATTTTAGACTCGTAAAAAGACGCTTTTGACATTGTAAAAATGGGAGCTAAAACGACATTTTGAGACGAAAATTGTGAATGCGAAAATCGTGTTTTTTAATTTTTTGTGTGATTATCGTGTTTTGTAAATGTGGAAAATTTGAAAAACGGGAGCCGACTACGCAAATCGAGACGACGCTACGGGACCGTAAATGTTGACCAAGAGGTCGGTAAATGGGTAATAAATTAAAGGTTTAGGGCGTAGGTGTGTAAGAGTTGTAAGAAAATCGAATAATTTTGTCAGGGAACAAAAAGAAAATCGCCTGTTCACTAGCGTCTATGTTTTTGTGTTTACTTTGTTTGGCAAAGCTCGACTATAAAAGGAGGGCTAGGTTAACTCATTTTACTCATCCTTTCAACGTTCTATTCTCGGCATTCCAAAGATATTCAAAATATTTACGGAACGTTCGTCGAGTTATGGAGAACTTCGAAGGAAACTTGCGTCGTTGGTGTTCATCCTTGTCGGGGCTGGAGGAGAAGGACTTGAGAGATTGCGGTTTCGGGGCACTCATGGGTCTAAGGCAGGTTGAAATGGAGCCCGAGTTCTTAGATGCCTGTCACGACTATTGGGACCTAAGTTTTCACGTGTTCCGCTTTCCTGGTGGAGAGGTCTATCCATTGGTTGAGGAGTTTGGAGCTATTGGTGGTTGGTTGCGGACTAACATACCCGTGTATGTTAGGCAGGAGGTAGAGCATAAGAGGCATGTGCAGAACTATCTCCAGATGACCCGTGTCGAGGTGGAAGAGCTTTTCGTTGGGAGCCGTATCAACCTTAATCGTCTGTGCCAGCGGTTTATGAACCGCAATAATGAGACGATTTCTTTTGGTGCTAGGAAAAGGGCGCTGGCATTCTGTTTAATCCACCGTTACATGTTCCCCGACTCTTTGTACGAGGGAGCGCTTGGCGATCTTCGTTTAATCACTATCGTCCAACAGATGGAGTATGGTTGCAATCCTTCCGCCGTGATCTTGGCCGAGACGGTCCTGGGACTGGATGATCGTGCCGGGACTTGTATTGTAATATATTGTAGTGTTGTTAGTGTAGTTTATGCTCCTACGTCTGAAAAATCCAAAATGTAACCGTTCTTTTTAAGATTAATAAAAATCAGGTTTTTATTTACGACTTTGCCTCATTTTGCTTGTTATTTTGTGTGAAATTCCTCGGCTCTAATCTCTTTTCAAAGGTTTAGAATGCAAGCACGGTTTTTAGGAAATTTTTGTATTGACTATTCCCTCGACTTTTTTAAGCTTTGGGTTTGTCGTTTTGTGTTGAATGTCGTTCTTTTCACCTTTAGGTTTAAAAGACGAATTTTTGTGTTGACTATGTCCTTGACTTTTTTAAGCTTTGGACGTGTCATTTTGTGTTGAGTATCGTCTTTTTACCCTTAGGTTTGCAAGACGAATTTTGTGGCGACTATGTCCTTGACTTTTTTAAGCTTTGGACATGTCATTTTGTGTTGAGTATCGTCTTTTTACCCTTAGGTTTGCAAGACGAATTTTGTGGCGACTATGTCCTTGACTTTTTAAGCTTTGGACGCGTCATTTTGTGTTGAGTATCATCTTTTTACCCTTAGGTTTGCAAGACGAATTTTGTGGCGACTATGTCCTTAGCTTTTTTAAGCTTTCGACGCGTCATTTTGTGTTGAATGTTGTCCTTTTTACCCTTAGGTTTAAAAGCCGAGTTTTGTGTTGACTATGTCCTTAGCTTTTTTTAAGCTTTGGACGTGTCATTTTGTGTTGAATATCGGTTGCGCTTTTTGCAAAGCTGCCTACGTATCCACGAAAAATGGAATCAAACCGGCGTAGTTCGGAAGTGTACGTTTAGGGGCATACCGGCCCAAGAGTTGTGTTTGCTTTTTGTGGTGAATGTGCACGTTTAGGGGCATGCCGGCCCATGAATTGTGTTTGATGGATGCATGTTTAGGGGCATGCCGGCCCATGAATTGTGTTTTTTTTTTTTTTTTTTGTTTTTTTGTAGAGAGAGTGCACGTTTAAGGGCATGCCGGCCCATGAACATGTTTAAGGACATGTCGGTCCATTAACATGGTTAAGGACATGTCGGTCCATGAACATGTTTAAGGACATGTCGGTCCATGAATTGTTTTTTAGAAAATTTTACATTTTATAGATACATTGCAAGGCATTTTTAAGGGTAGTACTTTTTGAGCTGGTCGAGGTTCGTTGCTAGGTTAAACTCTTGACCGTCCAAGTCGGTTAGCTTTACTGCTCCGCCTGTGAAGATTTCCTTGACGAGGTAGGGTCCAGCCCAGTTAGGCTTGAATTTTCCTCGTGGGTCGACTGGAAGTGGTGCTCGGACTGACTTTAGTACGAGATCACCTACTTTTATGTGTCGTGGCTTAACTCGTTTGTTGAATGCTCGTTGTAGTCGGGCTTGGTACATCCGTACGGTACTCAGGGAATGCAGTCGGCGTTCATCCAGGAGCATGAGTTGTTCGTACCGTTCACGGGCCCATTCTGCTTCCGGGATGCTACTTTCCATTAGTATGCGTAGAGACTGTATTTCTATTTCCACTGGTTGGACGGCTTCCATGCCATAGGTGAGGAAATAGGGGGTCATGCCTGTAGGGGTTCGGATGGTATTACGATACCTCCTGAGTGCATATGGTATCTTGTTGGGCCAATCTTTGCAGCTGTCGATCGTTTTCTCGAGTATGGTGGCCAGTAGTCTTGTTTCTTTGCTTCAACGGCTCCATTGGTTTGGGGTCGATAGGGCGAGGATTTGTGATGTTGGATGTTGTATTTTGTGAGTATAGCTTCTGTCTCGCGCTGAAAGTGCGAGCCTTGATCGCTGATGAACTCATGGGGTATGCCATATCGGCATATGATGTTCGTCTGGATGAACTTGGCGACTTCTTTGGAGCCGAGGGTTCGAAAAGATGCTGCTTCTACCCATTTTGTAAAGTAGTCAATTGCCACTAGCACGAAACAGTGTCCTCCTGCTCCGATGGGGTGGACTTTTCCTATCACGTCGATGCCCCAGGTTGAAAAGGGCCAGGGTGAGGTTAGGCTGTATAGTGGTGAAGGTGGTACATGTTGGACGTTGCTGAAAATTTGGCAGTTGTGGCAGTGCTTGACGTATTGGATGCAGTCTGCTTCCATGGTCGTCCAATACCATCCTAGCCGTAGAATATGTTTGCAGAGTGCTCGAGCGTTCATGTGGGGTCCGCATTCGCCATCATGGACTTGCGTGACGATTTCCTGCCCCTTCTTGTAGTCGACATATATGAGCAGCGTCCCTTGTGGTGTTTTCTTGAGTAATTGTCCCATTTCTAGCACATATTGGGAAGCTAGGAGTCTGATAGCTCTCTGTCCACGTTTATCGGTGTCGAGTGGGTAAGTGTTGTCTGTTTTGTAGTTGATTATGGCTTGATACCAAGGCTCTGTCTGCTTGGCTTCGTCCAGGTCAATGGTATGGATGTATGCTGGTTCGTCACGTCTTTCGACGATGATGGGTAGTAACTTCATGTCTGGTGGCATGTTGAGGAGGGATGAGAGTTTTGACAGTGCGTCGGCAAATTGGTTTTCTTCCCTTGGGAGGTGGTAAAATTCGATGCTGTCGAAGTTGGTTAGGAGTTTTTGTACTTTTGTTTGGTATTTGGTGAGGGTTTCGCTCATGATCTTCCATGCCCCTGTAACTTGGTTTATGATGAGGAATGAATCTCCATGCACCCGTAGGTTCTTTATTTTGAGGGCGATGGCGGCTTGCAGGCCGTAAATGCAGGCTTCGTATTCTGCGGCGTTGTTTGTGACGCTAAAATCGAGCTTGATCGAGAGCGGGGTATGGTCACCATTTGGGGATATTAAGAGTATTCCTACTCCGTAGCCGCGGTAGTTTGATGCTCCGTCAAAGTATAATTGCCAGTATTCCTTTTCTATGGCAAAGATTCCATCGTCAGGGAATGACATTGTGTCGATCATGGGTTGTTCGATGATAGCATTTTCCGCAAGGAAGTCGGAAACTGCTCTTCCCTTGATCACTTTCTGAGGGAGGTATTTGAGTTCATACTCGGCGAGGAGTAGAGTCCATCTGGCCATACGCCCATTTATGACTGGTTTTTCAAATAGGTATTTGAGGGGGTCCATTAGGGAGTAGACTCTTGTTGTGCTAGTGAGTAGGTAGTGCCTGAGCTTTTTGGTTGCCCAGACAAGCGAGGCGACTTTCTCGGCCGGTTCGTTCATACCGAGTTTCGTAATCGTGGAACTTTTTGCTGATGTAGTAGATGGCCCGTTCTTCGTTGTTGACTTCTTGGGCGAGCATGGCACCCATAGCGTTTGGCGTGGTCGTTAAGTATAGCGATAGGGGCAAGTCCTTTTGTGGGGGTACCAGAACGGGTGGATTTGTGAGCAGGCTCTTGACCTTGTTGAATTCTTGTTGACAATCGTCGTCCCATTTCGTATGCTCTTCTTTCTTCAATTTTTTGAAGATTGGCTCACAAATCATGGTGAGTTTGTTGATAAATCGGGAGATATATTGGACTTGTCCCAAAAAGCTCCATATTTCGTCGATGTTGCTTGGTGGTTTCATACCCATTATTGCCTTGATTTTGGTCGGATCTATTTCGATCCCGCGCTGGCTTACTATGTGACCCAGCAACTTGCCTGATGTGACCCCAAAGGTGCATTTCTGTGGGTTTAGTCGCATCTTATACTGCCTAATTCGGGTGAAGAATTTCCGAAGGTTTGTGACGTGGTTGTCCCTTTCCTTTGACTTCACGATCATGTCGTCGACGTATACCTCGACCTCTTTATGCATCATGTCGTGGAGCAAGGTGGTGGCGGTACGTTGGTAGGTAGCGCCGGCATTTATGAGCCCAAATGGCATGGCGTAGCAATCGTCCCCAGGGGTTACGAAAGTGGTTTTGGCATGTCGTCTGGCCGCCATCTTGATTTGGTTGTATCCCGTGATATCCATCCATGAATAGCGATGGCGTGGTCTGCTGTGTTGTCGATTAGGATGTCCATGTGAGGTAGTGGGAAATCGTCTTTTGGGCAGGCTTTGTTTAGGTCTCGAAAGTCGGCACATACTCGTATTTTGCCGTTCTTCTTCATGACTGGAACCATGTTGGAGACCCAATCAGAGTATTCAATGACTCGGATGAACCCAGCTTGTAGTTGCTTTTCGATCTCTTCTTTGACCATGAGAGACCATTCTGGCTTGATGCGTCGTAGTTTCTGTTTGACGGGTCTGGAACCTTGCCTGATCGGGATGCGGTGTTCAGCTATCTCGCGGTCTACGCCGGGCATGTCCTTATATGACCAGACAAAGACGTCCTTAAACTCTGCGAGGAGCTTGGTGTATGTGGCCCTTTCTTCTGTGCTCAGTGAAGCCCCCAGTTGCAGTTCTTGAGGCTCTTCGGGCGTGCCTATGTCTATGGTTGTTGTGTCTTCAATGATGGGGTCCTGTTCGGGTTTTGAGAAAATGCTTGCAATGTATCTATATAATGCACTGTCTTTTAGTTTAGATTTATCGTGATCATTGGAATGCGTAGATTTTAAATGAGGCAAAGAGTAATCAAAAACTTTCATGTTAATAATGTTATCAAAAGCGGTTACATTTGAAGATAGCTCAGACGAGGGAGCTTTGGACAACCTTAATGACTCTAGTTCTTTAGCTAAATTGATTATATCTGGGAGATAGCCCGGGGGCTTAGTTGGGGTATAGGACTTAAAATGACGACGGGGAAGTTTAAATTCTACGACGGTCTTTTTGTTGAGGGCGTTGTCTTCGTCTTCGTCGGAGTTAGAATCTTCGAAGGTGTAGCCTTGGCCGGTAGTAATCTTGAAAGTGCGGCCTTGTTCGTCGGTCCATTCAAGGGTTTTTGACCATCCGTCATGCGTTTTTTCTTCGTAAGGAACGATTAGGTCAGTGGGGTTGAAGTTGGAGTTGCGTATGATGTCGGAGACAAGTTCAATTCCGGCGATGGTGTATGTGGATACGTTCTTGGGGATTCTGCTAGTGCCCTCCCTGACGAAGTAGTTGTTGGGGAAGATGTGGTATGGCTGCATATGGAAATCATGACGCTTCCTGCGATCGTTGTACGATTCCCAACCGTGGGAGACTTCGTGTGCCCATGGCACATAAGATAGACCCATGGTGGGCCATTTATTGTCGTTGTCCCTGGCGTAGAGCGAAGCGATTTCCTCTTCGCGAGTCATGGTGCAGATACTGAAGTCGAAGTCGAAACCACACATGTCATCGGTTGGATCGGCGTTTATTTCTGCAGTACTATTGCTTCCTTTGTGTTGTTTAAGCGTAGCGCGAAAGTTTGAAGCGTCGATGGTGATAATCTCGTCACCTAAAGGCATCCCGACCTTTTGATGTAGGGTTGAGGTGACGGCCTTGGTAGCGTGGATCCATGGCCTTCCTAACAGCATGTTGTAGGTTGGGGGTATGTCAATGATTTGAAATTCGGTTTCTCTCATGACTGGCCCTGTCATAATGGGAAAGGAGACGGTTCCCTTTATGCTGCGACGTGTTCCATCGTAAGCCCTGACACCATCGGTACATGGAATGAAATCATTTTCTTCAATCCTTAGTTTTTTGGCTGTTTCCAGGGGTAGGACGTTGACTGCGGATCCATTGTCGATGAGGACGACTGGCAATGTCATGTCGTGACATTCCACGTTGATGTAGAGAGGTAGATTGTGCGTGCCACCGAACGGAGGGAGGTCCTTATCCAAGAAGGTGACGGCGTTAGCCTGCCATTCGCGCGTTATGTTGCTGATGAGCTTTTCTGGAGACATTTCCGATGTCATTGGGGTGACCTGTAATGCTTGGTAAAGGGTTTCACGATGTCCCATTGAGTCCCTTAAGAGCTGCCAGATTGAAATGTCCGCCTTTGTTTTGTTGAGCTGTTTGTGGAGCGTGTCTCCGATCTCAGGCGTGGGTAAGGGTGAAGGGGTGACGCTTGGTGATGCTATTTTATTAGCTGGTGGAGCAGGCGCAGGATAAGCGTTAGGTAATGATACTTTGCTGGATGGCGGCGTAGGGGTAGGTGCAATGCTTGCAGGTGAACTAGTAAAGCTTGTAGGAGCGACGCTTGGAAGTGAGGCCGCAGAGTAGGCGAAGTAGGCGGCGTATCCTCGTCTATGATTATTCCCTTGTTCTTATCTTGAGCAGTCAACCTTGGCGGGGGGTTCTGGGGCTCAAGTAACTTTAGAGAAGCTTGGTATGGACGTCCAGAACGTGTTAGGTAGGCTACTTCGTCATCACTGTCTGATAGCCTAAATGGGTACTTGTGACGTAGCTCTCCGTACTTGCCTGGCGGACGACGGGGTTGAGCCTCCTCCTCGTAGGGCTCATCTTGGAGACATATGCGGATGTCATTATTGTCGGCTTCATCCTCAGAAGTATTCCAGATGCCGTTGACTTCGTAATCACCTGAGATTATCATTTTAGAGCAGTCGATGATGGGGTGCGTTCCTGTAAATATAGCATGGTTATGCAAAGGATTGAGCTGGTTCGAAGGTTTAGGGCTCGGGCTGGGCTTCACAATAGTATTGTCGTCGATCAGATCTTGGACTATGTTTTTTAGGCGGAAACATTGCTCGGTATCATGTCCCTTTCCCCTGTGAAACTCGCAGTATGCGTTCTGATCCCATGACTTCGGTTTCTTGTTTGGGGGAGGCTCGCTAGTAGGTCCTATGAGTTGAAGTACATTGCGGCTCACGAGCGTCTGTAGTGCCTTTGAGTAGGTCATGTATATTGGGTCAAAGTTTCGCCGTGCTTTTAGTGAGCTGGGACCCGTAGGTGAGTATGACGCTTTTGGCGGAGGTGCGGCAGGCCTTGGTGGTGTCGTGAAAACCGGTGGTGCCTCCAACGCGTCCAGTGCGTTGATGGCATGGATGGGCTCGACTTTGGCAGTGGCTCGAGATGAGCTTCCTTGATATCCTCGACCTGTACTTTTATTCCTATTCTCTTTACGGAGGTCGTCCTCGATGAGCTCGCCGACGACGCTGAGGGTTGAGAAGTTGTCAAAATTCCCGTACCGTAGATGTTGTTGGTATGCGGGGGTGAGGTTGTTGATGAACTTAGTGATTAGGTCAGTGTCCCTTGGACGGTTGGGTATTTGAGCACACAGTTTCTTCCAGCGCGTCAGGTGCTCGGTAAACCCTTCATTGTCCCTCTGAGTCAGGACCTCCAAGGTACGTAGCGAGACTTGGATATCATTGTTGTCCCGATACTGTAGATCAAACGCGACCGTTATGTCCTCGAAACTACCCGTTTTGTGTGGCTCTAAAGCGTAGAACCATGCCCTGGGTTGCGCGTCTAATGAGTGTGGAAATAAGGTAGCCCATGCAGGGGGTTCGACACCCATGATGGCCATTTTAGCTTTGAAAGCCTTGACGTGAACGAGCGGGCTTTCGTGACCTTTGAAGATGGGAAGATCGCTGAGCGCCAGCTTGTCTGGTAGCATGGACCTGACGTTCTTTGGGATGTGCTCGTTTTCTTGGTGTATGGAGTAACCTCTTGAGTTCGTGAGACGTTCTTCCATGGTTCGAATCCTTTTTGCATTCCGTTCGGATTCCTCGGCCAGGCGTATGGCGTTTTTCTCTGCCTCAAACTTTTGCATGATAGCCATTTGTTCGATCGTCGTAGTGAGGCTAGCTATCCTATCATTGAGCTGTCGGGCTTGTTCGGCAGTTACCTCCGGAGGGGGTGGTGGCGGTCCGCCGAAACCTCCATCTTGTTGAAAGGCCATTACAGGTTTTGGTTTTGATTTGTTGTAGGCGCGCTTCTTTGGAGGCGGAGGTGGGTTTAAGTGACGGTTCTTGGTTCGTCGTGTATCCAGGTTTTGTTCAATGGGTGGTTTGTTGTGTATCCAGGGTTTTTTAATGAGTGGACCTTACAAAGTTTTCAAACCTTTAGTGACTCTAAAAAGGAAGAAAAGACTCAACGAAAAATCACATTCACAATAGGAAAAAAGCAAAGGAGTAAAACAGTGGGTGCATGACTCGACTCGTGTTTTTAGCTTAAAAGACACAGGAAGCTTTTTGAGGTAGGGGCATGTTGACACGTCCCTAATCTCGAGGTAGGAAAATTTTTATGATCGTAGTCCGATTAACCCAGTTTAGCGGTATGTTGCTAGGGGTTTATCATCACGACAAAAAGGATCAAACCGAAGTAACGATAGGCTAGTCGATCTGAGGATGTTAAAATTGGGTAAAAGGCGATCACTTGTTCGCCTTTTACGTGTGACTCAGGGAATTAAATCAAAATGACGACTGATGAGGATAAAGTCGCGTCTCCTCAATCAAAATAACCTAAGGTCAACTAACTGGTAGTTAGCGGCAGTAGGGTCGAGATCCAGAGAGAGACAGATGAAGTCAATGGGTTGCTAAGCTAAGGCAGGTCAATCTCAAGGTATGAAAAGAGGGTGTTTTAAAGGTCTAAACTAAGAACAATAAGCGAAAAGGTATGAAAATGTATAAGAGAGGGAGATTAGGGCATTGGGTTCATGTGACATCGATTCAGAACTCAACTCGGAAGGAAATTCAATCAATTGAAAGCAAGCAAATGATTAGGTTTTGGGAAAACGCTCTCTCGAGTCAATTTCAACCTTAAGCAAATTTAGCGGGCTCTCGCTACGTACTAAATTCGACTTATCAATTACGCGTGAGTCTAGTTTCAATTAGGCTTTCGATCTTAAACTGAAACAACCTAAATTCAATTCAATAAAGGCGTCCCTAAATTCAATTGATAATTAAAACGCGCAGGAAGAAATCAATTGCACAAATTCAATCAATGTAAACGATTAAAACATGTTCTGAATCAATATCACAATCACCCTAACCCTAATCGAGGAATTAGCTATGCATAATCAAAACTAGAACAAAGCAATTAGAATAATAAAGAGAAGACATGATAAAGCAAGAACAATAGATTAAACCTGGAGTAATCGGGAATTGGAATACAAAAGCTCGATACTTGCAAGATTAAATCAAGCTAAACCTAAAGTTTTTATGAGTTTAAAAGAGAAGAAAGTAAGTCTAATTCTAAAGCAGAGAAAACTAATCAAAAACATAAGTGAAACCCTAAGTTCGAATTGTATTTATAGGCCAACGAAATCCGGAGAAAATAAACAGCAGAACCGAGCGGTTCGTGCTCAAACCGATCGGTTCAGGGGCAGAACCGATCGGTTCACTCCATGCCGAGCGGTTTTAAGGCTTGCAGAAGCTTCCAGCACGTTTAAGCTCTGTTTCAACTATCCTGAACCTATAGGTTTGCTCTGAACCTATAGGTTTGACGTCCCAACACATAGTAGGACTTCCGAATCGACTCTCGGGCCTTGTCTTGACTTCTCGATACTTGTAAATGCTCCTATAACCTCAGGTTTCAGCTCAGGACCGCCAAAACCTGCAAAATACACACGAGGAACGACAATATCGCAATATAAAGCAAATAGCTACTAAAATACTAGTGAAATCGAGTAAGTGCGAGCTAAATGCAACTATAACGGGGGCATATAAACGATATAAATGACATGTATCAAACTCCCCCAAACCAAACCTTTGCTTGTCCTCAAGCAAATAGCGTCGGAGAAAATCGAAGCATAGCTAGTTAATCACGTTAGCATCTCGAAGTGGACGACCTATGCACATAAACTTACAAACCATAGTCTATTTCGCCGAAAATAGAGCACAAGTCTCAACCATTCACACCAACATATAATGCTAGCCTCTACGCTTTCGCAAAAATTAAACTAACGACAGAGGGATTCGAGCAAGGCCAACCACGCATACCACTTTCCATCATACCATTCTTACCACATCATACCATTTTTCTTTCTTTTCTTTTCTCTTTTTTTTTTTTTTTTCTTTTCGCACAATGTGGAGCATCTCTCGTATGTTATACCGTTTAGCTTGACGTTCACTCGGTAAAAATCGAGCTCGGGCACACATTTTTCCTTAAGTGTTACATCATTGCTCATACTCTCGGTCGCAACCAAATTCATGGCCACTATGGTTACTCAAATCAATGAGTCCCCTCCGAGAGCATCGAAGCATTGCTCCGTCATTAAATGATCGGTCCAAACAAACCACATTCCAACATTCCAAACTTTCCACAAGCCAATTGCCTCGCAAGAATACCAATATCGAAAGTAAAAGGAACGAAAAGCGATAAGAATTAAGCAAATACAAGTGGGCTAGTGTTTGAGACTGTGATCTATGAACAGGAAACAAACATATAGTGCAAGCTACGACGATAGAAAGTCGACTTGGAGATACTAAAGATCAAAACAGCACACTAATCAATTCTCCAAACTAGGCAATACAAAGCGAAGAAGGTTCGGAAATGCAAAAATTTTTAAAAAATAAGCACACAAAATGGAAAATGCAAAGCAATAAGCGCGAAAGTGCTTTCCTCCCCCAAACCAGAATCACACATTGCCCTCAATGTGGAAAACAGCATAACCACAAGCAGAGAAGGACACAACAAAAAAAAAAAGACGGGGGTAGGAAAATGAAAGCGAGGAAATGAGGGAAAAAGGAGTAAAGAAAGCTCACATTATCAAGTTGGAGCTCCCCCAAACCAAAGCGAAGCATGGAGTGCGGCTTATGATCCACGAATATGCGTCCATTTCAGTCCAGCTATAAAGTGCTTCGGAATAGCACGCGAGAAAAAGTAGGCCGAATCAGCAGGGTCCGGCCAAGGCCGTCAGTGAGGCCTGTCTCAAAAATACCAAGGACGCAGAGTCCTCAAGTACCTGCATGCTAAATCAACTATAAATCCCTCATCCTCACGCGCTCAACAAAAGTCTAAAATGTCATAGTCAAAAACAAACCAAAACCAAAACAGAGTACAACAAATTACAAAATCATCGGGTTGCCTCCCGGAAAGCGCTGGTTTATAATGGTCCCGCACGACCGTCGTCAAGCTCATCAAATCACGTATAATTAGGCCAAGGACGTCTACGATCCTGGAGATAGAGGAGGAGATCCACGGTCTGCGGTGCGCGGCGCACGGAGCTGTTATGGAGAGCCATTTCGCGATGGAATACCTTGCGTGATGGATTATGCTGCTCTTCCTCGTGGAGATCGAGTTTTATGGCGAACGGATGCTATTTCGCCAAGTGAAGCTGCTGCTAGTGGCCAACGTCCTTGGCCTAATTATACGTGATTTGATGAGCTTGACGACGGTCGTGCGGGACCATTATAAACTAGCGCTTTCCGGGAGGCAACCCGATGATTTTGTAATTTGTTGTACTCTGTTTTGGTTTTGGTTTGTTTTTGACTATGACATTTTAGACTTTTGTTGAGCGAGGATGAGGATTTATAGTTGATTTAGCATGCGGTACTTGAGGACTCTGCGTCCTTGGTATTTTGAGACAGCCTCACCGACGGCCTTGGCGGACCTGATTCGGCCTAGGCCGTCAGTGAGGCCTGTCTCAAAAATACCAAGGACGCAGAGTCCTCAAGTACCTGCATGCTAAATCAACTATAAATCCCTCATCCTCACGCGCTCAACAAAAGTCTAAAATGTCATAGTCAAAAACAAACCAAAACCAAAACAGAGTACAACAAATTACAAAATCATCGGGTTGCCTCCCGGAAAGCGCTAGTTTATAATGGTCCCGCACGACCGTCGTCAAGCTCATCAAATCACGTATAATTAGGCCAAGGACGTTGGCCACTAGCAGCAGCTTCACTTGGCGAAATAGCATCCGTTCGCCATAAAACTCGATCTCCACGAGGAAGAGCAGCATAATCCATGACGCAAGGTATTCCATCGCGAAATGGCTCTCCATAACAGCTCCGTGCGCCGCGCACCGCAGACCGTGGATCTCCTCCTCTATCTCCAGGATCGTAGACATCCGCCCTCGTGACCTTCCGTTCCCCCAAACCAGGATCACAGCCACCTTGCGTAAGACCTGCACAAGAAACAGCAGAAGAAACATCCTCCAAAGAGTCTCCAATAGAGTGAGACGGAGGGGCAAGGTCAATAGCAGCCACAGACTCAGGCTGCATAGGGGCACGGGGGAGACTAGACTTAGTGTATGTGAGCTTCTCCCCTCCCACCGAGAACGACAAGGTCTTATTCCCCACATCGATTACAGCTCCTGCAGTGTGCAGGAAAGGTCTCCCTAGAATGATCGGGATGTGGGGGTCTTCAGGAATGTCTAGGACCACAAAATCAACAGGGATGTAAAACTGCCCTACCTTAACCGGGACGTCCTCTAGGATACCTAGGGGTCTCTGCACAGTTCGGTCGGCCATCTGCAACGTCATGGAGGTCACTCCTAGCTTAGTCATATTATGTTTCTTACAGATGGAGTAGGGAAGGATACTCACACTAGCCCCCAGGTCACACAACGCGTTCTGCACAACATACTTCCCTATCGAACAAGGGATGGAGAAGGTCCCGGGGTCACTCTGTTTCGGGGGTGAACTACCCTGCAATAAAGCACTACCCTCCCCCACAAAGGACACAGTCTCGACCCCGTCTATCGAACGCTTCCTAGAGATGACCTCCTTAAGAAACTTGGCATACGCAGGAATTTGCTTAACCAATTCAATAAAGGGAAGATTTACCTGCAGAGTCTTGAGGATCTCAAAGAACCTATCGAGCTTGGGGTCCACGGTGGCTGGACGTACACGCCCCGGGAAAGGTAACCTGATCTGAATCTTCGGTGCCTTGTCCTTAATAGCATCATCCACAAGCTGCTTTGCCGCTTTCTTTGGCTCACGGAGTACACGGCTAACAGTGTCTGCCGCCCACTTTCTTCTCCTCTTCCTCCGGTTGCTTCGGGCCATCATAAACTGTACCACTACGCAACGTAATAGCACATGCAGTATCGGGAGGAGGGTTAGGAGGATTACCTTGTGGTGGCAGGGTACCCTGCTGGCGAGATGCCTGTGATGCGGCGAGCTGGGCCACTTGGTTCTCCAACATTTTGATTGCAGCATCCTTGGCTTGATCACTCTTTTGCATCTGCTGCAACATCATCTGTTGAGACTTCTGCACGTCCATCGTCACCTGCGACATCTGCATCATCATGGCTTTCATTTCGGCCATAGGATCGGGACCCTGTGTAGGTTGAGGTGGTGGTGTGTAGGGTGGTTTTTGGTAGTTGGGTGGAGGCGGTTGGTAGTTTTTGTGGGGAGGGATGTAGGGTTGGTTTTGTGGAGGTTGGGTGGTTGGGTTCAACACATTCTGGTTACGATACGACAGGAGTGATCGATCATAACCTGGTTGGTTCTGGTAGGACAAGTTCTGTGGGTAGGATTGGTAAGCATGAACTTGCTCGTGGGGCGCAAAGATACCAGTAGTATAACCCATATCGTGCCCCATAACAAAGCATTCACGTGGGCACGGAAGAACCACCTCCTGCATCATGCTAATCTGCTAGCGATCGGTAAAGCACGACTAGTGAGCGCAGAAATACTCCCCTAATCACGGTCATCATGTGCGGACCGTGAATTCCCTCGCGGCTTCCCAAACTGCGAGGAGTGTACTGCCATCTCCTCTATCAAGCCCCAAGCTTTGTCATCATCCACATTGTTGGCAAAGCGACCCTCAGCAGCCGAATCAAGAATAGCCCGGCTCTCAGCATACAACCCGTTGTAGAAGGTCATGATCACCAACCAAGTACTAAGCCCGTGATGAGGACAATCTCTAATCAGCTTCTTGTACCTGTCCCACGCCTCAGCAAGCGACTCGTCGTACGTTTGTTTGAAGCCCTGAATTTGACTCCTCATTTGGTTTGTACGCTCTAGAGGATAAAACTTGGCGTAGAATGCAAGAGCCAACCCGCTCCAATCAGTGATACCTGCAGCTAACCTGTCGAGGTCCGTGATCCACTCACGAGCTCGATCTTTCAGCGAGAAAGGGAACAGCATTTCCCTTATTTGGTCTTGGGTGATCCCGGCTTGCTTTATTGTAGAGCAGTAATCGGTAAACACCTGCATATGCCGACCAGGATCTTCGGTGGGATAACCACCAAACTGGTTCCGCTCCACCAAAGTGAGAAAGGCGGGGCGGATCTCAAAGTTGCCCTGCAGCGTAGCGGGCATCGTGAATCCATTAGGAATGGATTCCGGCGTAGGCACCGAGTGACTAGAAAGTTTAGGCATAGTCACAAGCGGTGGAGTGAAAGGAGTAACCGGAGGTGAGTCCTCTTCGTAGGACGATTGCGTTGCACTAGACGACGCTTCCTCAAGATTAATAGTCCGGATTGCTTGTCTGCGTAGACGATGTAGCGCTCGCTCAGGTTCAGGTTCAAAAGGAACTAAACCTGTAGGTGACCTGCGCATAAACGAAACTACACAAAACAATGAGAAACGGTCTCAAGGAACTAGGTTCCTTGAGACAAGAGAGAAAAACCTAACAAAAACTAGCAAACACTAACTAGCTAACCGTCTCCCCGGCAACGGCGCCAAAATTGATGAGGATAAAGTCGCGTCTCCTCAATCAAAATAACCTAAGGTCAACTAACTGGTAGTTAGCGGCAGTAGGGTCGAGATCCACAGAGAGACAGATGAAGTCAATGGGTTGCTAAGCTAAGGCAGGTCAATCTCAAGGTATGAAAAGAGGGTGTTTTAAAGGTCTAAACTAAGAACAATAAGCGAAAAGGTATGAAAATTTATAAGAGAGGGAGATTAGGGCATTGGGTTCATGTGACATCGATTCAGAACTCAACTCGGAAGGAAATTCAATCAATTGAAAGCATGCAAATGATTAGGTTTTGGGAAAACGCTCTCTCGAGTCAATTTCAACCTTAAGCAAATTTAGCGGGCTCTCGCTACGTACTAAATTCGACTTATCAATTACGCGTGAGTCTAGTTTCAATTAGGCTTTCGATCTTAAACTGAAACAACCTAAATTCAATTCAATAAAGGCGTCCCTAAATTCAATTGATAATTAAAACGCGCAGGAAGAAATCAATTGCACAAATTCAATCAATGTAAACGATTAAAACATGTTCTGAATCAATATCACAATCACCCTAACCCTAATCGAGGAATTAGCTATGCATAATCAAAACTAGAACAAAGCAATTAGAATAATAAAGAGAAGACATGATAAAGCAAGAACAATAGATTAAACCTGGAGTAATCGGGAATTGGAATACAAAAGATCGATACTTGTAAGATTAAATCAAGCTAAACCTAAAGTTTTTATGAGTTTAAAAGAGAAGAAAGTAAGTCTAATTCTAAAGCAGAGAAAACTAATCAAAAACATAAGTGAAACCCTAAGTTCGAATTGTATTTATAGGCCAACGAAATCCGGAGAAAATAAACAGCAGAACCGAGCGGTTCGTGCTCAAACCGATCGGTTCAGGGGCAGAACCGATCGGTTCACTCCATGCCGAGCGGTTTTAAGGCTTGCAGAAGCTTCCAGCACGTTTAAGCTCTGTTTCAACTATCCGAAACCTATAGGTTTGCTCTGAACCTATAGGTTTGACGTCCCAACACATAGTAGGACTTCCGAATCGACTCTCGGGCCTTGTCTTGACTTCTCGATACTTGTAAATGCTCCTATAACCTCAGGTTTCAGCTCAGGACCGCCAAAACCTGCAAAATACACACGAGGAACGACAGTATCGCAATATAAAGCAAATAGCTACTAAAATACTAGTGAAATCGAGTAAGTGCGAGCTAAATGCAACTATAACGGGGGCATATAAACGATATAAATGACATGTATCAACGACAGGTCACTTGATTCAAAATTAAATCAACGGGTTCGCATCTGAACGAGCTCGCGTTTTTTGGTTTTTTTTTTTTTTTGAGGAAAAAGATTAAATCGGGATGACTAAGGAGTCACTCGACTTAGAGCTAATTCTAACGTACTAAAGGTTAATTTCATTTAAAATCTCCGAAATGTATTGACATTTACGGGTTTTTGCTCTATGAAATTTTTTGCAATAAATGTATTATGACGATACGTCAGTCGCATAATTCATTTACGTTTTGAAAAAGATCGGGGATCTAGTGATTATCCTGGATCGGTTTTTAAATGCACTGCCATTTTATTTATCAGACTCAAATGACTATAGGTCAAAGAGCCTAACGGCGTGTAAAAAAGTATGACCTTTTTGAAAAAAAGTTTAAAAAAGAATTTTCAAAATGAACGTATTTTAAATGTATAATGCCTAGGAAATGTTTTTGCATGCAAAGGTTTTGAAAAGTAACGACTATAGTGAGGGTACTATAGCTTCACACTTGTACATATAAACACAGGTTTTTGGCTTATAGGGTAAGGTTCCCTCCGGCCATTCCCTTAACGTTTCGGTAGGGGCACCCGCAAGACTACACACGTCTTAGGTGTGTATTCAAGACGGGCCCTAGAGCGTTCGAGTTTGACTGGTTACGATCGTTTGTACGGATGCCGTACTTGTAATCGTGGAGGGGTGAGAGAACAGTGTGTCCAGAGTTACCTCGCTTATGAAGCGAGAGTTACTAGGGCCGTTCCTCAAAGGGTGTGGTTTGAATCAGAAGGATTCGACTCAACGTACTTTTGCCCAAATATCGAAAGCGTAAATGTTTTCAAAGTTTCAAGCTTCACTTCTTTATGTTTTTAAAATAAAAGAAAAACTAGTTTTTCAAAAATAATAAAAATCATGCTCGTCCCCAGCGGAGTCGCCAGCTGAAGGTACCGGGAAAATGTGGGGGGTCACCTATCGACGCCCTGCGCGCGCCCGTCCTCGCCCCGTGCGGGGGCGTCGGGAAGCGGAATGCGCCTCGCAGGAAAAAGTGCGAAGTTTTGTGAAAAATGGGGGAGATCATTGCATGGGTTTGTGGTCAAAAAAGAAAAGTAGAAAAATCCTTTTTGAAAAATGTATTTTCGGAGTCGCCACCAAATATTAAAGGAATTTGGAACCTATTCAACGCGTCTTGAAATACAAGACACGAGTGTCTCAGATTTCAAGATGCGTCGTTATCTATCAATCTGAGGATTGAAACCAGAGAAGGGATTCGGAGTGAGGTTACTTTTCAAAAGTTTTGACAAAAATGTGTTTTTGAAAACTGAAATAAAAAATCCTACGTAAAAGTAGTCTCTACTAATTTGAAAACATTTAGTTAATTTCGATATTTGGGCTAAAATGACGCTACGTACAAGTGCGAATATATATGACTCGATTAAAAATGCATAAATAATGTAAATCGTCAAAATAATGACTTTTCTATGGGAAATGTACGTTAAATACTAATTTATTGACTAAATTATTACTATAAACGTTATTTTCCGACCTCATATTTGACTCTTTAAGAATTTGTGAAAACCCTCAGTTTTGACATGCTAAAAGACTCTATGAAACGGTACAATTTAGTGTTGGATCCGTGATTCTAGTCGTTATTTAATGCATGAATGAGGACTTGCATAATTATAAAAGTGACGTCGGTTTGCTTTAGTGATAATGAGTCGTTTATTTATGCGATATTGGCGGGGTTTAGACGGATTATGAATCCGAATTACTACAACCAGACATTTAATACGGCCGCTAGTGCCAATATCAGGTTGGGGTTAATGTAACCCCTTTGTCCGAGTCTCAAACGTCCCAAACGTAGGTAAAATGTTTACCTTTCGAAAATGGAAAGACGGTATTTTGAGTGGATTTTGTGAATAGTGTATGTGTTTTGTAAAACAGATATGTTTTGAAATGAATGAAGTGGGTTGGTATTTATAGAGGTTGGCTGGTTTATGCGTAGACAAAAACTTAATCGCTCGCGGTACAGCGAATTTAATTTCATCCGGGTCAGATTTTTGTAGGAAAAACAAAGGTCTGACACCAAAACAAAACTTAATCGCTTTGTTGACGCGTTTAAGTTTTTAATCGCTAATCATGGCGATTTGTATTTTGTTTCGTGTCTGTTTTAGCCGCCTTTTAGTTTTGGACGTATGATTAAGTAATGATTATGTTTTATTTAGATATTTACGTGTGGGTTAAGTATAATTTGGGCCTAGTCGGTTTTTGGTCCAATTTCGATTTTCGTGCTCCGGTTTTTGTCGTGTTTTTCAGTTTTGGCTCGAAATACAATAATATTGAATTATATTATTTTGCGGTATTATAGAACCTAATTTTGTGAAAATGTGACACGGGACGCACTTTGGCCCGTTTTGTGTGTTGGGTTTTGGGTCGTTTTTGTAAGTTTGGGCCGTTTTGTAGCTAGTTGGGCTGTTTTTGTGGCTTGGCTTAAATGAGACGTTCCTGTATCGTGCTCATAATGACTAAAGGTGACATTCATTTTTATGATTATGCAAGTTCAAATTAATACGCTAAAAATGACTAAATACGTTTTAGACACTTTTGTACTGTTTCGACTCTTTTAAAAGCATGCATGAAAGTCCTTTTCATCATCGGGTTTGTTTTTGGGGGGTACGGATACGGGTATCTACAGGATAATATGACCTCGAGGTTGGTCATAAATTGAGCAAATAAACCTTAAAATTCTCTCCCCTGGAAGTGGGATGATGAAAAATGCTCAAAGTACAAATCAGTCATGCCGACAGTATATGATATGTTCATATAATTATTGGGCCGGAGATCCCATGAGTGTTATTTAATTTAGTTATATGGACTATTTTTATTTGAAATACAATTAATTTAAATATAATTTTGGGCTGGAGATCCTCTGAATGAGCAAATAAATTTGCCATGATATCACTATTAAAACTCTTGACATGGGTGATCAAGAATTTTAGGCTTAAAATATGACATATATAACTTTGGACCTGAAGTTCCAAATATTTATCCTGTGGAGTAAGACTTTGGCCTGAAGTTCAAAGTTTGAGAAATACTGTTCAAATCACATAATATTGTTCGTGGCAAGAAGTTCACATCTAAAATTAGTGGCCGGAAGTCCACATGTAAATGTCAGTGGCCGGAGTTCTACTTGTGTAATTTATGAATTGCTAAATTTGCAATTGAATTAATGAAACCTCCTCTGAGGATGAGTAATGTGGCTTTCTTAAATCTAATATGTGGCCTTAATTGAGCCTAATGTCATGGTGTTTTGAGCCTAAATTGTATATTAAAAGGATACATAACACGAAAGGCGTGTCAATCTCAGTATGCGAGATGTGCAAATTTGAGAAATGGGAGAAAAATCATACTCTTTCTCATATGCAAATAATATTGTCTTAGGGACGATACATTGTGAGAACAAAAGGGTTCCACAATTATTTGAATTGAAATTGATCTCTTAGTAGATCGAGAAAATGATGAGTTATTAATGGAAAATGTAAATGTTTTTGATTGACAAATGGTCGTCATTATTCCCCGAAGTGAATATGACATTACATATGAATTGAAATGGATAAATATTATACCACTTCATGTGGTTGAGGGACTAAGTGGCTAGTCCTAAACATTCACAAAGATCTATGGATCTTGTTTGATATTTCATATGTCCACCAACAATGGTGTGGGATAAATGCAAGCGATATGTGATCAATATATATTGTGAGGGAATAATCACTAAAAATTATTGCAATCGCTACATCCACTGGAAGGATGGATAAATTAACTAAACAGAGCTGAGATTATCCTAATAATCAGTTCTGATGTATATGTCACTCAGAATGAGTAATGTGATATATTCACAAAATAAATATTAAGACATATAAGTCTTGCCAATATAAATGAGACACATTGGTTAGTGTCTTAAGTCACATCATAGATTTATTTGGCCAAATGTTAAAATTACATGATGAATTATTGCTAACTGGAAGTTTAGCACTATGTTTTCAGTCAACAAGTTTGGTATTTAATAAGCGAATTGGTTGGGTCGTAGCCAATTTTGTGAAAATTTGTCACGGTTTTGACAAAGAAATGTTGACATGAAATACTTAAGATGTGACGATAAAGGCCATCCGGGTTCTAATTATACCCGTATTGATAAACGTGGAGTTTATCTTAATGGAAAAATAATAAAGTGCTGAAACTCTCTCATGTATCATTAAATTTATTGATGACAAGACTGTACATGGAGATTGAGTATGTCGATATTGGAGATCTGAATATATTACTCGAAATTAAATTAAAGAACTTAACTGTTCGCGCTTGGATTGAATATATTAAGTGACATTTAGTCACCTACGAGTAATTATGTGATCGGAGCTTATCACAGTTTGATTATGACTTGAAATTTTTATCTCCTAAATTGGGCATTATATTCAACACTTGTGCCAACTGCATAATATGGTTTAACTAACTCCCCATATTCTATCCTTTTAAAATAAATATATGATCATGGCATAAAAAGGATATGTGATGTGGTATAAGGTGGATATAATGATCGATTGCCCAATAAATCTATCCGGTGCTGATAGTTTTTTACCACCTTAGGGGGAGGATGATAAGGAAAGCTGGAAAAAACGGACAATTAGTTTTGATCCTCAACTGAACCAAAAGTTCAGTGATTTATTTGAAATCTAATGTACATCATGTAGAGGTTCATTAAAACTAAAATGATGGTATTCATTTGGTTAAGATGATGTACTAAAGTATACCGGCTTGATCTCCTTATCGAAATGTGGTATGTTTATTCATTGAAATTTATGATTTGACTATAGACATGTATGACCTGGTCTAAGGCGTATTGAGCTATAGATTAGTCATGAAAAGTATTTGTAATGAACATTGAAATTCTTGCCAAATTGAACAACATCTACACACGGGGTGTAGCATGAAAGTCATATCGGTTTACATATTTTGGTGGCAAAAATAAGCAGTTGGTACATCTATATAAATTGGGATGTCCTGGAAGTGACATAGATATCTGAATGACAATAGATGGCCTATATTGGAAAGTGAATGGAAGTATGGTACCACATATATATTTAGATATCATTAATCAGTACTGACTATATCACGAGATGATAAAATAGTATCGATACGTGTAAGAAACCGATATGCATTTGCATTTGCGCGCATGACTAATGGACTAGATGATGGGCATCTAATACATAAGTCCATTTTGTTTGTCGACATGATATATGGTTTGAAAAGAGCTCATAGACTTGAAGTCTATCAAGGACGTGAAGTCCATTAAAAATCATGGTAATTGGTTTGAAAACTGTACAGTTTGCATTATCGAGTCATCATGTGCATATATAGACTAAGTTTATCATTTGCATATAGATTTTAGTTTCGATACTACATTATTGTATACATTAGTAGATACATACCTTAACTTTTAGTTCATAACATATGCACGCACATGATGGTCTATGATGTCTTTATATACTAATGTTTATATGGAGATATATGCTCCTAAGATGGCAACTCCGTATAGGAGTATATGGTAAATGATCGTCAAATTGAAAATGACGCATCAATTGAGTTTACGGGAAACTCATGAACCTCTATAATGATTGCGGTTATGGGCACGCATCAATATAATACTACGGAGTAGTATAATAATTGAATTCTATGGTTTGAATTCATATAGAGGAATTTTGAAACTCTTAAAGAGTTACAAGTCATTCTTTATTGTCTCGACCGGAAGTTTGAGACTATGTAATTGTTATGACCAGATTTTACACTACCCAGAATTGGCAGTTCTGGATAGACACTGTAAATACGGTACAGAGCAGGAAAGAAGAGCAATAGCAGTTATAACCCAGAACAGGTCAGAAGAGGCATGGCAGTTATGGTCAGCAGAGGTCAACTATGACGGTTACAAAGATCATGGGATAATGGAAGATATCATAGCTGAGCAGAAGTGGAGTCAATGGAAGTTAATTAACCGCCAAAGATAGTGGAAGTCATGGAAACGTGCCCTAGAAAATAGGAACTAATTCCCAGCTAGCTTTGCCTATATATAGAGGCTCATTTGTACATTTTTCGATCATCTTTTTACTCTCATTAGCATACTTAAGCACTCGATAATTATACTACGATAAAACATAGTCAGTTCTATATATCTGCTACAGAAGTGATCAAACTCTCACAGTTGTATTCTGTAACCCCAACTCTGATATTAATAAAAGTACTCCTGGCTTGGTAGCCCGCAGTTTTCCCCATCTTCTTCTCGGGGCTTCTGCGTCATCAAATCTCTGTGTCCTTAGTTCTGTCCTATATAGCTCAGTTCTGTTCTGTTCCGCAAATAATACTAGTTGATCCACTTTTCACTATTTTTATACTTGTTAAGTTTTTACCAAAACAGTAATGTTTTGAATGGTTACAAAACTCACGGTTTGGAAGAACCATGATATTGGACAGGTAAATTCGATTTATGATGGGATTATTAATCCATGCAATCGATCTTCTTGAAATACTTATTGCGGATTTCAAATTCTTATCCTAATTCTAAAAAGGTATCTCCTGAAGAGATAAAATTATTCAATGATATACGAATGGTTGCTGCACTCTTTTTCCCTTCGACTAGGTTTTTGTCCCAAAGGGTTTTTCCTAGCAAGGTTTTTAACGAGGCAGCATGGTCGACACACAAATTGGCGATATTTGTGATTATCACTTTGTCTAGACGACAAGTATTATAGGCAATTGCACGTATGCCTATGAATGGTGGAAAGAAATTATTCTCAAGCAAGAAAATCAAATTATTATTTCAAATGAAGTCAAGAACATTACTATTCTCTCGTGATATTGCGAGCTTTAAAGGAAATTGATGGTCATGATTTATTCGATCAACGATTGCTTCGAATTTATCTACTACGAAGAATTATTTACTGAAGACAAAAAGTTTCATCATAATGGTACATATCAAGACAAGTCAAGCAACGAATGCAATCGTCAGGGGGAGTAGACACGCGCTGTACTATTTTTCCTTGACCATGGTTTTATCCCACTGGGTTTTCCATGGAAAGGTTTTAACGAGGCAGCTTATCATTTATGCGTGTTTCGAGAATGTTGTACTCTTTTTTCCTTCACTAGTGTTTTTCCCATGTGGTTTTTCTAGGAGGGTTTTTAATGAGACAAGTTCTCTAATTATGGACATCCAAGGGGGAGTGTTATATATAATGTATAGTGTGGATGTCCATTGGGCCTACAGCCCATTACTAGCTATATGTATCTAGGGTTTGGGGAAACCCTTATAGCTGATGTACTGTATATATGTTGCCCTCCTAAAGGATGAATACACACATCTCTCTTCTCTATTCTCTCTATTCTCTTATTATTTCACAACAAATTTATGAATGTTTTAATTTTGTTGTTATTTGCTGGGTACAAGTCTTGGTGCTTCTTCCGTGGGCTTTTGTTAGGTTTGGTTATCTTTTGTCTTCTTGTTCTAAGGTTCCTGGCTTTACTGTTTTTATTGTCCTTAGTCGTCGGTACCGGTTTTGAGCTTGTTGGGTGTGTTTTTTGGCTTGGTTGGAGATGTTGGAACGTGTTTATGTTGGGGCCTTCTTATTGGCGGTTGCATGTTGTTTGTGGTCATGTATAAGTTTCGTGGGCTGTTGTCTGGGCTGCAATGTTGGTGTTCGATTGGCGGTTGTGGTTGGCTTGGTAGCGGTGGTTTTAATCTCTTTTTATGTATTTGCTGTCTGAGTCTTCAATAAAAAAGGCTCAATGGAGTTTGGCTGTCATGTCCCTACTCTCACGAGCTTCTTTTGTCTCTATTGGGATGAACCCGTTAGGGTTGCTAAGGGTGTCCTGTCCCTCTATCCATGGTGGTTTCCCTATGCTAGTGTCGTAGGGTCGATGCTTCTGGTTTGTGTTGGTTATACCCAAGATAGGCTTCTTATGGTAGTTGTGGCCAGGGGATTGGTCGAGGGGCGTGTTTTGTTCCCTCCTTTGTGCTCGCGGATTGCCTTTGGCTTTTTTACTACTGTCTACATAGCTCGATCACCAAGTTGTAGGAGATATCTCTCCACTCGAGGCAGACTTTTTTGGTTTGCTTTCACCATGATCTTTCTACGCCTTTTAGGCGTAAGTGCAACTTGTACTTGTCGCTCAGTAGCTCAAGTGGGTAGCTGGTCTATGGGGTTTTCTCGTTATGCCAAAGAGTTAGAAGATGATGCTCGTGCCCAATTTGCCGTACTCCACCAACACTTCTCGTGTAACCGAAACTCTTCTAGTAGTTGTATTTCAATGTTTGTATTCGTTTTTGTATTCGTAGTTTGTAAGTACGGATTGGAGTGCCGTACAAAAATTCACATAATAAAAATTATAGTTTATGTTCGCAACTTATGTTATGAGATCCTTTTTCCGCTGGCCAAAAAAAAAATAAAAAAAATATTGCCGCTATAAGAGTAAAGATAGGAGAAGAGTAACTACAAGTAGAGAATCAAAATGAGCATTAACTATCATTAAAGAGACGTTGCAAGCACTTGGAGTAGATAAAGTGGATTTTGCAAATGAAGAAAGGGATCACATTTTTACTCTAAAAACTTACACTACCAAAAAAACTGTCAATAGTGACAGAACATTTGTGACGGAATTTTCATTTTAAAAACTTACACTACAAAAAAAAAACTATCAATAGTGATAGAACATTTGTGACGGAAAAAAATCTGTCACAAAAAAATTATATGTGACGGAATAGTGCCGGATTTGCGACAGTATAAGGTTTGTGAGGGGTATACCATCACAAAAATACGACGCCAAATGCCGTGACGGGCTTTCCGTCACAAATCCGTCTCATAATTTCGCGCCAGCAAAAAATTAAAATTGCGACTCTGCCTAATAATTTTCTGACGAATAAGCCGGCACAAAATTAAATATATCAGGACCTTGTGACCGGGGAACCGTCACAAAATAAACAAAAAAATCAGAATATGTGACGGGTAATCCACCCAAAATCAAATATTTGGCCACCATAAAATTAAATATATCAGGACCTTGTGACCGGGGAACCGTCCCAAAATAAACAAAAAAATCAGAATATGTGACGGGTAATCCACCCAAAATCAAATATTTGGCCACCATAAATAATACTCCCTCCTATTCATCTATTTGTTTGCACTTTCTACTTTCGGAATATTCATTTATTTGTTAGCATTTTCTTATTTAAAAAACATTTAACCTTTCAAAGACTACTTTATCTTCACTTTTTTATCATTTTATACTATCATGTGAATGTGTCTTAAAAACTGTGCAAAAAGTGATGCAAAAAAAATGGATGGATAGGAGGAAGTAATTATTTTGATTTTTGTGACGGATAACCTGTCACAAAAGTGATACTTTTTGGATTGAAGATAACCTGTCACATATATTATTCGTAATTTTTTTTTTATTTTATTTAGATTTATATTATGTTAATGATTTAGGATAGAAGTCATTGTGAGCGTTAGGGTTAGTATTATATTAATGATCTAGGATAAATCCATTGTTAGTCTTAGGTTAGTGTTAGTGTTGAATTGAAAACTATTAAAATTTTATTATGTGAATTTGATGATAGTGTTTGGTTGTTATGAACAATTTTGAAATAATTGATATTAGTGTTTGATTTAATATGTTATAGGAAGTTGGTAGTAATGTTAAAATTGAAATATTATGAAGTTAATGTGTAAGGTAAAAATGTGAAATGAAATTAGTTTTAATTTCATAGAATAGTGTTGCTAATTAGTTGAATGTTGTCACAAATATTATTTGTTGTAATGTATGCATGATCTTAGTTTGATTGAAAATGTTTAAAAATAATTTTTTTTTCCCTAGCACCCGTTCAAAAGTTGTTCATTAGGAGCAATTTTTCATAGTCCATGTAACACCCCGTGTTTAATTAAAATATTAATTAAGTTAATTAGAGGTTTAGCTATAAAATTCTAGTTTAATCTCTAGACGTTTTATTATACTATAATTTTCGGTCAATTATCTCTAACTCAGTAGCCCATAATACAAAAGCAAAAAGTATTTAATATTATTATACTAACATTTAACAAGAATAAATAATAAAGAAATATACGATTTAACAAGAATAAAAAAAAAAAAATTACAAAACTCCTTTCTCTCTCTTTCCCATGGTGAGAAAGAAGAGAAATGGGAAACCTACTAAAAATTCCGTTAAATCAATCTCTGCTGCTATCAATTCTGCGCCTAGTTCTTTCAATTCGTCTCGCAAAGCTGCTATACTCTCGTCTTCAATTGAGGAATGTGATCTGAGTGGTCTCAGATGTACTCAGGTGGTTGATATCAATCTCGATGAGGATTCAGTGTCTGATACTCCGATTGAAGGTCTCGATCTTGATAAGGAGGTGGGATCGGTCATTGAGGAGGATGCTCTGCCATGGACCACGGTTGGGAAAAAGGGTGAGTCTGCTTTGCTTAAGCTTACTATTAATGATGTCTCACCTGAAATAGAGTATTGGTCATCGGTGGTATACTGTTACATACTTGGGGCTAATCCTCCAGGTGAGGTGGTCAAAGGTTTTGTCAATCGAATTTGGGGTAAATATAAAATTGGGAAGGTGTCGTTCCTAAGTAATGGTATCTTTTTGGTTAAGTTTCCCTCAAAAGAGCAAGTAGATTCGGTGGTGAATGGTGGCTTCTATCTCTTTGATAATAAGCCTGTGGTAGTCAAGGCTTGGACTCCTGAGGTGAGATTGGAGAGGGAAGCTGTTGATAAGGTCCCTGTGTGGATTAAATTGCATCAGTTGGACCTGAAATTCTGGGGACCTGGCTGTTTGGAGAAATTAGCAGGGTTAGTTGGTGAGTTTATCAAACTTGATGGGCCTACTGAACTTAAAACTCGTCTGGGGTATGCTAGAATGTTGGTCTATCTCAAGATGGGGCAGGATTGTCCTAACAAAATCAGGTTTCTGGATGAGAATGGTTTTCTGATTGACTGTTTGGTGGAATTTGAATGGCTTCCCGTTCAGTGTTCTGGCTGTAAAGGCTTTGGGCACAGGGCTGATTAGTGCAGGAAGAAGGAGGGGGAGAAGAGGGTTTGGGTTCCAAAGAAACCTGCTGTCTTACCTGTGAAACCTGATGTGGTGGCTAAGCCTATTGTGGGGGCTCAAGGTGGAGGAGCTCTGGTTCTAACAACACCTGCTAGAGTCTTGAGCAAGATGAATGACCATGATAGTGCTTTAAGGGTGTCACCTAAGGGTACTTTCCTTGAGGTACTTACTAATGGGGTTCAGATGCAAGCTAGTAAGGGTGATGTGATTGGTGATCCTGGACCAAGTAATGGATAGATGGGGTTTTTGGAATGTGAGGGGAATGAATAAGACTAATAAGCAAGCTGAAGTGAAATGGTTTTTGGCTCAGAATAAAGTCAATTTGTTTGGTTTGTTAGAAACTAAAGTAGCTCCTAGTTCTTTGAATAAAGTCATGCCAATGTTTAGTAATTGGTCAATTTGCACTAACACTAGCACACATAAAGGGGGAAGAGTCTGGTTGTTATGGAATCCTGATGAGGTGGACTTGAGAATTAAGTGGGTGGATGCTCAATGTATTGTAGCTGATGTTTTGGATAAGGGGAGTAATCACTGTGTCCAACTAGTAATGGTGTATGCTTTCAACAAGATACATGAGAGACTTGGTTTGTGGAATGTTTTGGTAAAAACATTACAAGTATGAAAATGGAAAAAAGTGGATCAACTAGTACTATTTGCGGAATGGGACAGAACTGAGGACACAGGATTTGATGACGCAGAAGCCCCGAGAAGAAGACGGGGAAAACTGCGGGCTACCAAGCCAGGAGTATTTTTATTAATATCAGAGTTGGGGTTAAAGAGTACAACTGTGAGAGTATTATCACTTCTCTAACAATTCGTACAGAACTGACTGTGATTATCGTATTGTAATTATCTAGTGCTTAAGTATGCTTATGCTAATTAAAAACTTGTGAACAAATGTACAAATGAGCCTCTATATATAGGCAAAGCTAGCTGCGGATCAATTCCTACTTTCTAGGGCACTTCTCCCATGATCTATGGCGGTTAAATAACCTCCCATGACTCCACTTTTGCTCAGCTGCTATATCTCCCATTATCCCATGATCTTTGTAACCGCTGTGGTTGACCTCTGCTGACCATAACTGCCATTCGTCTTCTGACCTGTTCTGTGTTGTAACTGCCATTGCTCTTCTGATCTGCTCTGGACCATGTTCGCAACCTCTATCCAGAACTGCCAATTCTGGGTGGTGTAAAATCTGGTCATAACAAATGACCCTTGTTTTCTCAAGTGCAGTGTTCAGCAATCTTGAGGAAACAATCCTGTACAAACAGACCTATACAGAACAGACTAGGGAAGAGAGAACGGCTATAAGTTTGAACAACAACTATGTACTTAGCCAGACTTGTGCACAATATTCAAAGAGATAACGTTTAAATCAGAAGTAGGAGCGAATTTAAACCTGATTTGACCTCTGTACAGTAGCAACGGCTAATTCTGTGGCTGTTTCGAATTTTACCAACGATAAAATTCCAAACCCTCTAGGACTCTTTTACCTTTGCATATAAATAGGACCCTTCAGTAATTTTCGAGAATTTTACCTTGCAAACTTTATCTTTACTTTCTACTGTTCGTCATCTTCTTCCTCTATTATCTTTTATCGTCTTCATCAAATTAAAATCAATAAGAACCCATGGCTGAACAAGTAATTGATCTTGAAATCCCTGAGATCAGCGAAGTCATGTATGGCGACCACAAGTTCATCAAAGGTGATTCCTTTGATGACGAAACAAAAAACACATTTCCTCAATCAATCATAAAACACCTGAAAGATCATCAGATCGTGCCTTCTTCTGCTGAAATTTTCGTTCCCTGTGACGATTATATCACGGCTTCCTGGACTTGTCCAGGTTGGATTTGTATTCATGAGTTTCCCTTTAGGGCTGGTCTGAGAATTCCTTGTAATTCTTGGATCAGTGGGGTGCTTTCTTCAATGAAGCTTGCCCCTTGCCAAATTATGCCAAGCATGTGGAAAATCATATGCTTGGTCGACAAACTCTGCACAAAGTTCAGGCTACAATTGACTGTGCAAGATTTGAAGAACGTCTATTCTGTGAGGGCTCAGGGCCGTGGGAGATTAATCTTCAGGATCAGAAAGGGCCAGAGCAATCTGGTGGAGCACCCTGATACTGGGGATGACAAGGATTGGAAAACAGGTTTTCTTTTTCTGAAAAGTGACACTCTTGAGAACAACAACTGTTTGGACTACCCCATCGCTGAGAGAAGTTAGTCACTTCTGATCTGGCTCTGTTGTTTCTAACTTTTCTGTTCTGTTCTGGGCTAAGGGTTTCGTATGTTTTGTGTTTCTAGCGGATTCCTGGCAGCCCATGCATAGTGAGGATTCTAAAGCTAGGATTGTTGTGTTCATGGCTTTGCCTCTCAAGGAGAGGACTTGGTCTGAGGGGGATAACAAGACGGTGTTCCCTACTTTCTGCAAGCCAGCAAGTAAGGCGGTGAAAGTTCATGTGTCTCAAGTCTCTGCCGTCAAGGGTAAGCCTCTCAACTGTTCAATTGGTCAAGTCTGGTTTGGGAACTTGTGATTCTGAATCAAATGTGGTCTATGCTAGGTGAATCATCTAGGCCAATCACTAGGGGTAGACTTAATCCTACTCTTCTTCAGGAGAAGATGGACGCTATCTTGGCTGGGGGTCTAGACGTGAAACCTCAGTTCATTCCTACTGGTATCACTATTCCCACTCCAGGATTCAGGGCGCTGAAGGTTCAGGTTGAGCCAGAGAAGAGTACACCAGAGAAGAAAACAAAGAAGAGGAAGGTGGAAGAAATTGAAGGTTTGTCATTACTGTGGACATTTTCGCCCAAAGACGCCATCAACAAAGCGTGGAGAACATCATCCAACAAGCAAAGAAAAGTTCGACCTGCATTTGATCGGGTTGATACTCTGAATCGGCGTTGAGCCACTCACTCTGCTCTTCAGGTTAGTAACCTGACTTACTTCTAGTACAAATGCTCATGATAATTCTACCACTATTGTACCTTACACCATAAAATTCGCAGACTCTTGATAGTATATCAAGCTTGGGGCACATTTTATCCACTTCTGGGAATCGTGTAACTGCGCTGGAGGACAAGGTTACTCTGAGAGAGCAGGCCTGTACAGACTTGGAGAAAGCTCTGGACGGTATGAAGGCGGCGGCTGAAAAAGCCAAGGCTGCTGCTGCCAAGTCTGAGGAGAAACTGGCCTTGTTGAGGTCAGAAAACGAAAGTCTCCATGCGCATGTTCAAGAGCTTGAGGGTCAGCTCCAGAACCAAGAGACTGATCTGGCGATGTTTTACACAGCCCAGACCAGAATTCAAATGATGCGTGCTCCAGAGTCCGAGCGTGAGGAGTGGAACGTAGATGCTGCTGTGGAGAAGTTTAAGCAGCTCTTCCCAGGTGTGCCAGTTCCAGGAGAGGAGACTGCTGGCACAGATCAGGAAGAACCCTCTGCGTCTGGCGACGGTGGTGCTGGCGAAGATACCCAGGCTGATGACAATCCTTCTGAAGAAGAAGAAGAATGAAAAACAATTATGAATTTTCTGTGTAATTATTGAACAATTTGCTCTATCTGTGGTCTGGCCTAGACTTAGTATGTCCAGGTCTGTAAATATTTCTGTGGACATCTATCTATTGCTACTGTGGTACTTTTGCTTAGTCTGCAGAGCGAGACATTTTTCTAGTCTGCTCTGACAGATTCGGTTGCTAAGTAATTAGCCTTGGTGGTCCAAGGACTTAATCACTATTGTCGCTATTGCTTCTATTGCTTCTATTGTTCTGTGAATGCACTAACCTCGCAGGTGTACACCCCAGACTTATGTACGCATGATCATGGCTTACCTTGAGGGATATTATAGGACATCTCTTAACGGCGGCTAAGCCCTGGTCCGTCAATCCGAGGAGGCATGCTCTACAAATAGATCGGCCGCTCTGCAGATCGGCCGTGACTGTGGGCGGAGGAAGATCTCCACCGCAGATCGGCGCCAAGGCTGAGGACTAAGCTCAAGTCTGGAAGACAAGTTCCAAGAGACTGGGGACTAGGCCCAGAACTAGAGGTTAAACTCCCTGAGTAGAACTGGAGGATAGACTCCTTTATATGTAATATGTAGCGTATTATTCTTACTTTATTTTATTTGTGATAGAAAATATTTACTTTTGAACCAAATTTGTAATCTGCAAAACTTAGAAATGAAGTTAAACTATACCATTGGAGTTCAATGGTTTTTATTGAATGGAAATGAAATATTTACAAAAAAAACAATTAAAGAGTGCAGAATTAAAATTATAGAATTGAAAGTACAGAATTGAAAGTACCGTATTAACAGAGATAGAGTTCGAGGTTAGTTGCATTCCATGCTCTAGGAATCAACTCCCCTTCCAGAGTTACCAATCTATAAGCTCCTTGGCCTACAACTGAATCAATTAAGTATGGTCCTTCCCAGACTGGGGCTAACTTTCCTGCAGATTATTCCTTTGTGTTTTCAAAGACTCTGGCCTTGACATGCTTGTTGAAAGTCCTAGCCACATTCTGCTGGTAAGCTGCTAATCTTATCCTGGCTGCATCCCTTAACTCTTCTGCAAAATCAAGACTGGAGGACAATAAATCTGGGTTAGCTTCTAAACTGTTTAGACCATACCTTGCTGTTGGAACAGACACTTCTGCTGAAATCACCGCTTCACAACCATACACCAAAGAGAACGGAGTCTTTCCTGTAGAAGTCTTTGGTGTAGTTCTGTCAGCCCACAGAACTAAAGGTAGCTCTTCTGCCCATCTCCCTCGTCATCTCTTCAGCTTCTTTTTCAGGGTTTTGATGATAATCTTGTTGCTGCATTCTACCTGGCCATTACACTGAGGATATCTTGGTGCAGAAGTAAGCAGTTCAATACCCCAATTTGCACAGAATTCTCTAGTCTTGTTCCCTACGAACTGTGTACCATTGTCACATACAATCTGGCTTGGAATTCCAAATCTGCAAATGATATTCCTCTTGATAAATGAGATGACCTCCTTTTCTGTTACACTTCTGAATGCTTCTGCCTCAATCCACTTCGAGAAGTAATCTGTCATTGCCAACATAAACACCTTTTGTCCTGGAGCCATTGGAAGCTTTCCAACTATGTCCATGCCCCACTTCATGAAAGGCCATGGTGCAGAAATAGGATGTAGGGTCTCAGCTGGTTGGTGGATCATTGGAGAATGCTTTTGACATGCTTCACATTTGCTCGCGTACTCCACAGCTTCCTTTCTCATAGTTGGCCAGAAGTAACCAAATCTCAGAGCTTTCTTTGGCGGACTTCTCCCAAAGACCGTGGTTGCCACAATCTCCTTCATGTAATTCTTCGAGCACGTTAAAGCTTCTACGGTTCAGGACAACCCAAATATGGACCTGACATAGACTTCTTGACCAGAACATCATTAATCAAGACATACCTCGAGGCTTTAAGCCGAAAAGCTCTAGCCTCAAGTGCATGCGGGGTAAAACACCATCTCTAAGAAAAGCATAAAAGGTACACCCAAGAGTCGGGAGTGGGGGTAGACGAGGTTGAGCAGGATCAGGACTTCTCTATAGAAGGTCCGAGGAGGTGTCTTATGGGAATCTGTCCAAGTCTGCAGGTTTGAAACAAGAGCCAAGACTAGCTAGAGAGTCCGCCGGTGAGTTACGGTCTGCAGGGATCTGGTCAATCCTAAACTGGTCAAACTTCGAAACCAGGGTTCTAACCTTCTCAAGGTAGAGCAGCATCTTAGAATCTTTGGCCGCAAAAGAACCATTAATCTGATTAACAATAAGTAAATAGTCGCTTTTTACCTCCAGATTCTTGACACCAAGACCAATACAGACCATCAAACCTGCGATTAATGCCTCGTACTCTGCCTCATTGTTGGTGGTACAAAATTCTGGCCCATGACTGGGCTAGTATGTCCCCTTGTGGCGATTTCAGGACAATGCCCAGACCAGAACCTCTGACATTAGCTGCTCCATCAGTATACAGCACCCAGGTTTCTCCTTTTCTGCCCGGCGTAAGCCTCAACACCTCCAAGGCACTACTTTCTTCCAAGGTTGGACTGAAATCAGCCACAAAATCTTCCAAGGCTTGTGACTTCATCGCTGTTCTGGGTTCGTAACTGATGTCGTACGTACTAAGCTGCACAGACCACTTTGACATTCTCCCAGATAGTTCAGGCTTTCTCAAGACTGACTTAACTGGAAGGTTAGTTTTAACACAGATATGATTACTCTCAAAATAAGGTCTAAGCATAGTAATTGACATAATTAAGGCGAGAACATAACTTTCCAGAAGAGAATACCTGGTTTCAGCATCTAGCAATCTCTTACTCACGTAATATATTGGATACTGCAAACCATCTTCTTCCCTGACCAGAACTGCACTTACTGAATGCTCCGTAACTGACAGGTACAGACTTAACGGTTCTCCCTCTTCTGGTCTGGACAGCAATGGTGGAGTTGAGAGGTAACTCTTCAGATCCTGGAATGCTTCCTCGTGCTTCTTGCTCCATTCGAATTCTTTTTCTTCTTCAGCATATCATAGAAGGGTTTGCACCTTTCTGAGGATCTAGAAATGAATCTATTCAGAGCTGCTACTCTCCCTGTCAACTTCTGGATGTCTTTCACAGATCTGGGTGGCTCCAGATCTAGGATTGCCTTTATCTGCTCTGGACTTGCTTCAATTCCTCTTCTGGTCACCAGGTAGCCCAAGAATTTCCCAGAAGATACTCCAAAATTGCACTTTGTTGGGTTCAGCTTCATATTGAACTTGTCCAGAATTGCAAACACTTGCTCTAGGTGCTTCACATGATCCTTAGCATCTTTAGATTTTTCCACCATATCGTCGATATAAACCTTTATTGTGTCCCCAATTAGATCTTTGAACATCATGTTGACTAGCCTTTGGTAAGTAGCACCAGCATTTCTGAGTCCAAAGGGCATGGCGGTGTAGCAATAGATACCACGGTCTGTCATGAAAGACGTCCCCTCCTGGTCTGGAGGATACATTTTGATCTGATTAAAACCACTTGAGGCATCCATGAAAGTCAGAACTTCATGGCCAGCAGTCTTGTCCACCATGGCGTCGATGTGAGGAAGAGGGAAAGGATCCTTGGGACATGCCTTGTTCAGATCTGTGTAGTCTACACAGACTCTCCACTTTCCGTTCTTCTTCTGTACTACAACCACATTAGCTAACCAATCAGGATACATTACCTCTCTTACCATATTCATGTCCAGCAGCTTCTGGACTTCTTCATTGATGATAGCATTTCTCTCTGGCGCAAACTTCCTGCGTTTTTGGTGCACTGGTCTGTACTTTGGATCAATGTTGAGCTTGTGTGTGATAACGTCAGGACTGATTCCGGTCATGTCAAAGTGGCTCCATGCAAAACTTGATTTCTTAGACTTCAGGAAGTTGATCAGATCAGACCTGATACTGGAAGGCACATCACTGCCCACCAACACTTTCTTTTCTGGGCAAGACAGGTCTATACTGATCTGGTCCATCTCCTATCCTGACTTCTCTGGTTCCACTATTGACTTGATTGGTTTCTGTAATTGCTATGCGAGTGATTTGTTGGTGACTTGGGGCTTCAAGGGTGCTCTGTAGCACTCCTGAGCAGTCTGCCTCTCTCCCTTTATCACCAGAACTCTCCATTGAGTTGGAACTTTGACACATTGATGGTAAGTAGACGCCACAGCCTTGAGATTGTGGATCCAAGGCCTGCCTAACAAAACATTATACGAGGTCATTGAATCAATAACATTAAACTTCTCAAAAGAAGAAACTCCCTGGGCATAGGTGGGAAGTGAGATCTCTCCCAAGGTGTGCTTGGTCTCGCCACTGAATCCTACCAGAACATTGGAGTTCTTGGTCAGCTTGTCCTGGCCTACACCCATTTCCTTTAACGCGTCCACTATAATCAGGTTCACAGAACTGCCCCCATCAATCAGAACTCGTCGTACAAGGGTGCTTCCAATCTGCAACTTGATCACTAGGCTGTCATGATGCAGTACTGGGATGCCTTCACAATCTTCATGATCGAAAGTGACAACTTCCCAATTCTTATCTACTCTAGTTGGAGGCTTCATCTTCTCTTGCTTTGCTATCCTCTTAGCTGCAGAATAGGTCAAACCACAGATATCAGAACCACCATTAATAAATTTTACCTCGTGTGTGTACGGTGGAGGATTTGGCGGCTTTTCTGACTCCTGTCCCCTGGAATCCTGGGACCTGGTGCTTTCAGTTCTGGCGGGATTCCTCTGGACTGGTCTGATGATGTCCTTCAGACGTCCAGTTCTGAGCTGGTAAGATATCTCTTTTTTGAAGGCATAGCAGTCTTCTGTGCTGTGACCAATGTCTCCATGATACTCACAGTACTTGTTTGGATTTCTGTTTGGATTTGGATGATCATTCTTCTTGGGCCATCTTGCACCATTCCCAAAGCTTTCCAACTTGGCTATCAACTGTGGAACCTCAACACCAAGACTATTAATATCGAGGGAGTCATCAGAATTGACCGTCTCAGAACTGACGGCATGCACTTGTGTTCTGGGTGGCCTGCTGTATGGCGCTGGCCTGTTCTGGGTGCGTCCACTATCAGACTTCCTGTTCACCTTCTCATACCCGTAATCGCCCCGCCGATCAAAAGCATCTTCTTCAAGTCTAATCTGGGCTAACGTCTTTGCCTGCACATCTTCAAAAGTAACACAAGGATACTTGGTTAGTTCACGATAAAGCTCAGAATTTACCACCAAACCTTGCCTATAAGCCTGGATTGCAGTTGCAATATCGCAGTTGGGGATAGAAATCTTCTCCTTGTTAAATCTCTGGAGATAGTCTCGTAGGGACTCATCTTTCTTCTGGACAATGCATGCAGATCGCTTGTCTGCTTCTCTAACTTCCTGCTGCTAGCAAACTGGGCAACAAACACATTCACAAGATTAGCAAACGATCTGATTGTACCATTAGGAATATTGACAAACCATTGCAGAGCTTGTCCGGCCAGAGTAGAACCAAAGCCTTTGCACATGCAGGCTTCTCTGTACTCTTTTGGAACTGGAACTGTGTACATCCTCTGCTTGTACTGGGCCACGTGGTCTTGTGGATCTCCTGTACCATCATACAGTTTCATCCCTGGAATACTGAACTTCTTTGGAATCTCCTACATGGTTATGGCCTCACTGAATGGCGAATCTGCATAACATTCCTGGGAAGCCTCCTCAATTGGTGCTGGAACTCCTGGGATCTTTGCAACTTTGTCATGTAACTTCTGGAGTTCTTGCATCATCATGAGGGTGAAGTTGAACTTCTTCTTGCCCTTCCTTTTGTCAGCATTCTCGGATGTTTCCTCTTCATCTTCACCACCCAGGAGTTGGTCTTCAATATCCTTATCCTCGTCCAGGTTAGAGAAGTCTATCTTCTTAATTATAGAACTCAAGGATGCCCCAGGTCTGATCTTTGAGGTACTGCCCTTAGCAGAATCTAACTTGGTCTTCAGAACAGACTCTGTTTCCTTCAGTTTTGCATTCTCTTCTGAGATTTGCTGAATCTTGGCTTGCGCATCTTGTAACTCCTTGGACATTTCCTCCAAAGTTCTATCAGCCATTTGAGTAAAGAAAAGGTGATTTTTGTAGGATTTTTTGTGAGAAAAGTTACGCAAATTAATAAACTAGTTGCCCCACGGTGGGCGCCAATTTGTTTTGGTAAAAACTTTACAAGTATGAAAATGGAAAAAAGTGGATCAACTAGTACTATTTGCGGAACAGAACAGAACTGAGCTATATGGGACAGAACTGAGGACACAGGATTTGATGACGCAGAAGCCCCGAGAAGAAGATGGGGAAAACTGCGGGCTACCAAGCCAGGAGTACTTTTATTAATATCAGAGTTAGGGTTACAGAGTACAACTGTGAGAGTATTATCACTTCTGTAGCAATTCGTACAGAACTGACTGTGATTATCGTATTGTAATTATCTAGTGCTTAAGTATGCTTATGCTAATGAAAAACTTGTGAAAAAAATGTACAAATAAGCCTCTATATATAGGCAAAGCTAGCTGCGGATCAGTTCCTACTTTCTAGGGCACTTCTCCCATGATCTATGGCGGTTAAATAACCTCCCATGACTCGACTTCTGCTCAGCTGCTATATCTCCCATTATCCCATGATCTTTGTAACCGCTGTGGTTGACCTCTGCTAACCATAACTGCCATTCGTCTTCTGACTTGTTCTGTGTTGTAACTGCCATTGCTCTTCTGACCTGCTCTGGACCATGTTCGCAACCTCTATCCAGAACAGCGAATTCTGGGTGGTGTAAAATCTGGTCATAACATGGAACATCTTGTACCAGTTCAGAAACTTTAATGGGCCTTGGATGGTTTGTGGTGACTTCAACAATGTTTTGAGACCTAGTGAAAGGCTGGGTTCTAAGGTGACTATTCAGAAGATTGGCCCCTTTGAGAATTGTCTAAGGCAGTGTGGCTTGAATGAAGTACCTTCACATGGATCTTTCTATACCTGGTCTAACAAACAGACTGGTAGTGACAGGGTTTGTAGTAGGATTGATAGGGTTTTGATCAATGACCTTTTCATCCACACATTCCCAAATGCTACAGCTCATTTTCTTCCTGAAGGGTTGTATGATCAATGCCCTTGCATTATTAATTTGATAATGGAAGGTGTCAGAAGATCCCCTAGATTCAGGTACTTTAACATGTGGAGCTTGGCTCTTGACTTTCAAGAGAGAGTTCAAAATGTTTGGGGCCAGAGGGTGCTGGGCACTCTAATGTATCAGGTGACTGCCAAGTTGAAATTACTAAAGCATCACTTGAAGGGTGTAAACAGAGAATATTTTGCAAATGTGGAGGCTAGTGCTGAACTTGCTCTGTCTGCTGTTAAGGAGGTTCAAGTTCAATTGCAACAGAAGCCTATGGATGAAGATTTGATTCAGTTAGAGCATCAACTTAGAGAGTCAGCTAAGGTTCTTTTAGATGCCAAGCTTTCTTTCCTTAGACAAAAAGCCAAGGTTGCTTGGCTGGAGAAGGGGGACAGTAATATTGCGTTTTTTCACAGCCAGCTGAAAGGTAGAAGAGCTATGAACAGGGTGATGTCTGTTAAAGACATTTCTGGAACACTGAGGCATTCCCAGGAAGACATCCAGCAGGCTTTTATAGACTATTATCAGACTATTCTGGGTACTAGTAAGAAAGTCAAGCCAGTCCATTTGTTAACAGTAAGACAAGGTCCTGTGGTTAACTTAGAGGACTGGGATAGGATAGTGGCCATACCTTCTGATGGGGAAATTAGGGATGTTTTGAAATCTATACCTGATGACAAGACTCCTGGACCACATGGATACACAAGCAAGTTCTTCAAGGATTCTTGGGAAATTGTTGGCCCTGATATATGCAAGGCTATACAAGATTTCTTCAAACACGGACAACTATTAAAACAGGTGAACTCTACTATACTAACCTTAATACCTAAGGTTACATGCCCTACTTTTGTCACTGAGTTCAGGCCCATAGCCTATTGTAATATTCTGTCTAAATGCATCTCAAATATCCTGTGCAATAGGGTTGGGTTAGTGCTCCCTGAGATCATTAGCCCTACTCAGAGTGCTTTTGTGAAAGGTAGGCAGATTGTTGAAAATGTGCTCATTTGTCAAGATTTGGTTAAGTTTTACACTAGGAAAACCTGCTCTCCTAGGTGTCTTCTTAAGATAGATCTTAGAAAAGCTTATGATTCTGTTGAATGACAATTTGTTAAAGTGATGTTGTGTGCGGCTTTGAATTTTCCTTCTCATCTGGTTCATCTGATTATGGTTACACTGAAGAGTCCTTGGTATGCTCTGTCCCCTGTTTTGGCTATTTTAAAGGAGAGAGAGGGCTGAGGCAGGATGATCCTCTATCTCCATTGCTATTTACCATTTGTATGGAATATTTGTCTAGAATCCTGGGTGTGGTTTCACAAATGGATGGGTTTCATCATCATCCTTTATGTGGAGGGCTAAGGCTTACACACTTGTGCTTTGCTGATGATCTCTTGATGTTTGCTAGAGGGGATGAGAGGTCTGTTAAATTGTTACTCCAAGGTTTTACTACGTTTTCAGAGGCCTCTGGGCTAGTAATGAACCAGGAGAAGTCAGAATTGTATTGTAATGGTGTGCATCAGGTTGTGCTGAACAACATCTTGAGATTTTCTGGTTTTAAACTGGGATCCTTGCCTTTTAGATATCTTGGAATCCCCATCAGTTCCAAGAGAATCAGTAGTAGGGACTGTTTTTTGCTGTGTGAAAAGATCTGTGCTAGGATTAAAGGCTAGGGAGCAAGAAGGCTTTCCTACATGGGAAGGTTAACCTTAGTGAATGCTATTCTTAATAGCATGCACACTTATTGGGCTTCTGTGTTCATTTTACCTGTGGCTGTTTTGAATAGAGTTGTGGCTTTGTGTAGGAATTATCTTTGGGAGGGAAGTGATGAGTATTATAAAGCACCTTTGGTTTCTTGGGAGACAGTTTGTATGGCTAAAGGCACGGGTGGACTTGGAGTTATACATTGTCAGAAGTGGAATTTGGCAGCCATAGGTAAGTTTGTTTGGTGGGTGTATGAGAAGAAGGACATCTTGTGGGTCAGCTGGGTTAACCACATTTATATGAAAGGTATGCCATGGAAGGATTATGAACCTACAGATTCAACAAGTTGGGTGTGTAGACAGATTTGTAAGGTGAAGCATTTGTTACAGCTAGGCTATATTAGGGATAGATGGTCTGCAAAAGATGGGGTATACACCATTAAGAGTGGCTATGGCTGGCTGTGTGGCAGTCAACAGAGAGTGTCATGGACTTTTGTGTTTGGAATAGATATAATGTGCCTAAGTGGTCTTTTATTGCGTGGCTAATCAGGTTACAAAGGCTAGCAACCCTTGACAGGCTCAGGAAGTTTGGCATTACAGATATGGCAGACTGCTATCTGTGTGGGCAAGCTCATGAGACCTGTAATCATCTGTTTTTCCACTGTGTTTTTAGTATGGCTTGTCTTATGGAGGTTGGTGTTTGGCTTGGCTGGCACTTGGATGCAGGAAATTGGCAGAGCATGTTACATAGAAGGTGCCACTCAAAGTTCCAGAGAGCTGTTGGTTTGGCTGCTATTAATGGGCTAATGTATGCTGTGTGGCTACAACGTAATAAGTGCAGGATTGAAGGTGTTCTTGTGTATCCAAAATTAGTTGTTTCTCATGTGAAGTCCTTACTTATTGGTCGTTTGGATGTACTTGATATGAGTCACTTGTCAATTAGGGATAGAACTTGGCTTGAGTTCATTAGAAGGAATGTGTAACTAGCTTGGACTCTTCCACTTTGTAATGTGGATTGATGTAATTTGGAATGTTTGGTTTGACTGGTTAATATATGTTACCTTTTACCAAAAAAAAAAAAAAAAGAAATATACGATTTAAATTTTATAAGGGACGACGGGAACAAATAAGTCCCAAAGACATTCCCGCGTAAAAAGCTAACGTCAAACTTTAAGGGGTAATAAAATGGTCATACGGACTCGGAATTAGGCGAAATAAAAGGCTAAACTACCCGATTTGTTGAGGGAAATCTAATGATATAATTTTTAAAATCATTTGACAAATTAAAATTGAGTGAAAGGTCCAGTTTTGACCAACCACCCTCTTTAATCTTTTGATCTTACACTTTTATTCTCCTTTATTCTTATGCATGTACAAGACACATCCACATGCGCTTGTCACATCATATGTGTTGTCACATCAAATGGATTGTCATATCAATATCAAGTTGTTATCACATCTCATGCAAAAATATTCATGCACATATCATTTCCTATATATGCCATAGGTTATAATTACTAGTACTACAATTTTTACATACTTTGTAAAGTATTACATGTGCATGCACCTAGAAGCCTCAGTGGCCAAGGATGTAATATAGCCATGTGCCTACTCATAATAAAAGAATGCTAAAACTAGCCTTAATCATTTCTACCACTTAAATAAGCAAGTTTAACTCTACACTCTTCCTCACTTGTTCCGTTTGAGGCTTTGTATGGTAGGAAATGCCGGAGTCCTATGTGTTGGGATGATGTTTTAGAAGTTACAGTGCTTGGACCGAAGATGGTGCAAGAGTCCATCGAGGCAAGTAAGGCTTATACGTGAGAAGTTGAAGGTTGCACAAGATCGACAAAAGTCTTATGCGGACTTGCGTCGTAGACCGGTCGAGTTTGAAGTAGGTGACAAGGTGTTCTAGAAGGTGTCGCCGATGAATAGTGTTAAACGGTATGGTATTAAAGGAAAGTTGAGTCCTAAGTATGTTGGACCATATGAGGTGTTGGAGAGGATTGGTGAGGTGGCGTATAAGTTGGCTCTACCACCAAACTTGTTTAAGGTGCATGACGTGTTCCATGTGTCTCAATTGAGGAGGTACCGTAGTGATCCTTCGCATGTGGTTGAAGCTGATGTGGTAGAGGTGGAACCGAACTTGACGTATGAAGAGAGACCGGTTGGTATCCTTGATAGGAAAGAAAAGAGGCTTAGGAACAAGATAGTACCATTAGTTAAGGTGCTTTGGAGGAGTTAGAAGTATGATGAAGCTACATGGGAGACCGAGGCATCTATGCGTGAGAAGTATCTATTCCTCTTTGTTGCAGGTAATTCTTTGTTCTCAAGTTTTGAGGACGGAACTTCTTTTTAAGGGTGAGACTGTAACACCCCAACTCATTTCATATATTACATAATTCATTTAGCGAATATTCATGTTTCATTACATACAATTTTCTCATTTCTAACTCGAGAAAGTCATTCCCTAAGCTTGTGTAGTACGTTAAGGTGTCATGTGTCGCGTTTACCGAAGTTAGGACCGGGTTTGGAAGGTTGATTAGGTGTTTGGATGGTTTAGGGGCGAGCAAGGGGTGAACGAGGCTGTTCGCGGGAGAGAAACTGACTAATTAACCGAGAAGATCAGAGCAGAACTGGCGACCTAGGCGAGAGTGACAGGCGACCTAGGCGTGACCAACTTGGCTCGCGTGTTCTGCACGTGTGGTCGGATCCGTATTGATTTGGGATTCAATTCATTAGTTTTTTAATATATTTTGAGCCCTAATTTCCTCATAACTCTCATTCACTCTTCCTAAAACCATAAAGCCCTCTCTTCTCTCTCATAATTACTCATCAAATCACACACAAACCATAAAGCCCTCTCTTCCTATGGTCAGGGACGACATTAAGAGTGAGGATATGAGCTTTGTACTTCGTCCCTAAATCCTGGGACGGCTTCAAATCGTCGTTCTACAGCTCAAACTCAACCTCGGCAATATATTCGCAAATCATAACTTCACTTGGCGACCTCGGGAGCCTACAGCATTGTCCCGGAAAGCGCAAATCCTCCATAAAACGGCAATGTCCTGCAAAACAAAGACATACAACAAAAACCAGCTGTGGAACCCGGGAACCGCGTCGAGGGACCCAACTCGGCGTCTTGCTTAAAGGGCGGATTTTAAAGTTAAAAAAGATTAAGTTGGAAAAACCTTTAAGAACTGTTATGGAGTCGCCACCTAATTATCGCGGAAATTAGGAACCTGCTACCATGTTCTAAGTTAAAAACATGTCCTAGATTTTGGAGCACGCCGACACCCCTAGATCTAAGGCTTGTGAAACCAGATTGGATTCGGGGTGAGGGTACTTTAGAAAAAGAGTTAATTCAAATAATGATTTATGAAAACCTTTTAGAAAAGCCTATGTAAAAATAGCCTCTACTGACCAAGAACAATCCTTGTAAGATGATATTTGAGCTAATGTTATCGCTACGTACAAGTGCGATAAGTTTGTAAAAGAATGCAGATGCAGATGCAAAAAGATTGATTAAAACCCTCAGTTTAGCATGTTTAACTTGTTAACGGATCTGATTCGATTAAAGGTCGAATTCATTGTTTAAGTTGATTTTAATGCAAAATAAGAAGGTGCAAGATGCATGCAAATAAAATAAAGTTCAATTGTCCATTGGTTTATTTTACAAGGTCGGTTGCATATGCGACTTTGGCGATATGTCGGATATGGAGTGTACCAAGTAAATAGAACACTTGGAGTGCAAGCATTTGGGTGCCAAAGCGGGCGCTAAAGAGTAGACCCCTTTATTAGTCCATAGAAAATAAGAAAAAGCTTTGATCCAAGTGGATCGGTACCTACCTTGTCCTGACGCTTCAGATCTGGGCAGAGCCTCGCTTCTTGAACTTAAAAGGAGGATGAATTCAACACGGGATGGTGTGTTGAACTCAAGGATTTGAGTGCTTGAGGCTTTTGTGGATGTATTTATAGTGTATGGTGTGAAAGCTAGGTGTAAGTTGTGAAGAAAAGATGTATTCTTGTTCTGAATTGTCATCTCGAGGTCAGGGTATAGGGGAGTATATATACTAAAAAACTCGGAGAAATTAGGAAACCCGGGGATAAAAACAGGCCAGGAAACCTCATAGCCTTATGCGGTTGCCAAGGAAAACCGCATAAGCTTATGCGGTTCGAGGGTGTGGTTTTAGCCTAGTTTCCTAGTTTCGGTTGAATTATATCTTTGAAAGATTGCGTGATAATCTCAAACGTGTAGCTCAAGAAAATAGCTAGGATATTTCTGAGATATTTATGATGTTCAGGGCTTTGGAGTGCGGGCCAAAGGCTGGGTTTGGGCTCGGTTTCGGGCCCGAGACCCGTAAAAATGAAAAGGGTGTATTTGCATAGTTTTTGTGAAATAAGGTAAGACGTGAAGCCGTATTTTGTGTAAGAGGGGGCTAAAGGGAAGATTTAGCCACCGGGCCTAAATTTAGGAATTTAGGAATGCTGAATTGGACCTTGTTAATGTAAAAGGACTAATTGTAGTGCAAATGCAAAGCTCATGCCAAATGAAGCAGGACAAGGACCTAGCTAGACTCCAAATGGACAAAATGAACGTTTATTTAAATGTGATGTGAAGCGACCTACTCATTTTAACATTTCAAACTACTCAAAATGAATTCGACATTAGTTAGAACAGTTAAAATCAACGTTAAAGCATGCGTAATAAAAGTCCGTGATACATCACAGGGTTTTGTTTGGGAGGGTACGGATATGGGTATCCACAGAGTCCCCAGTTTGACTGAGCTCGGACTAGAGCGCTAGTCAAACTCCACGACCATATCCGGACCATTACAGTCTCGATCTGATCGTGAACGAAGCATGTGTCCATGAGTGAGACGGGGACTTCGAACCGGGCTAAACGGGGAGGGGCATGCGCATTTTAAGGACTTGGCGGTCCGTGCATGCTATAAGAACTCTTGACTTTCTTTGGATGTCTTCGTCGTGCTTGTTGTACTGTCGTTGATGGTGCCTTTGTATAGTCGGATGCCTGGTGCTGGTGCTTGTAATGTCTTCGTATTGCATGTGTGAAAGGGGCTGAAGTGCAGGGGTGCATGTGCTTGTAAGATGTTTGGGTTTGCGTGAGGTGTATAATTGAGTAGGAGTGCTTATGTAGGTGTAGGTGTAGGTGTAGGTGTAGGTCTCGTGAAAGAGCGTCCGTGTAATGCTTGAACTCGCCGAGGAGTGTCTATGTAGAGTGAAATGCTTGGGGTTAGGTGTATATTGCAGAGTGCTTGTGCTTGGGCTCGCCGAGGAGTGTCTATGTAGTCGTAATTGCATATGATTGCCTTCCGTTGAGGAGAAAATGATGTAATGCTCGTGAAGAGCGTTCGTGCTTCTGCTTCTGTACCGTACATTAAATGCTTAATATACGCGTATGGTGGACTGTAGGTGACGCCTTAACCCAAGCACGGGACGTACTTGGAATTGCATTAAGGCTAGGATGAGTTAGGAAACCAAAAGTAGGTCCAAAACGGGAAAAACCCGAGAAAAACCAAAGGCTGAAACCGCATAAGCTTATGCGGTTCATGGGGCAAACCGCATAAGCTTATGCGGTTTCCCCTGAGGGCTGTAGGGGGTTATAAAGGCTCGTGTATACCGTGACTTTGCTTCATTCACCATTTTCGGTTTTCATACTCTAAAAACACCATTTTTCGATTTCTCAACCGATTTTGCTCATTTTTCTTGCGTTGCCTTGCTATGGAACCAGGTAATGCTCCATTTTGACTTGCTTTCACGTTATTTGTCGTTGTAATTAGCTAGTTTTGCCTTGAAATGTTGAAAAGACGGGTTTTGCATGAAAACCCGAGTTTTGCTTGAAATTTGCCGTTTGAATGCTTGAAATTGGCGTCATTGTGTTGCATTATGCCATGTGAACGTGTATGTGTGAATTGATTATGATTTAGACCGTCTTTGTGTGAAAAACGTCCAAATTAGGTTTCGGGCCCGAAAACGAACCCGGATTTTCCGACCCGGAATTTCAATTAAACTTCGGTGTAGGATGCACATAGCGTGTATAGCATGCCTATAGGGTTAGTTTTGCGAAAATGTCGAGTTAAGGCTTTCAAATCGCCGTCTTGAGTCGTAGTTATACGGAGTAATTAAGGCGAATTGGGGGTTTTTGATCGGAGTGACCAAAATGCAATTGCTTGTAATGGGTTGTTGTTGGGGACTATTATGGCGCGTAGAAACCATAAAGTTGTAATTTTGAGGTGTAGAGAACGGTTTTCGGCTTAATCGTGAATTAGGCCTAAAAATGCTCTGTAGGACGTATAGCGTAATGTGTTAAAGGATGTATATGTATTATGTGTGTATTATTTGTATATATTTGTGTATGTGTATGCCAAGTTGTATGCTTGCATGTATTATAGCTGTATGTATTGGTTGTGTTTGGTTGCAGGGGAAGGTTCTGGTCGTGTTACGAGATCGAGATCTCGTAAGAGTACTAGCTCGAGGACTGAGGGAGCCTCTAGCTCGAGTAGCTTGAGGCGTACGCGTAGTGAGAGGGATGCTGACCCTCGTGACTTGCGCCGCGAGGCGTGGTCGATCCACGAGGTAGAGGTCGCGGGAGGAATGTCCCTGTGCCTGATCCTGAGGAGGAGGAGGCGGATGCGCTTGCTTTAGTTGACGAGATAGAGGCTGGGATGGATGTCGAGGAGGAGGCTGAGGAGGCTGCGCCTAGAGCGAGTAGCTCTAGGCCGCGAAAATCACGCGTGAACAGGGCCTTTGCCAAGGGTTGGGATGGCCACAACCTTCTACTTGCTCCGGAGAGACACGTTTCCTATCGAGCGACGATGGGTTGGCCGAAAGGCTCGATGAGGACCTTCTCGGGCGTGTCGTCCGTGATGTGTGCTTTTGAGGAGAAGCTTTCGCCGAGAGCGCAAGCTTGGGTGCTGCATAGTGCTTTTGGCCCGTTGGTCGGCCATTGGAGGGAGATTGCAAGGAAGAAGCAGACGGCGAACCTGATGTTGATCAGGGCCTTCCTGAGCAGTCTTGGGACACCACGACGGCGTTCGTATGCGGCTTTGAGGCGGCATTACCTTGTCTGAGTATGCGGTCAGCAGTGCCGATTCGGGGACCGTGACATGAGCTTCGAGTTTGCGCCGTCCGTTGTGGGCGAGGTTGTAACTGCCGCGATTGGCGGTGGTTTGGAGGGGATTTGCGAGGGTGCTCCACCTTACACTTTCAAGACGAGCTACATCTTGGAGTACTTTGAGGAAAGACCGAGCATGGCCCCTCGGAGTGGAGTGTGGCAGCGAGAATGCTCGTATGTGGTCGTGGTGGTTTGTCGGTTGTAGTGTGCCGGCCGATAAGGGTGAGCGGGCGTCGACGTCGGTCCTTATGCATCTCCTGGATTGGAGTGCAATTGGGACGTTTGACTGGGTGACGCCGTCTCTGGGTTTGTGCATTCGTTTCTGCATGGATGCCGTGAGACCACGGGTCATGGATCGAGGGTCTCGACTATCCTTAGTCTCGCCTGGATTCTTGATGGAGGTACGTGTTGATTCTGTTTTTGTTTTAGGTGCATTGTTTTTTTTTTTGTCTTTGTCTTTGTAACGTGTTTTTGTTTCTTGTGTGTGCAGTCGTGGATTTTTAGCCATTTTCCTTTCCTGCTCCCCCCGCATGCTACGAGGATCGTGAGAGAGTACCCGGCGGTACGTACTTGGGGTACGTGTAACCGTGCTGCGTTTAACTGGTCGTATGACGAGGTTCGGGACCGTCTGAACCGGATGCGGTTTGATCAGGTTTGTGTTTGAACCATTTTAAATAGAGTGTACTTAAAATGATTGCATGTGCTCTTGATGATGTTGTTGTTTTTTTTTTCGTTTGCAGTTCGAGTCCTTCCCGTGGAGTCAGTATACGGGCATTCGTGAAGGAATCGGGGCGCGGTTTGCAGTGCGAGAGACCTAGCGTCTGTACTTGGTGACGCCGTACGGGCCGGTTTGGTATCTTGGGGAGCGTTTGGTCTTTCAGGCAGGATGGCCAGATCCGGTGGTGCCTAGGGACCCGCCGAGGGTCCTGTTTGAGCGAGGGGTTTCCGCTCAGGATCGGACGGCGTTGTACGGGGAAGGAGAGTCGGTGAGTCTTCTCTGTCCTGGGGAAGACTATGGCCAGTTTGCTCAGTCTCGGCTTGCTTGTGGGCCGATTGAGGTATGCTTGCTTCATTTGAGGGTGCGTAAGGTAATTTTTGCGAAAAATTTCCCTGACGTGTGTGTTTTGAACTTGTTTTGTAGGAATTTGATCCCGAGATGGCGGAGCAGCCTGGTGACTTTCCTACCACCGTTGAGTACGACGAGTCGGGTGTGCGTCGTACCTTCACTTTGCCGACGTACTTGCCGGTGACTCACCGACGGGCATGGGCGGTGGGCCAGGCGAGGTGAAGAAGGTATGTATCTTTGTTGTATATGTGAGTGAGCCCCCAGTTTGATCGAGGTATGAGACATGGCGATGATCAAACTAGTGAGATGCGTGTTTTTGTGCTACCCCCTCGAGTTTGACTTAATTTGAGTGAAATTAAGGCAAAGTGGGGTTGACTGCTTTTGTTTTGAAATTTCCCCCCGAAGTTTGGCTTAATTTGAGTGAAATTAAGGCAAAATGGAGAAAAATGTGAAATGTTTTTGTGTTGTGTATCACAGGTGGCTAAGGAGGCTCATAAGAAGCTATGGCGGATAGCCAACAGTTGGAGGATGGCTTGAAATTTGGCAGTTTTGCTCGGTTAATGTCGAGCCGGTGAGGCAGCGCAGAATCTGGCCTTGAGTTCGACGAGTATCGTCGTCGTCATCCTGAATGAACTTGTGTAATAAAGATTGTATGAACCTTTGTGTACATGTCGTTGTATCTTGAACTTTGAACTTGATTGTAGTTGTGAACCTGTTCGGTAAGCTTGTTTGAAAAATGAAATGATTCCCGAGTGGGATGCATTGATGTTGATTTTAGATTGTGAAAATGCGTGTGCAAAAAGTTCATTTTAAGTGCGAAATGAGCTTGCATGAATGTCGAAATTGTTATGTGTTGACTCGTGGTATGAATCGTATTTGCTAAAGTGAAGTGTAATGTTGCTGCATGGGGAACAACAAGAGAATGTCGTAGGGTAGTGTAGATTGTGGTGTTTAGGAAAGACGAAATTAGGAAAGTTGCGCGAAAAACCCGCCCCTTGAACCGCATTGCCTTATGCGGTTGAGTGGTCAAACCGCATAGGCTTATGCGGTTTGGGGTGCAAACCGCATAAGGCTATGCGGTTTGGCGGTGTGGCTGGTAATGCTGAGTTTCCATATTCCGTATTATGTTTTGTATATAAGGAGGGGGGGTGCGTGCCATAATCCTCATTCACAATTACTTCTTTTCTTCTCTTTTAGTACAAGTTTTTGCTCTCATAAATATATTAGGTATATTTATTAAAGTTTTTTTTTTTTGTATTCAAGAAAATGGTGGAGCATTTTGATGCTCTTTTGAAGAGGTGGACTTCCTCACTAAGTCCGGCGATGAAGAAGGCGGTGTATGACGATGGTGCGGGTGTTTTTATTGGCTTTCGCCAAATGAAAGTCGATCTTGACTTCCTGGATGCGTGCTTAGATTATTGGGATCCTAGCTTGCATGTGTTTAGGTTTCCCGGGGGAGAGGTGTGTCCTTTGATGGAGGAGTTTGCGGCCATTGCTGGGTGGTCGAAACGGACTACTCCTGTGGTTGTAGAAGGGAGCTTTGTTACAACGGGGTGTTGCGAAACTTCCTTGGGATGACAAACGCTCATGCTGCAGGTTTGTTTGAGGGAGGCAAGGTAAACATGCTTCTCTTATGTCAACGATACATGAATAAGGTTGATACTAGTATTTCGGACCGTTCTAGGCGAAGGGCCCTTGCTTTTTGTTTGGTTCATCGGTATGCTTTTGCGGGGTCCATGCCAGATGGAGTGTTCGAAAACGCGAGGTATGCTCGTGTTGTCGAAGAGATGGAAAGGGGATATGATCCTTCTCCTTTGATCCTAGCAGAGACCATACTGGGCTTAGACGACCGTTGTGCTAATCGTCTGAGCTCGTACAGGGGTTGCGCTAGGATTCTCAACATTTGGCTCATGGAGAGGCTAAGTGTGTATAAAGCTCTCCCCCTTGGTGGTGTCTTCAAGGCTGCTGCGACAACGTCGCGAAAGATGGAATGGGCTGACCTTCGGGAGCGTTCGCTAAACTACTACCGGGGGTTCGTGAAGGAGAGCTCCATTCGTTGGTATGTGTCTTGGTGGGGTATTACAGCGATTACGGCGCCGTCTGTTGCGAATGCGTCTCGTGGGTTGATGTTGTGTGGGTTTGAACGAGGGGTGTGGATTCATCCTCTGCGCTTGAAGAGGCAAATCGGGCTTGCTCAGACCATACCCGAGCAGGACACTCAGGTTGGAGGGGTTGTTGTGCTAAACAACCAAATGATTGATGCTTGGATCCGAGGATGGTCGGACCGTGTCACTTGGGCTGTTCCGGAGCATATAGAGTCTAGTCGTGTTACGGACTTCTATACACGATGGTACCGTTCCAATGATCCTCAGGAACGGGAGAATCAAAGGAGGAGGGAAAAGAATGGGCCAAGGCCCTCCTTGGCGTATGAGGTGGTGCGCGAAAGGAGGGACTATGGTGATCTTTGTGCTGTTAGTGTGGATGCTTCTACTTCGAGACCGGCGCGGGAAAGGCTTGGGCCGAAGGTGACTGTTAAAGATCGCCTAGGGCCAAGGATCGAGGAGCCCCCAGTCGAGCAGGACGAGGATCCGGTCGAGCCCCCAGGTTTTGAGAGATCTATTCCCGTTCTTAGTTCAAAAATTGTGGCGGATCGGCCTCTTGAAGATGAAGCGGCTAGTCCGAAGCGTCAGAGGACGACTTGAGTAGTTTGCTTTGTTTTGTTTAGAAAATTTCCTTTATTTAAATACATGTTTTAGATCTGAATAAAGGGCTAAGGAGGCTTGTTCCTAGCTCATTTCTAAATTGCGAAAAATTCTAAATAAAGTAATAAAATAGAATTAATTCGCTTTTGTCTTGTCTCGTTGCTTTCTTTTGTTTTGCTTTGAAATGTTCTCGACCTTTTTAAGCTTCGAACCTTCGTATTTCGCCTTAAAATCCTTGACCTTTTTAAGCTTTGGATTTGTTTGTTTAGTTTGTCTTGTCCTTAAGTCCTCGACCTTTTTAAGCTTTGGACTTCGATTTTTGTTTTGTTTTGTTTTGTGTTGTGTTGACTGTGCTCTCGATTTTTTTAAGCTTTGAGCGTGTATTTTTGTGAGTGCATCGCCCTTGACCTTTTTAAGCTTTGGGCGCGCGTGCTAGGAAGTTCGGTTGTGCTTTTGACAAGCTGCCTACGTATCCGCGTTTCACGGAATCAAACCGGCGTAGTTCGTGTATTCGGTTGAGCTCTTTGCAAAGCTGCCTACGTATCCACAGTGCGTGGAATCAAACCGAGCGTAGTTCACCCATGCGAGAGTGAGTTTTATTTTTGAAATGCATTGCAAAATTGTTTGTGTTTAGGGGTAGTATTTCTTGAGTTGATCAAGATTTGTTGGTAATCGGAAGTCCTGGCCGTCAAGGTCAGTTAACTTCACGGCTCCTCCAGGGAGGATTTCCTTGACCAAGTACGGTCCGGCCCAATTGGGTTTGAATTTTCCTCTTGGGTCGACTGGTAATGGTGCTCGGACTGATTTGAGTACTAGGTCACCCACTTTGATGTTTCGTGGCTTGACCCGTTTGTTGTAGGCGCGTTGTAAGCGAGATTGGTACATTCGGACTGTACTTAGTGAATGTAACCGTCTTTCGTCTAAGAGGATGAGTTGCTCGTATCGTTCGCGTGCCCATTCGGCTTCAGGAATGTCTGCTTCCATGAGGATTCGAAGGGATTGCATCTCGATTTCTACAGGTTGAACGGCTTCCAACCCGTAGGTTAGGAAATAGGGTGTCATGCCTGTGGGTGTGCGGATGGTTGTGCGGTATCCCCATAATGCAAATGGGATTTTGTTGGGCCAGTCGTGGCAGGTGTCGATCATCTTTTTAAGGATCGATACGACGGTTTTGTTTGCTGCCTCGACCGCGCCGTTAGTTTGTGGTCGGTAGGGTGATGATTTATGTCGTTGTATCTTGTATTTGAGGAGGAGTGGTTCGACCTCTCCTTGGAAATGTGTGCCTTGGTCGCTTATGAACTCGTGGGGTATGCCGTAGCGACAAATGATGTTGTTGTGTATGAATTTTGCAACCTCTTTTGTGCCTAGTGTACGGTATGATGCGGCTTCGACCCATTTGGTGAAATAGTCGATGGCCACGAGGATGAAGCAGTGTCCTCCTGCTCCTACGGGTTGAACTTTGCCTATGACGTCAATTCCCCAGGTTGAGAAAGGCCATGGCGAGGTCAAACTGTATAGTGGTGAAGGAGGGATGTGTTGTACGTTTGCAAAAATTTGACAATTATGACAATGTTTGACATATTTTGCGCAATCGGCTTCCATGGTTGTCCAATACCATCCTAGCCTTATGATTTGTTTGCACATGGCTCGCGCGTTCATGTGTGGTCCGCACTCGCCATCGTGTACTTGGGACATGATTTCGTGTCCCTTTTTGTGGTCGACGCACAAGAGTAGTGTGCCTTGAGGCGTCTTTTTGAGTAGTTTGCCCATTTCCATCACGAATTGCGATGATAATAGGCGTAGGGCTCGCTTGGCCCGTTTGTCGATGTTTGGTGGGTATTCACCGTTTGTTTTGTAGTTGATGATTGCTTGGTACCAAGGGTCGGTTTGTTCTTCCTCGGTTTCAATGTCACAGATGTAGGCGGGTTCGTTCCGTCGTTCCACGACAATGGGTAGCGTTTCCATTCCTGGGGGTATGTTGATTAGTGACGCGAGTTTGGATAACGCGTCGGCGAATTGGTTTTCTTCGCGAGGAAGGTGTATGAATTCCACATGATAGAATTCGTTTATGAGCTCTTGTATTTTGTTTTGGTATAGTGCTAGGTTTTCATTAAGTATCTTCCATGCTCCGGATACTTGGTTGATTATGAGGGAGGAGTCCCCATAGACTCTTATGTTGCGGGCGTTGAGTACAAGCGCTGCTTGGAGACCGTGCAAGCACGCTTCGTATTCCGCGGCGTTGTTTGTGACGTCAAAATCCAGTTTGATGGATAAGGGGGTGTGTTCGCCATTCGGGGATATGAGAAGTATTCCTACTCCACATCCTCGATAGTTGGAGGAGCCGTCGAGGTATAACTCCCATTGTTCTTGGTTGATGTTGTAAATCCCATCGTCTGGAAGGGATGTTGTGTCGATAATTGGTTCTTCGTTGATTGCATTTTCAGCTAGGAAATCGGAGACTGCTCGTCCCTTGATTGCTTTGAGGGGTACGTACTTATGGTCGAATTCGGCTAGGAGCAACGTCCATCTGGCCATTCGTCCGTTAAGCACAGGTTTCTCGAAAAGGTACTTTACGGGGTCCATTTTAGAGTAGACCTTCGTTTGGTGTGCTAGCATATAGTGACGGAGTTTTTTGGATGACCATACCAATGCTAGACAGCTCTTCTCGACGGGTGAGTATCGAGTTTCGTAATCGAGAAATTTCTTGCTAATGTAGTAGATTGCGTGTTCTTCGCCGTTTATCTCTTGAGCGAGCATGGCGCCCATGGCGGTAGGGGTTGTTGTTGTAAGGTATAAGGATAGTGGTAAATCCTTTTGGGGTGGTCGTAGAACTGGTGGGTTAGTTAGCAATTCCTTGACCTTGTCAAATGCTTTTTGACATTCTTCGTCCCATTCAACGTGGTCGGTTTTCTTGAGTTTCTTGAAAACTGGTTCACATATCATGGTGAGTTTGCTAATGAAGCGCGAGATGTATTGGATTTGGCCCAAGAAACTTCGAATTCGTCGAGGTTCTTCGGGGGTTGCATTTCTAGAATTGCTTTGACTTTCGAGGGGTCGACCTCGATGCCTCTTTGGCTCACTACGTGTCCTAGTAGTTTACCGGATTTGACTCCAAAAGTACATTTTTGGGGATTGAGGCGCATTTTGTATTGTCGTAGGCGCGTGAAGAACTTGCGGAGGTTGGTGATGTGACCACTTCTCTCCTTTGACTTCACGATCATATCGTCGACGTAAACTTCGACTTCTTTGTGCATCATGTCGTGTAAAAGGGTTGTGGCGGTGCGTTGGTATGTAGCACCGGCATTGATTAGGCCGAAAGGCATGACCGTGTAGCTGTATGTGCCGCACGGTGTAATGAAGGCCGTCTTTGCCATGTCTTCGAGTGACATTTTCATTTGGTTGTAGCCTGCGTAGCCGTCCATGAAGGATAGGAGGGCGTGATCGGCGGTGTTGTCGACTAGGACGTCCACATGGGGCAATGGAAAGTCATCTTTGGGACTAGCTTTGTTCAAGTCGCGAAAGTCAACGCATACTCGAATTTTGCCATTCTTTTTCAAGACTGGGACCATGTTTGAGACCCATTCAGGATATTCGATGACTTGGATGAAACCGGCTTGTAGTTGTTTTTCGATTTCTTCCTTGACCATAAGGGACCATTCGGGACGTAGTCTTCTTAGCTTTTGTTTGATGGGTTTGTAACCGGGTTTAATGGGGATGCGGTGCTCGGCGATGTTCGTTTGATTCCGGGCATGTCTTTGTATGACCAAGCGAATACGTCCTTGAATTCGCTTAGGAGTTGTGTGAATTGGGCGCGCTCGTCTTCGTCTAGTGAGGCACCTAGTTGTAGTTCCCTTGGTTCTTCGGGGGTTCCCACGTTTATGGTTATGGTTTCCTCGATGATAGGGTCTTGTGTTTTTTGGTGCACAATGTTTGCAATGTATTTGTTTAATGATTCATTTGTTTGTTCATTTTCGCATGAGTTAGTGTCTTTTGTATTTTGTGTTTTGTTTGTTGCTTGTTGATTTTTGTTTGTTTGTATTTTGTTATTTGTTTTAGCTTGAGACAAGACGTAAGCAAATTTATTCATTTCATTATTTTGAAGAGAATTATTCGACAAATCAGAAAATTGCTTGGAGCTAACCTCCGTAAAAAGGAAATCTAAACTAAAGCTAGAGTCTAGGATAGATGGGTCGACAGATGACCCGACACTAAGAGCATTAGAATCTAAAAGAATTTCTTCTTCATCGTCTTCTGTGCCGCTGAAGCTGCTTGAGCTGCTTGAGTTGCTTGAGTTGCTTGAGTTGCTTGAGTTTGAATCACTCTCGTCCTTGTCTTTGAGATTCGTGACATGGTCGAAGAGTGGTCCTTCACCGGTGATAAGCTGGAAGTGGTGACCTTGTGCATCGGTCCATTTCAGCGTCTTATACCATCCGTTGAGGGTTTTGTCTGTGGCGTCGGCTATGAGTAAGTTAGGATCGAAGTGACGGTCTCGCATGATCGTGGAGACAATCTCTTCGTTTTTGGTGCTCGGTGAGGCCTTGAGTGTGCTGGGCTCGGCCTCACTAGAGAAACAAGTTTCGGATGAATGGATGATGTCTTGAAGGGAGGTATTCCCGTCGACCATTCCTCCGGGGGTGAAATATGCGTTTAGGTCGAGGATGTAAGGTCGTAGGGTGACCTTGTGGGTTGACCTTCGCCTTTGGATTTCCTTAACCATCTTCTCTTGGTCGTCGTTATTGGGTTTATAGCCTAGACCGATGGTGAGCCAAAGGCTGTCGTTGTTTTTTGTTTTGAAGGGTTTGTAGGTTTTGATTGGTGTACGTGTGACGGCGCCGACCTCAAAGTCGAAACCACATAAGTCTTCTGCGGGTTCGGCCACAATTTCGGCAGAATTGGGCTCTTTTGGTGTATCGAAAAGGGCTCGAAAGTTTGAGGCGTTCAAGGTTATGATCTCCTCGTTAAGAGAGATCTTAACCTTTTGATGTAGGGTAGAAGTTATGGCCTTGGTGGAGTGAATCCACGGTCGTCCCAAGAGTATGTTATAGGAAGGGGTCATGTCGATGACTTGAAACTCGACTTTTCTTTCTATGGGACCACTGCGTACGTGAAGAGAAATGGTTCCTTTCACGTGACGTCGGGTTCCGTCGAAAGCTTTGACTCCGTCCATGCTCGGGGTGAAGTCTTTATCGGATAGGCCGAGGCGGTGTGCGGTGGCCAATGGTAGAACATTGACTGCAGATCCGTTGTCAACAAGGGACACGGGCAAAGTTTTCTTCATTCACTCTACGCTAATGTATAGAGCGAGGTTGTGGTTTGGTCCGAATGCGGGGAGATCATCATTTGAGAAGGTGATAGCTCCTGGTAACCAATCCCTTGTGACATGGCTGACCATTTGATCTAGAGAGATCTCAGCGTCTGCGCATGCTATTTGTAGAGCGCGAATGAATGCATTCCTATGTTCCGCCGAGTCCCGTAAAAGGGCCCAGATGGAAACATCGGCTTTTGTGCGAGCGAGTTGCTTCTGAAGCACCTCACTCGTGTTTGGTGGTGGAATTATTGTAGAGGTGGAGGGTGTACTTGTAGAGGGAGTATCCTCTTGGGCTACGGCCTTGCCTTTCTCGGCCGCAGTTGCTTTTCTGGCATGCTCATCTGTAAAGATATTCTGATAAGGACGACCAGAGCGTGTGAGGTGTGAAACCTCGTCTTGGTTTTCCTTCTCGGGCTGCTCGCCCTTTTCTTTTTGATCTTTGTTTTCGGGCTGTTTGCCCTTCTTTTTCTTTCCCTTCTTGTTCTTTTTGTTTTTATTCGAGGAAGGAGTAGTTGAGAGTTGAGCTACCGTTTTGTTAGTGGGTGGCCACTCTTCGTCTTAAATCATCGAACCCAGACCAGATTGATTTGGTTCTTTGGTGGGTGTGACCAAGTAGGAGCAATCTATGACGGCCGATCAGAAGAAGATTGCGGGGTTGTCATAAATTGTGGGGTTGCTTTGGGCTCCGTCTGCGATTTCAATGAGTTCTTCGAAATTCTCGGCATCGCCGTAATCAAAGTGTCTTTGCCACTCGGGTCGTAAGCTACCGAGAAATGTGTATATGAGCTCGTCCTCGTGTGGAGGGTTTGGAACTTGGGCAAGTAGTCCTCTCCAACGGACGAGGTATTGGGTGAAATCTTCCGCGTCCCCTTGGAGTTGGGTGACGAGAATATGGAGGGAGACATGCTTGTCGGCCTTGGAGCGTTGTTCTAAGCGTGCAATTTCAAGTTGATGCAAGGCCTTCAAGTTGTCAATGTCTTTGGTGAGCTGATTAACACGGTCACGGAGAGTTCTCAGTCTATTGAGGTTAGCCACCTTTGAGGAGCGTTTGAAACGAGGAGTGATGATGCGATTCATGGTGAGTATTCAGCTGAGGCCTGCATTTCACTTCGTATGTTAGGGACACGACTCGACCCACTAGACTCACATTCATTTTTAAGCATTCATTTTAGCTCATTTCTTTGTTTAGAAAGACCTTTTATGTTTTGAAAAGAGGAGATTTTCGAAAAGGTTTTAGCTAAAGGAAGCTTTTGAGACGAGGATGTGTGCGCACATCTCGCCTCGATGTTAAAAATTTTGCTTTGCATCCGTCGAACTGATATCGGTAATTTGCCGAGGTGAGCTCGAGTCGGATGTGTAAAAGAAGAAGGATTCGGCTCGAGCAAGTCGAGTCGAGGATGTTAAAAGTGGAGTCTAGGCCGTATGACCTAGAAGATTGAATTCCACGAGCTTGGGTTCTAATCCTTGCTCGGGTTTTTGCTTGTTAGTGAAAAAGGAATATTTTGAGAAAGCTTGTTCCAAAAAATTCGCGATAGTTTTGTTTGAAAAGTGTTAGTTTGTTAGATGTTAGGTTCGTTTATCTTTGAAACGTTTAAGCGAGTTTTCGAAGATATGAATGCAAATGCTCGTTTTGAAAAAGACCATGGAGTGCATAGCCTCGAACTTGTACGTATGACTCAAAAGGGGTGAAAATGAGTCAGTCGGGTACACCTCCAACTACCTCGAGTACGCTTTGGCAGATACTTAACCCCTTCATTTCCTTACGCCGGGGCGATAGGTTTTCTGAAGGGAGAACCTTTGAGGCGGTCGAGATAGCCGTTTACGGCAAGCCATGGAGGGGCGAGAGGAAAGCTAGTCCGGCATGTGCTTTATCGAGTGGACAAGCCTGCATGTGGGAACCACCTCTCGAGGGTGCGAAGGGTGCCTAGATTCCAAAAGGAATGGACTCTAAACGAATGTGCATAGCTCAAATATGTATACTTGGATTGTTCAAGGCTTTCAAGTTTCACCTCTTTATTTTTAAAAAGAAAAAGCTAGTTTTAAGTTTTAAAAATAAGACCTCCCCAGCGGAGTCGCCAAACTGTGGAACCCGGGAACCGCGTCGAGGGACCCAACTCGGCGTCTTGCTTAAAGGGCGGGTTTTAAAGTTAAAAAAGATTAAGTTGGAAAAACCTTTAAGAACTGTTATGGAGTCGCCACCTAATTATCGCGGAAATTAGGAACCTGCTACCATGTTCTAAGTTAAAAACATGTCCTAGATTTTGGAGCACGCCGACACCCCTAGATCTAAGCCTTGTGAAACCAGATTGGATTCGGGGTGAGGGTACTTTAGAAAAAGAGTTAATTCAAATAATGATTTATGAAAACCTTTTAGAAAAGCCTATGTAAAAAATAGCCTCTACTGACCTAGAACAATCCTTGTAAGATGATATTTGAGCTAATGTTATCGCTACGTACAAGTGCGATAAGTTTGTAAAAGAATGCAGATGCAGATGCAAAAAGATTGATTAAAACCCTCAGTTTAGCATGTTTAACTTGTTAACGGATACGGTTCAGTTAAATGTCGAATTCATTGTTTAAGTTGATTTTAATGCAAAATAAGAAGGTGCAAGATGCATGCAAATAAAATAAAGTTCAATTGTCCATTGGTTTATTTTATAAGGTCAGTTGCTTATGCGACTTTGGCGTGTCATCGGATATGGAGTGTACCCGAAGTAAATAGAACACTTGGAGTGCAAGCGCGCTGGGTGCCAAAGCCGGGGTGGGCGCTAAAGTGTAGACCCCTTTGTTAGTCCATAGAAAATAAGAAAAAGCTTTGATCCAAGTGGATCGGTACCTACCTTGTCCTGACGCTTCAGATCTGGGCAGAGCCTCGCTTCTTGAACTTAAAAGGAGGATGAATTCAACACGGGATGGTGTGTTGAACTCAAGGATTTGAGTGCTTGAGGCTTTTGTGGATGTATTTGTAGTGTATGGTGTGAAAGCTAGGTCTAAGTTGTGAAGAAAAGATGTATTCTGGTTCTGAATTGTCATCTCGAGGTCAGGGTATAGGGGAGTATATATACTAAAAACCTCGGAGAAATTAGGAAACCCGGGGATAAAAACAGGCCAGGAAACCGCATAGCCTTATGCGGTTGCCAGGGAAAACCGCATAGGCTTATGCGGTTGCCTCCCCAAACCGCATAAGCTTATGCGGTTCGAGGGTGTGGGTTTAGCCTAGTTTCCTAGTTTCGGTTGAATTATATCTTTGAAAGATTGCGTGATAATCTCAAACGTGTAGCTCAAGAAAATAGCTGGGATATTTCTGAGATATTTATGATGTTCAGGGCTTTGGAGTGCGGGCCAAAGGCTGGGTTTAGGCTCGGTTTCGGGCCCGAGACCCGTAAAAATGAAAAGGGTGTATTTGCATAGTTTTTGTGAAATAAGGTAAGACGTGAAACCGTATTTTGTGTAAGAGCGGGATAAAGGGAAGATTTAGCCACCGGGCCTAAATTTAGGAATTTAGGAATGCTGAATTGGACCTTGTTAATGTAAAAGGACTAATTGTAGTGCAAATGCAAAGCTCATGCCAAATGAAGCAGGACAAGGACCTAGCTAGACTCCAAATGGACAAAATGAACGTTTATTTAAATGTGATGTGAAGCGACCTACTCATTTTAACATTTCAAACGACTCAAAATGAATTCGACATTAGTTAGAACCGTTAAAGTCAACGTTAAAGCATGCGTAATAAAAGTCCGTGATACATCATAGGGTTTTGTTTGGGAGGGTACGGATATGGGTATCCACACCAGCAAACTCGGAGGAAAAGCGTCGCACAAAGCGAATAAAATCATATAAAAATATAACACATCAGTTCAAAACTGGTTGTGTCCTTCAAGCGTCCAATCCTGAATTGATAGGATATTTCTTTCTTGAAAGTCTGGCAATCTTCAGTATTATGACCTGGCCAAGACTCTCAAGCTTGAAAATCAATCTTGAAACATCTATAACAAGACAGTTAAAATCAAGATTATCAGTCCAGAACTGAAAACAAGACTGTTAATATCAAGGGAATTTTCAAAATCTTTTGTCTTGGGGCTGAATGAGTGGATATGTGTTCATTCTAGTCTCCGGTATGAACCAGTTCTGTTCGGCTGACGTCAACTTCTAGATTTCTTGTTAGACCTGTTCTGACACAACTTCCGTTGTCTTGTTGGTTGAAGGCGTCTTCTTCAAGTATGACTTCACCAAAGTTTTATCCTGCACATCTTCAGTACTATACAGATATTTTGTTAGTTTAGAATACAACTCAAAATTTCTTACCAACCCTTGCTTGCAAGTCTGAACTGTCGCAGGACTGTCACAATTCAGAATTGAGATCTTCTCTTTGTTGAATCTTTGTAGAGATAGTTTCCGTGGGACTCATTACCAGAGCGGACAACCCTATGGAGGCTGCTAGTATGCATCTCAAGCCTCACACATTTGAGGGATGGTTTTGAATAGGTTGGATAGGAGCCTCTGCACATGCAAGTCTCCCTCAAATCATTGAGAATAAGAACTATGTGCGTCCTCTATTTGTATTGCGCAACGTGGTCTTGAGAATGTTATGTTATGTAGTACAACTTCAATTGATGGAACATGAATTTCTTCGGAATATCTTTCAAAACCGCGATATTGCCGAAGAGGAGGATTGTTCATCCTCTTAGAAGTAGCTTTTGGTTCCAGGAAAGTCCTCTTTGAGTTGATCTTCAAAGTCTTTGTCCCCGTCACGATTGGAAAAAACTTTTCTTTTTATGACGAAAGACTAGGACAATTCTAGCCTGATTCTTGAGCTGTAACCGCTATTCCCGCTGGAGTTCTGTTCCGATTTCAAGATTGACTCAATCTCTTTGAGTCCAGTATTTTCTTATTAAATTGAGGCAATCCTCGAGAATGATTTTTCCTCCTATTATGCTAGTTGTCCAAGGGTCTTGTCAGCCATGTGGTCGTGACAAGAGTGTTTTTTTTTTTTTTTTGGATATTTGGGAAGAGAGTTTCACAAACTATTAAACTAGATGCCCCACGGTGGGCGTCCTTTTCTTTTGGTAAATTTTTGTCATGAGTGAAAAAGAGCTAAGATGGGTCAACAAGTACGGTTTGCGAAACAGAACAAAATATAGCCATGTCGGAACAGAACTGACGACAACAAGATTGGTGATGTAGAAACCCCAAGAAGAAGATGGGGGAAACTGCTGGCTACCAAGCCAGGACTTCTTTTATTAATCTCTTGTTGTGATTACAAGGCTTTTTATTAAAATTGGATGATTTTCGTAGGGGAAACTAGCGAATAATGCTAAGATATCGATTATGTGTACTTCTATGTGAAAGTATAAGGAAAAACCTATGGAAAACGTGTGGAAAAAACCTATGAAAAACATATAAGAAAATTATTAAATGAGCCTCTATATATAGGTAGAATACTCACAATACAACACCTAAAATCTAGGGCCACTATCTCATGAACTTGGTTGTGGAATAACTACCCACAATGCATGCATGAGTAGGTAACTTCTCATTATGATCACTTCTGTCTTGATCCGCAGAACTACCAATAACTACCCATGATCTTAGGTAGTTAAATAACTAACCATGTTCTGCACTTGTGTCTTGTTCTGCAAGGATTGCCAACTACACACCTATTGTTCCACTTTTGAGGATAACTGACCAATTGAGCTTTGGTCTTTCCTATCTTGTCAGTTTTGCGTAAACTTTAGTTTTGACGTTGACTATGAATAATTTCAAAACTGCCAATTCTGTAGATACTCACTATCTCCTTGATTTCTAGGGTTTAATAATCATATATGTCTCCATGATGGTTGGACTATAACCGTCACGTCTGACCTGCTGTTGACTATTACTGTCTTGCCTATCTTGTTCTTTCGTTCTTCATAACTGTCCAGTCAGCCCAAAACTGACTGTTCTAGAGGGTGAAAATTTTGGACACAACAATTATTATTAGTAGTAGTATTATATTAGGGATTTTCTATCCTATGCCCTATGTGCATAGGATAAGAGTTGAAAATGTTAACTACCATTATTAATTATTGTTTCTCACCTCCTTGATTTTCTCACCAACATTATTTTCCCCCTCTTTCACTATAAAAAAAATCGTAATTGCTCAACTGTACCCGGCTTTTTCTCAGTTGTACCCGAAAAAGACATCGATGCCCTTTTCATTTCCTTCCCCATCTTTTTTAACACCCTAATTTTCTCTCTTCTCTCTCCTCTTTTCATCCTCCCTCCGTTATTAAACAACCACCACCCACCACCCACCACCGCCTCTCCCACCACCCACCACCGCCTCTCCCTCCACCGCCTGGCCACCATCCACCGCCGGCCCAGCCCCACCCACCACCACCGTCCACCACCCACCACCGCCTCTCCCACCACCACCTGGCCACCCTCCACCGAGAGCCTAGCCACCCTCCACCGCCGGCCCAGCCCCACCCACCACCACTGTCCACCACCACTACCCACCACCACCGTCCACAGCCACCACCCTGCCTTCAATTTTTTTTTTTTAATTATTATTATTAAAAACCAAAAAAAACCAAAAAAACAAAAAAACAACCCGTGAATATCGCACCACCACTGGCCGCCGCCACCGCTCGCCGCCAACCCTCTCCCACCACGGGCCACAAGACACCCACACCCACAACCACCTCAGCCGCCGCCGTCCTCTTCCCCACCATCAACCCTAATTCATAAAAACAATAAAAAAAAAAAAAAAAAACAACCACCACGTACCCACTGCCACCCCCACCACAGCCAAGCCCACCCCCACGATCGCCGCCACACAGCCACCGCCACGCCACAAATGGCCGCATAAACCCAACTAATTCATAAAAAATAAAAATAAAAAAACAAAAACATACAAACATAAACAAACAATGAATGATAAAAAAATTAAATTAATAAAAAAAGTAAATTACATTAAATATATCGTCACAAGGATTCATATGTTAAGAATTGAATTAATTGTATAAGGAATTGAAGAAGAAATTGGTTGATTTAAGTTGTCTTAGAGTTTTTTTTGGTGGAAAGAGAAGAGAGAAAAATTGGGAAAGTAGGGGTATGGGATGGAAAATTAATGACAAAAAAGGGTACAACTGAGAAAAAGCCGGGTACAGTTGAGCAACACCCAAAAAAATCAATGGATTTTTTTTTCATATCCTCTAAATCAATTAATTTCTCTAAAAATTAAAGTTTTTCATTTTTGTTTTCCTTTTTATACATGTCGTCTTATTATCGCCAATATTCTTGTTTAATCAATAATGTGCCTAACTAGTTTATCAATTATTTTTTTTGTATCTTATGGATACGGCGGCGAACGGAACACAACGGAAAAGGGTTTAGGGTATGATTTTACGGTGCCACGACCGTGGCACCGTAAAATCATACCCTAAACCCTTTTCCGGGAAAGATAACTAATTTAACACATAGTATAGAATGAGCGAACTTGTAAAGGGTTATTTTTTTTTTTTATTAAAAAGTTATTAGTTTGTTATATATCATAATAATTTTTTTTTAATAAGTAGGAATATAGAAATAGTATCAATCGTTATCATTGAAAAAATAACGTAAAAAAAAAAAAAAATAAAAAAAAAAAAAATAAAAAAAAAAATAAATAAATAAATTAATTAAGGTATTGTATGGGGCGTTAAGAAGAGAAAAGTGAGGAGTAATTTTAGGAATAAATGAAAAAAATATTAATTAAGAACAATGGATAATGAATAATACTAACTAACTTATCCACTTACTGTTCGGGGTGATTTTCTCACTCTATTCGTATTTAGATTTCGGGTTTATTAGTATTATCCTTTTTATGTGTTTTAGAATATCGAGGTAGATTATATGTGTTGGAAATAACGAAATATTAAACAATGCAAATAAAGACAAGACACACGAAATTGTTTGCGTGGGAAAAACCCTTAGAAGTAAGGGAAAAACCACGGGCACCAAGCCAGGAGAGGATTTGCACTATGATTCGGACAGAACGCGCAGAACGTACAGAACGGTCAGAACTTCCAGACTACGAGTATACAATCGAGAGTTATTTCAATGAATTTAGAGTGTTGAGTATGAGTTTTTCAGTAGTTTATTCAAGTTCTGTTTTCCTTTGATGAGTGCTCTTTATATAGTGTTTCCAAATGCTTTCCAAGGGCTCTTTAATGGTAGTTAATGCTCTCCTTGATCCTAGCCTTGATTCTTGCCTTATTTATTCTTTGGACATTAAGCGCTGCAGTGCACTTTGTCTTTAGAATTTGGGAGTAATTATTGCCGACTTCTTCTTCAATGTAGGAGATATGGTTGTTGACTTAGTCTATGCTTCCAACGTCACTCTTTCTCCTTGCTTTTGGGCTTTTACTTCTTGGACCTTTCTTAACCTACTTTGACCATGACCTTCCTTGTTGACTTGGGCCTTTGACTTTGACCTTGTTTGACCGGGCTCCTCTCCTTGACTTGGGCCTATTTGTTTTGTATTCGGGTTTGGACCATGTGAATATTTTGGTCCCAACATTTGCCCCCCATTTCCTCAGTCTCCTGGCCTGGCCTGGTCTGGAAGTGAGGAAATGTATTCCCGTGCAGGGGTTGAGGGTAGACTGTCAGTTCAGAATAGACCCCCTGAAGATCAAGATTGTGTGCCTGTGCTGAAGGCGAAGTGCTGAGCTTCAGTATTTCTTGATTGGCTCTTTCTCGAAGTCCCACAAGTCAGAGCTTGCAAGAGTCCAAGACGCGGTTGAAAAGTTTGTTGGTCAGCGCAGGCCGGACAGGTCATCATTGCAGAGCAGGACATGATGATATCCAGTCTGTGCGAGGGAGCTCAGGACTGGTCTGAACACGAGACCAATAACCTGGCCAGGACTGAGTGCGAGAGAATCCAGACACATTTTGCTGGCCAAGACTGAGTGTGAGATCCTGGGGAGCCTAACTCTGTGAGTCCTGCAGGGGACCTTGATTTGTTAATCGGAACTTTGATTTTGTTGGGGGTTATGCCCCCTACTTGGACATGTATTTTTTTGGAATCATTTTGTCTTTGTAACCACCAAGATACCATAGATGGTGGTAGTGGCTTTGTTTTTGTTTTGTTTTGTTTTGTTTTGTTTTGTAGATTTGTCATGAGTCTTTTTTGTTTTGTCATTTGTTTTGGAGCGCACAAATTTTGTTTTGAATTTGTCAAGTAGCATGCATGCGTTTGAAAGTTTAGGCGACCACACCTTGGGGTTCTCTTTACGGACACTACATCCCTGTCCCGTTTTTGCAGTCGTACAGGGGCTGATGCCTTTCTTTTTGTATTTGGTTGTTAGTCTGTTTTGCTTTCTTCGCTGTGACCGCTCTGCACTGCATTACGGAGGTCTGCTCTGCTTCTTTGTCGACGGATGTGGGTCGGGGATGGCCAGGGTTGGCATTTAGCCAACGGCCCTCCGACGCTCAAGTCAGTAATGATTTTGATAAGAATAATAAATTACTTATGAGAAAGTTTAGAGATGAGTGACCTACCAGGGTTCAGGAATCATTTTACCTTCCAGGGCTCCCTGTATGTTTGTACCTTTTTCTGCTAGTACGGGGCTGTCCTGGAACCTTATCCTCTGTAGGCTGGACTCCTGCGTACTACCATGTTGCTATCCTGGCGCCCTGTCCTGAATATCATATCCTCTTCTACTCTGATGTGTGCTAACGCTTTGGCCTGCAGATCTTCAAAGGTCGCACAAGGGTAACGGGTTAGTTCAATATAAAGTTCAGAATCTCTTGCCAGACCTTGCCTGAATGCCTCTATTGTTGTGCCGATGTCACATCTTGGAATGGAAATTTTTTCTTTGTTGAAGCGGTACAGAAAATCTCTGAGGGATTCGTCCTCGTTCTGAATGATCCTATCTGGATCATTGATGCCGCTTCTCCAACATTCTTCTTTGTGGCGAACATTGAAGAGGTTGATCAGATCCGCGAAGGTTTTGATACTCCTGTTCGGCAGGTTGATGTACCACTGCAGGGCTGGACCTGTCAGGGTTGATCCGAAACTCTTACACATACAGGCTTCACGTTTCTCCACGGAAATAGCCGCATTGATCATTCTTTGTTTATATTGTGCAACATGCTCCTGGGGGTCAGTTGTCCCATCACAGAGTTTCAGGTTTGGCGGAGTATACTTTTTGGGCATCTCCACCATTGCTATGCAATCGTCAAAGGGCGAATCAGCGTAGCTTTCTGGCCTGGCCAGCTCTATTGGTGGGGGCAGTCCTGGGACTTTCCGCACCAACTCCGAAATTTTCTGTAACTCCTGTGCCATGAACTGCATGACCTGGGCCGCCGTGATCCCTTCTGGCTCTTCTGGCTGTTCTGGCTGACCATCTCCGCCCCCAGCATTTTCGTTTGGGATTCCTCCAGAAGTTCCAGGGTTGCCTTTTGATCCTGAACCGACAGAAAAAATAGAAAAGTCAATTTGCTTGATCACATCAGAAATAGGAGTACCTGGTTGGATCCGAGATCCTGAGGCTTTTGTCTTTGAGGATGTATCCAGTTGCTTTTTCATTGCGACCTCTGATTCCTTCAGCGCAGTCTGCTGGCGTCTGCCGCGACTTCTTTGGGCTTCCAACGCAGCTTGCTTGGCTTGTTCCAATTCTGCCTGGAGTTTCAGGAGAAGTTCGTTGTTCTGATCCGCCATTTCTGATTTTTCTGAGTGGTGTGAGGGTTGTTTTGTATGGATATAATGAAGGTTTTTTGTGGATTAATAAACTAATATCCCCATAGACGGCGCCAAACTGTTCGGGGTGATTTTCTCACTCTATTCGTATTTAGATTTCGGGTTTATTAGTATTATCCTTTTTATGTGTTTTAGAATATCGAGGTAGATTATATGTGTTGGAAATAACGAAAGATTAAACAATGCAAATAAAGACAAGACACACGAAATTGTTTGCGTGGGAAAAACCCTTAGAAGTAAGGGAAAAACCACGGGCACCAAGCCAGGAGAGGATTTGCACTATGATTCGGACAGAACGCGCAGAACGTACAGAACGGTCAGAACTTCCAGACTACGAGTATACAATCGAGAGTTATTTCAATGAATTTAGATTGTTGAGTATGAGTTTTTCAGTAGTTGATTCAAGTTCTGTTTTCCTTTGATGAGTGCTCTTTATATAGTGTTTCCAAATAAATGCTTTCCAAGGGCTCTTTAATGGTAGTTAATGCTCTCCTTGATCCTAGCCTTGATTCTTGCCTTATTTATTGCTGGACATTAATCGCTGCAGTGCACTTTGTCTTTGTAGAATTTGGGAGTAATTATTGCTGCTGACTTCTTCTTCAATGTAGCAGATATGGTTGTTGACTTAGTCTATGCTTCCAACGTCACTCTTTCTCCTTGCTTTTGGGCTTTTACTTCTTGGACCTTTCTTAACCTACTTTGACCATGACCTTCCTTGTTGACTTGGGCCTTTGACTTTGACCTTGTTTGACCGGGCTCCTCTCCTTGACTTGGGCCTATTTGTTTTGTATTCGGGTTTGGACCATGTGAATATTTTGGTCCCAACATTTGCCCCCCATTTCCTCAGTCTCCTGGCCTGGCCTGGTCTGGAAGTGAGGAAATGTATTCCCGTGCAGGGGTTGAGGGTAGACTGTCAGTTCAGAATAGACCCCCTGAAGATCAAGATTGTGTGCTGTCTTTGAAGGCGAAGTCTTTGAGCTTGATATTTCTTGATTGGCTCTTTCTCGAAGTCCCACAAGTCAGAGCTTGCAAGAGTCCAAGACGCGGTTGAAAAGTTTGTTGGTCGTGGCCGTCGGACAGTCATCATTGCGAGCAGACATGATGATATCCGATGCTGTGCGAGGAGCTCGGGGCCAGTGCGAACACGAGACCAATAACCTGGCCAGGACTGAGTGCGAGAGAATCCAGACACATTTGCTGGCCAAGACTGAGTGTGAGATCCTGGGGAGCCTAACTCTGTGAGTCCTGCAGGGGACCTTGATTTGTTAATCGGAACTTTGATTTTGTTGGGGGTTATGCCCCCTACTTGGACATGCATTGTTTTGGAATCATTTTGTGTAACCGCCAAGATACCATAGATGGTGGTAGTGGCTTTGTTTTTGTTTTGTTTTGTTTTGTTTTGTAGATTTGTCATGAGTCTTTTTTGTTTTGTCATTTGTTTTGGAGCGCACAAATTTTGTTTTGAATTTGTCAAGTAGCATGCATGCGTTTGAAAGTTTAGGCGACCACACCTTGGGGTTCTCTTTACGGACACTACATCCCTGTCCCGTTTTTGCAGTCGTACAGGGGCTGATGCCTTTCTTTTTGTATTTGGTTTGTTAGTCTGTTTTGCTTTCTTCTGCTGCTGACCGCTCTGCTGTGCTCGGAGGTCTGCTCTGCCTAGCTGTCGACAGATGTGGGTCAGATGGCCAGTTGGCGTTTAGCCAACCCTCGACGCCTTCAGTCAGTAATGATTTTGATAAGAATAATAAATTACGTATGAGAAAGTTTAGAGATGTGTGACCTACCAGGGTTCAGGAATCATTTTACCTTCCAGGGCTCCCTGTATGTTTGTACCTTTTTCTGCTAGTACGGGGCTGTCCTGGAACCTTTTCCTCTGTAGGCTGGACTCCTGCGTACTACCATGTTGCTATCCTGACGCCCTGTCCTGAATATCATATCCTCTTCTACTCTGATGGGTGCTAACGCTTTGGCCTGCACATCTTCAAAGGTCGCACAAGGGTAACGGGTTAGTTCAATATAAAGTTCAGAATCTCTTGCCAGACCTTGCCTGAATGCCTCTATTGTTGTGCCGATGTCACATCTTGGAATGGAAATTTTTTCTTTGTTGAAGCGGTACAAAAAATCTCTGAGGGATTCGTCCTCGTTCTGAATGATCCTATATAGATCGCTGGTTTGCTTCTCCAACATTCTGCTGCTGGCGAACTGAACATTGAAGAGGTTGATCAGATCCGCGAAGGTTTTGATACTCCTGTTCGGCAGGTTGATGTACCACTGCAGGGCTGGACCTGTCAGGGTTGATCCGAAACTCTTACACATACAGGCTTCACGTTTCTCCACGGAAATAGCCGCATTGATCATTCTTTGTTTATATTGTGCAACATGCTCCTGGGGGTCAGTTGTCCCATCATAGAGTTTCAGGTTTGGCAGAGTATACTTTTTGGGCATCTCCACCATTGCTATGCACGATAAATCGAAAGGCGAATCGGCGTAGCTTTCGGCTGGCGGCTACATTGGTGGGGCGATCCTGGGACTTTCCGCACTAACTCGAAATTTTACGTAACTCTGTGCCATGAATCGCATGATCCGGGCGTAGTGATCCCTTCTCGGCTCTTCCGGCATTACGGTGACCATCTCCGCCTCAAAGATTTTCGCTTGGGATTCCTCCGGAAGTTCGGGGTTGCCCTTTGATCTGAGCAAGCGAGAAAAAATAGAAAAGTCAATTCGCTTGATCACATCAGAAATAGGAGTACCTGGTTGGATCCGAGATCCTGAGGCTTTTGTCTTTGAGGATGTATCCAGTTGCTTTTTCAATGACCTTTCTGGATTCCTTCAGCGCAGGCGATCTGCTGGCGTCGCATGACTTCGGGCTTCCAACGCAGCTTGCTTGGCTTGTTCCAATTCTGCCTGGAGTTTCAGGAGAAGTTCGGTGTTCTGATCCGCCATTTCTGATTTTTCTGAGTGGTGTGAGGGTTGTTTTGTATGGATATTGTTCGGGGTGATTTTCTCACACGGTTCGTTTATGTAATCGTGGATCTACTAGTACTATCCTTTAAGTTAAGTTTTATGTTGTTCGTGATTTAGGGATTAGAATGTGTAAAAGATAACGTAAATAGAACAAGACACACGATATGGTTACGTGGGAAAAACCCTTAAATGTTAAGGGAAAAACCACGGGCGCCAAGCCAGGAGAGGATCTTCACTAGTTCTGGAACAGGTAGTACAGAGTCTGGACCAACTGGTACAGAATACAAAAAAGGTGTAAAACAATTATAAAGTGATTAGTCGCTTGAGAATTTCGTAGAGTGTAGTGTGATTGAGTTGTGTGACTTCCGGTGTGAATAATCAATGCCTCTTTCTTCTGTGTTCTACTCCTTTTATAGTGCTTGTGGGTCTAACGTTCACTTCCTTCTTTGTAGCTAACTTCCCCAACTATCACTCCAGCAGTTCCTATCTTCAAGGCTTCGTTTTCTGCTTCCTAGACCAAGTCTTCCAACGTCTCCTTTTAGGGTTGTTGTTGCGTTCTTGGGCTTGCTTTATGATGACTTCCCTTTTGTTGGGCTCGGCCCATTTTGGGGTTTCCTCTCCTGACCTGCACCTTTGTTTTGCCTGTACAGCTTAGTGCTGTCTGCAGATCCTAGACCAGATTGTAGATCCTAAACTTTGTCTGGACCTGGCTGAAGGTCCTGGACCAACCTGCGCAGGTCTGGACCAGCTTGGTTTTCTGGTCCCAACAGTTTGTCCCCCATCTCCTTGCCCTTCAGTCCTGAACTGGGGGGTAAGGAGATGCTTTTGTTCCTTTCCCTGGACCAGGGCCGTGCCTTGTCCAGGTCCTTCCTGTTCTGCTGTGCCTTTGGTCCTGCGACCTGTACTTTGTAATTAATGTGGTAGTTGCCTCTTCGTGCGGAAGTGCGCCCTATTTTGGCGCTCAATGCACTGCACATCAGTCGTGGGTCACATCAAGTCACTTCGCGCGCTTATTTTTGTAAAAAACCATCCAACTTCTTTTTTGTCCCACCACTATATATACCCTAACTTTGTTTCTCTCTCTCTCTACCTCATTCACTCTGATTTTATTTGTTGTGCACCTAAGAATTTCCGAAAAATCTCCAAACCGATTTGTTAGGAAACCCTAGCTTTCTTTTTTCTTCTTCAACTTTGATTATGGCTCGCAACGACGTCGGCCCTTCTAGTGCTGTTCCTCACTCTCATGGTGGTTCCATCTCCTGTCTATCTCCTTTCGTGTGTGCTTTTTCGTTTTTCACTTGACTTTTGTTGTGGGTTTGTTTTGCAGTTTCCGATGGGACCCCCGCTTCTGATGACATCGAGTCAGGGAGGAGAGTTAAGACGTTCTTGGAGTTGCCTTCCGGAAAGAGAGATTGGCCCGAGTGTACGAACCCCGATGACGATGACGATGTTGTTGAGGCTGTTCCTTCCCCTGGAGAGGAAGGGAATGTCGGTGAAGACGAAGAGAATAATGACAGGAAAACTTCCCCATCCTTTGAGGCTATCACTGCTGTGATTGATCGGGCTCGGGAAGCCTTGAGGAACGAAGATAGGAAGGCACCAGGGATAATCTTGACCAGATCCATCAAAACAGCTGATGAATCTCCTGCACGTAGCTCCGACCAGGAGAAGAAGATGGTAAGGGAGTTGCCCCAAATAAATCCGGTGCTTTCAATACCTCTGCGTGCTCAAAGTCAATCTGAGTACGTCTCCTTGGGGAAGTCCCTGAGTGAAAGATTTGCTGCATTGTCCCCTGCACCTGCTGCCTTGGACCCTACACGGCTAGCGCATAAGATAGTGGGCTGTTGCGCCCAGGTTTGTGCCTTTCATGGCTTTAGTTTTGTTCTGACTTGCTTTTGGCATGATTCTGACTTTCTGCTCTGTCATTTGTGTCGTAGTTGTTAAATATGTCGGCTAGCCTTGGCTCTACTGTGCCAGTCTTGGTGGGTGATAGAGTTAAGGCCGAGGCTGAGAACGAAGCACTTCGTTTTTCCCACAAGATTACCAAATGGGAACTTGAGAGCGAGAGGTACCGCTGTGAGAAGCTGACTACCATGGACATGATCCACTTCCAGAGGATCCAGCAGCAGGACAATCTCATTGCCAGGCAGAACAAAGAGCTTGAAGAGTTGAGGGAGGATGCACGTAAACACAATGCTGACATAGCAGACCTGCGTGCATACTGGACCCAGCGCACTCGAGTGGAGATGATAAATGCTGGTCCAGAGGAACGCGCTACCTGGGACCTGTCTGCTGAGACTGCCATCTTTAAACAGATGTTCCCTGGGGAGGCAATCCTGGAGCGGGCTGAAGTCATCTCAATTTGTCAATGGGTCTGAGGAGGTACCACCGGTCCAGTCTTGAGGTTGATCTTTGTTGGTCCATCCAATGCTGTTCCTACAGAAGAACATGCTGAAAGAACCGGTGAGTCAGGTGGAGATAATTGAACTCTTGGTCTTGTTGGTATTTTTTGAATAAATTCCTAAATTTGCCAGGGGGGGAATGTCCCCTGTAGTATTTGGCCTGTAATTACTTAGACTTTGTCTTTGGTTTGAACTTTCTGTCTTTGAACTCTGTTGTCCATGCGTAGGCATGGTTTGACTGCTAGGTACTAGCTGTTTGACAATTTTTTGCTATATATTGTGCTATGTTATGCTATATTATGGTATGTTTTGTTTTTGTTATGCTGTTTGTTATGATGCGCATATAATTTGTTGTGAATTTGTAAAGTAGCATGCATGCGTTTGATAATTTAGGAGACTTACACTTTGGGGCTCCCTTAACGGACATTACTCCCTGTCCCGTTGTTGCAGTCGTACTAGCGCTGGAGCCCAAGGTTTTGTCTTTGCCTTTGTTTCTGGGCTGGTCCAGATGTTTGTGTTGTTTTGTTCACTGACGGAAGAGGTCAGATCGACCGTGGCATGTAGCCAACCCGCCCGACGCCAAGTCGATCAATTGTATAGGATAATTTGTAAAGGAAAAGTTTTGAGTTTTGTGTATTACCAGATGTCTTGGTCCAGGACACTTTACATGTGATAGAGCTTGAGGTGGAGCGTATTCCAGGGTCTTGGGATCATGTCTCCTTCCAGGGTCTGTAGTCTGTAGGAGCCCTTCCCTACTGCTGAATCAATAAGGTATGGACCTTCCTAGGTTGGGGCCAACTTGCCTGCAGCCTTGTCCCTTGTGTTTTGGAATACCTTTCTCAGGACCAGATCTCCTGTCCTGAACATTCGTACTCTCACATTCTTGTTGTAACTTCTGGCCACTGATTGTTGGTATGCTGCCAATCCTTACTGCTGCCAAGTCCCTGAGCTCTTGGGCTGCGTCCAGGCTGTCACAGAGTAGTTCATTATTCCCAGAAATTGTGTTCAGTCCATACCTGATTGTTGGAACGTGCACTTCTACTGGGAGTACAGCTTCACATCCATACACCATTGAGTAGGGAGTCTGTCCCGTTGCCCTATTTGGTGTAGTCCTGTCCGCCCACAGTACCAGTGGCAATTCTTCAACCCATCTTCCTCGTTTCTCCATCAGCTTCTTCTTGATGCAACTGATCACAATTTTGTTGCTGGACTCAGCCTGTCCATTTGCTTGAGGATATCTTGGTGCAGAGGTTACCAAGTTGATATTCCACTTTGTACAGAAATCCATGGTCTTGTTTCCCACGAATGCAAGTCCATTGTCACACACTATTTCTGAGGGGATCCCGTAACTGCTGATGATGTTCTTCTTTATGAAAGCGATCACTTCTTTTTCTGTGACATTTTTGTATGCATCTGCCTCTATCCACTTAGAAAAGTAGTCTGTCATTGCTAGCATAAACACCTTCTGCCCTGGAGCCATTGGTAATTTGCCAACTAAGTCCATGCCCCATTTCATGAATGGCCATGGTGCTGATATTGAGTGCAGATTCTGTGCAGGTTGATGTATTTCTGGACCATGCCTTTGACAAGCGTCACACTTTGTGGCATACTGGATGCTATCTGTTTTCATTGTGGGCCAGTAATACCCCATTCGCAAAATTTTGTTGACCATGCTTCTACCACCTGTGTGGTTTCCACAGTGTCCATCGTGTATTTCTGATAGTACTGTCCTGACCTGGTCAGGTTCTAGGCAGCGCAGGTACAGCCCGTTGAAGGACCTTCTGAATAGTATGCCTTGTATGATTGTATATCTGGACGCCTTGATTCTGAATGCTCTTGCTTCCATTCTGTCCTGTGGTAGTGTGCCCTGGATCAGCCATTCGTAATATGGTTTGGTCCAGGTCTGGGTAGCTTGGACTGCGTTCTGTAGGACTGGTTGAACTTTCAGGACTGCTGGTTCCAAGATGTGTACAATAGGTATACTGTCCAGCGCACCAGGTTCAAATGCGGATCCTATGTTAGCCAAAGCATCTGCCTGCACATTCTGATCTCTAGGGACTTGCTCAACCTCAACGTTAGTAAACTTTTGAAAAAGATTTTTGACCAAATCAAGATATGCAATCATTTTAGAGTCTTTAGCAGCGTACGTACCGTTGATTTGGTTTGCTACTAGCAAAGAGTCTATTTTTACCTTTAGATTCTGAACCCTCATGTCCAAACACACATTCAGTCCTGCTATTAGTGCCTCATATTCAGCTTCGTTGTTGGTAGTCCTGAATTCACAGGATACAGCCTGTACTATCTTGTCCCCCTGTGGTGACTTCAGGACCACACCTAGTCCAGTACCCCTGATATTGGCTGAACCATCTGTCCAGAGTTCCCAGGTCTGCTGTTTCTGGTCCAGATGGAAGATCTCTTTTGTTACCTGCTCTTCTAGTGTGGGAGTGAAGTCAGCCACAAAGTCTGCTAGAGCTTGAGATTTGATTGCTGTTCTGGGCTCATAGGATAGATCATAGGTGCTCAACTTTACTGACCATTTTGACATACGACCTGAAAGTTCTGGTCTAGACAGTACTGATCTCACAGGAACATTAGTACGAATAATAATATGATGCGCCTCAAAATAAGGGCGCAACTTGGTACAAGCAACTGTTAAAGCCAAAACAAATTTCTCCAATACAGAATACCTGGTCTCAGCATCCAGAAGACTTTTACTTACATAATACACGGGATGTTGCTGTCCATCTGGCTCTCTTACCAAGACTGCACTTACAGAGGCTTCTGTTACAGACAGGTACAGGACCAGTGATTCCCCTGGTTCAGGTTTAGACAGGAGTGGGGCTGATGATAGGTACGCTTTTAGGTCCTGGAATGCTTTCTCATGCTCTGTCCCCCAGTTGAACTGCTTGTTCTTTCTCAGAAGATCATAGAATGGCTTGCACCTTTCAGAAGATCTGGAGATGAATCTGTTCAGCGCTGCTACTCTTCCAGTCAGTTTCTGGACATCTTTCGGGTTCTGGGGGGACTGCAAGTTGATTATTGCTGAGATCTGCTCTGGACTAGCCTCTATGCCTCTTTTTGTCACCATATAGCCTAAGAACTTTCTTTGACTTCACCACCATATCATCGATGTAGACCTCCATTGTATCTCCAATCTGATCCTTGAACATCATGTTCACTAGCCTTTGATATGTTGCACCTGCATTCTTTAGCCCAAAAGGCATTGCCTTGTAGCAATAGATTCCCCTGCTGGTCATGAACGCTGTATGCTCCTGGTCCGGGGTGCATCTGATCTGGTTGAATCCGCTATTGCATCCATGAATGTCAAGATTACCTCGTATCTGCGGTGGCATCCACCATGGCATCTATGTGTGGTAGTGGAAATGAATCTTTTGGGCACGCCTTGTTCAGGTCTGTATAGTCCACGCATACTCTCCACTTGCCATTCTTTTTCTGGACCACAACTACATTTGCCAACCAATCTGGGTACATCACTTCTTTAATCATGTCCATGTCCAGCAATTTCTGTACCTCCTGGTTCACTATCTCATTACGTTCTGGTGCAAACTTCCTGCGTTTCTATTTCACAGGCTTAAAACTTGGGTCAATATTTAACTTGTGCGTAATAACATCAGAACTTATACCAGTCATATCAAAATGAGACCAAGCAAAACAATGCTCTTTCTTCCTCAGAAAGTCAATTAGAGCAGGTCTGATTACCTCTGGAGCGTCAGAACCAACCAGAACCTTCCTGTCAGGTCTTTCCTCAGCCAAAACGATTTCATCTGTCTCCATGCGGGGACAGGATTCTCAACAGACCTGACAGGCTGCTTTAATTGCTATGCGAGGGACTTACCTGGACTAGGAGGTTTCAGGGCTGTCCTGTAACACTCCTATGCTGTTTGTTGCTCTCTCCTCGACCATTCTTTGTCCCCACTTTGTTGGTATCTTTATGCACTGGTGGTACGTTGAAGGTACAGCCTTGAGGTTGTGGATCCAGGGTCGCCCTAGGATTACGTTGTATGAGGACAGGCAGTCTATCACGCAGAACTTTTCGAAGGAGGTGACTCCTTCCACATAGGTTGGTAGGGTGATCTCTCCCAAGCTGTGCTTTGTCTCTCCACTGAACCCTACCAGGACGCTGGACTTCTTCGTTACGTCAGACTCTTTCAGCCCCATAGCTTCCAGCGCCTCCATCATGATGATGTTGACTGAACTGCCTCCATCTACCAGGATCCTTCTGACCATGCAGGTTCCAATCTGGATCTTGATCACCAGTCCATCGTGGTGTGGCCCATGCACTCCTTGTAGGTCTGACTCATCAAACACAATCTCCTGGCCGGACTCGCTTGTCCCGGCGGGTGGTGTTGCTGCTCGCGAGCTACACGCTTTGCAGCAGAATATGTTAGTCCACAAATATCTGAACCACCAGAAATAAATTTTACCTCATGGGTTGGTGGTGGTGGAGGAAGATCTCTGGGCTCATCTCGTTCATCTCTGCTCCTCCTGTTTCTGGGCAGGATATCCTTCAGGTGACCATTCTTTAGCAGATGAGCTACTTCCCTTCTGAGAGCTATGCAATCCTCTGTGGTGTGCCCAATATCAGAATGGTACTCACACCACTTGGTCGTGTCTCACCTTGGATTTGGCTTCTCACTCGCTTTTGGCCATCTGACTGCTGAGCCCAACTTGTCCAACTTGTTGATCAGGCCTGGAAGATCTACAGAGAAGCAGTACTCTGAAACTGGAGGTGGAACCCTGGGTGCATCAGTCTGTTCATCCACGGCGTTTGCCTCCCTCCTGGTTGGTCTCTGATATGGACCATGCCTGCTATTGTTGTGCCTTTGGGTGGTGACTTTACGTTCAGCCCTGCCCTGGTCCTGGTAACGTGCCCTGAACTGCTGGTCTTCCTCTACCCTGATCTGGGCCAGAGCCTTAGCCTGCACATCCTCAAAAGTAGAACAAGGGTAGCGAGTTAGTTCAACGTAAAGATCAGAATCTCTAACCAAACCTTGCTTGAAGGCCTCAATGGCCGTGCCGATGTCACATCTGGGGATGGACACTTTCTCTTTGTTGAAGCGGTGCAAGAAGTCCCTTAGAGACTCGTTCTCGTTCTGGATGACCCGGTACAGATCACTGGTCTACTTCTCCAACAATCTGCTTCTGGCGAACTGGATGTTGAAAAGGTTGATCAACTCCGCAAAGGACTTGATGGTCTTGATTGGCAGGTTGATATACCACTGGAGGGCTGGACCAGTCAAGGTTGAACCAAAGCTTTTGCACATGCAAGCCTCCCTCTTCTCTGCTGGGATAGGAACGTTGAACATCCTGCATGCATCTTTGTGCAACATGTTCCAGCGGATCTGCTGTCCCATCATAGAGCTTTAAGTTGGGTGCTGAGTACTTCTTTGGCATCTCCTCCATTGCGATCACGATCGTCAAAGGGGGAATCGCATAACTCCCTGGTGTCGCCTCTTGATGGGTGGTGGAAGTCCTGGAACCTTTCGTACCAACTCTGAGAGTTTTTGCATCTCCATCATCATGTATTCCATGACCTGGCCTGCACTCACTCCCTCTGGTGTCATTGGTTCACCGCTTCCTCCTGCACCATTGTTCTCTTGATCTTCCTCCACATGGAGTGGATCGCCTTTTGTACCTTTTGACCCTGCAGAAGAGAAAGTAGAGAAGTCAAGTTGTTTGATCACATCAGAAAATGGTGTACCTGGTGGGATCCTGGATCCTGAGGCTTTCTTCTGAACAGAGGCCTCCAACTGCTTCTTTAGGGCAGTCTCTGTCTCCTTCAGTTTTGCTACCTCAGCTTTGGCATCCTCTGCTGCTTTCTTGGCTTGCTCCGCAACCTGCTTGGCTTGTTGCAATTCCTCCTGGAGCTTGAGCATGGCTTCTGCACTTGTACCTTCCATCTTTCACGTTGGTTGATCTTGTTGATTGGGAAGATGTTGTAGGATTAATAAACTAGTATCCCCACAGACGGCGCCAATCTGTTCGGGGTGATTTTCTCACACGGTTCGTTTATGTAATCGTGGATCTACTAGTATTATCCTTTAAGTTAAGTTTTATGTTGTTCGTGATTTAGGGATTAGAATGTGTAAAAGATAACGTAAATAGAACAAGACACACGATATGGTTACGTGGAAAAAACCCTTAAATGTTAAGGGAAAAACCACGGGCGCCAAGCCAGGAGGGGATCTTCACTAGTTCTGGAACAGGTAGTACAGAGTCTGGACCAACTGGTACAGAATACAAAAAAGGTGTAAAACAATTATAAAGTGATTAGTCGCTTGAGAATTTCGTAGAGGGTAGTGTGATTGAGTTGTGTGACTTCCGGTGTGAATAATCAATGCCTCTTTCTTCTGAGTTCTACTCCTTTTATAGTGCTTGTGGGTCTAACGTTCACTTCCTTCTTTGTAGCTAACTTCCCCAACTATCACTCCAGCAGTTCCTATCTTCAAGGCTTCGTTTTCTGCTTCCTAGACCAAGTCTTCCAACATCTCCTTTTTGGGTTGTTGTTGCGTTCTTCGGCTTGCTTTATGATGACTTCCCTTTTGTTGGGCTCGGCCCATTTTGGGGTTTCCTCTCCTGACCTGCACCTTTGTTTTGCCTGTACAGCTTAGTGCTGTCTGCAGATCCTGGACCAGATTGTAGATCCTGAACTTTGTGCGGACTGGTGAAGGTCCTGGACCAACCTGCGCAGGTCTGGACCAGCTTGGTTTTCTGGTCCCAACAGATATAATGAAGGTTTTTTGTGGATTAATAAACTAATATCCCCATAGACGGCGCCAAACTGTTCGGGGTGATTTTCTCATTCTATTCGTATTTAGATTTCGGGTTTATTAGTATTATCCTTTTTATGTGTTTTAGAATATCGAGGTAGATTATATGTGTTGGAAATAACGAAAGATTAAACAATGCAAATAAAGACAAGACACACGAAATTGTTTGCGTGGGAAAAACCCTTAGAAGTAAGGGAAAAACCACGGGCACCAAGCCAGGAGAGGATTTGCACTATGATTCGGACAGAACGCGCAGAACGTACAGAACGGTCAGAACTTCCAGACTACGAGTATACAATCGAGAGTTATTTCAATGAATTTAGAGTGTTGAGTATGAGTTTTTCAGTAGTTGATTCAAGTTCTGTTTTCCTTTGATGAGTGCTCTTTATATAGTGTTTCCAAATGCTTTCCAAGGGCTCTTTAATGGTAGTTAATGCTCTCCTTGATCCTAGCCTTGATTCTAGCCTTATTTATTCTTTGGACATTAACTGCCCTGGCCTGGCTGTGCTGTAACGGCTGGGAGTAATTATTGCTGCTGACTTCTTCTTCAATGTAGGAGATATGGTTGTTGACTTAGTCTATGCTTCCAACGTCACTCTTTCTCCTTGCTTTTGGGCTTTTACTTCTTGGACCTTTCTTAACCTACTTTGACCATGACCTTCCTTGTTGACTTCGGCCTTTGACTTTGACCTTGTTTGACCGAACTCCTCTCCTTGACTTGGGCCTATTTGTTTTGTATTCGGGTTTGGACCATGTGAATATTTTGGTCCCAACATTTGCCCCCCATTTCCTCAGTCTCCTGGCCTGGCCTGGCCTGCCCTGGCCTGGTCTGGAAGTGAGGAAATGTTTTCCGTCTTGAGGGTTGAGGGTAGGCTGTCGAGTTGAAATAGACCGCCTTGATCTTGAAGATCAAGATTGTGTGCTGTCTTTGAAGGCGAAATCTTTGAGCTTGATTTCTTGATTGGCTCTTTCTCGAAGTCCCACAAGTCAGAGCTTGCAAGAGTCCAAGACGCGGTTGAAAAGTTTGTTGGTCAGCGCAGGCCGGACAGGTCATCATTGCAGAGCAGGACATGATGATATCCAGTCTGTGCGAGGGAGCTCAGGACTGGTCTGAACACGAGACCAATAACCTGGCCAGGACTGAGTGCGAGAGAATCCAGACACATTTTGCTGGCCAGGACTGAGTGTGAGATCCTGGGGAGCCTAACTCTGTGAGTCCTGCAGGGGACCTTGATTTGTTAATCGGAACTTTGATTTTGTTGGGGGTTATGCCCCCTACTTGGACATGCGTTGTTTTGGAATCATTTTGTCTTTGTAACCGCCAAGATACCATAGATGGTGGTAGTGGCTTTGTTTTTGTTTTGTTTTGTTTTGTTTTGTAGATTTGTCATGAGTCTTTTTTGTTTTGTCATTTGTTTTGGTGCGCACAAATTTTGTTTTGAATTTGTCAAGTAGCATGCATGCGTTTGAAAGTTTAGGCGACCACACCTTGGGGTTCTCTTTACGGACACTACATCCCTGTCCCGTTTTTGCAGTCGTACAGGGGCTGATGCCTTTCTTTTTGTATTTGGTTTGTTAGTCTGTTTTGCTTTACTGCTGCGCTGATCTGCTCTGCCTGTCTGTTCTGGAGGTCTGCTCTGCCTAGCCTGTCAGCACAGATGTGGGTCAGGACTGACCGTTGGCGTTTAGCCAACGGCCCTCCGACGCTCAAGTCAGTAATGATTTTGATAAGAATAATAAATTACGTATGAGAAAGTTTAGAGATGAGTGACCTACCAGGGTTCAGGAATCATTTTACCTTCCAGGGCTCCCTGTATGTTTGTACCTTTTTCTGCTAGTACGGGGCTGTCCTGGAACCTTTTCCTCTGTAGGCTGGACTCCTGCGTACTACCATGTTGCTATCCTGGCGCCCTGTCCTGAATATCATATCCTCTTCTACTCTGATGTGTGCTAACGCTTTGGCCTGCACATCTTCAAAGGTCGCACAAGGGTAACGGGTTAGTTCAATATAAAGTTCAGAATCTCTTGCCAGACCTTGCCTAAATGCCTCTATTGTTGTGCCGATGTCACATCTTGGAATGGAAATTTTTTCTTTGTTGAAGCGGTACAGATAATCTCTGAGGGATTCGTCCTCGTTCTGAATGATTCTATACAGATCGCTGGTCTGCTTCTCCAACATTCTGCTGCTGGCGAACTGAACATTGAAGAGGTTGATCAGATCCGCGAAGGTTTTGATACTCCTGTTCGGCAGGTTGATGTACCACTGCAAATTTGGACTGTCGAGGTTGATCCGAAACTCTTACACATACAGGCTTCACGTTTCTCCACGGAAATAGCCGCATTGATCATTCTTTGTTTATATTGTGCAACATGCTCCTGGGGGTCAGTTGTCCCATCACAGAGTTTCAGGTTTGGCGGAGTATACTTTTTGGGCATCTCCACCATTGCTATGCAATCGTCAAAGGGCGAATCAGCGTAGCTTTCTGGCCTGGCCAGCTCTATTGGTGGGGGCAGTCCTGGGACTTTCCGCACCAACTCCGAAATTTTCTGTAACTCCTGTGCCATGAACTGCATGACCTGGGCCGTAGTGATCCCTTCGGCTCTTACGCCGTTACGGCCGACCATCTCCGCCCCCAGCATTTTCGTTTGGGATTCCTTCAGAAGTTCCAGGGTTGCCCTTTGATCCTGAACTGACAGAAAAAATAGAAAAGTCAATTCGCTTGATCACATCAGAAATAGGAGTACCGGGTTGGATCCGAGATCCTGAGGCTTTTGTCTTTGAGGATGTATCCAGTTGCTTTTTCAGCGCAGCCTCGGATTCCTTCAGGCGTGCAGTCTCTGCCTGGGCGTCTGCCGCAGCTTGCTGGGCTTCCAACGCAGCTTGCTTGGCTTGTTCCAATTCTGCCTGGAGTTTCAGGAGAAGTTCGTTGTTCTGATCCGCCATTTCTGATTTTTCTAAGTGGTGTGAGGGTTGTTTTGTATGGATATAATGAAGGTTTTTTGTGGATTAATAAACTAATATCCCCATAGACGGCGCCAAACTGTTTGGGGTGATTTTCTCACTCTATTCGTATTTAGATTTCGGGTTTATTAGTATTATCCTTTTTATGTGTTTTAGAATATCGAGGTAGATTATATGTGTTGGAAATAACGAAAGATTAAACAATGCAAATAAAGACAAGACACACGAAATTGTTTGCGTGGGAAAAACCCTTAGAAGTAAGGGAAAAACCACGGGCACCAAGTCAGGAGAGGATTTGCACTATGATTCGGACAGAACGTGCAGAACGTACAGAACGGTCAGAACTTCCAGACTACGAGTATACAATCGAGAGTTATTTCAATGAATTTAGAGTGTTGAGTATGAGTTTTTCAGTAGTTGATTCAAGTTCTGTTTTCCTTTGATGAGTGCTCTTTATATAGTGTTTCCAAATAAATGCTTTCCAAGGGCTCTTTAATGGTAGTTAATGCTCTCCTTGATCCTAGCCTTGATTCTTGCCTTATTTATTGCTGGACATTAACTGCTCTGGTCTGGCTGTGCTGTAACGGCTGGGAGTAATTATTGCTGCTGACTTCTTCTTCAATGTAGGAGATATGGTTGTTGACTTAGTCTATGCTTCCAACGTCACTCTTTCTCCTTGCTTTTGGGCTTTTACTTCTTGGACCTTTCTTAACCTACTTTGACCATGACCTTCCTTGTTGACTTGGGCCTTTGACTTTGACCTTGTTTGACCGGGCTCCTCTCCTTGACTTGGGCCTATTTGTTTTGTATTCGGGTTTGGACCATGTGAATATTTTGGTCCCAACATTTGCCCCCCATTTCCTCAGTCTCCTGGCCTGGCCTGGCCTGGCCTGGCCTGGTCTGGAAGTGAGGAAATGTATTCCCGTGCAGGGGTTGAGGGTAGACTGTCAGTTCAGAATAAGCCTTGATCAAGATCAAGATTGTGTGCCTGTGCTGAAGGCGAAGTGCTGAGCTTCAGTATTTCTTGATTGGCTCTTTCTCGAAGTCCCACAAGTCAGAGCTTGCAAGAGTCCAAGACGCGGTTGAAAAGTTTGTTGGTCAGCGCAGGCCGGACAGGTCATCATTGCAGAGCAGGACATGATGATATCCGATATGCGAGGAGCTCAGGCCAGTGCGAACACGAGACCATAACCTGGCCAGGATCGAGCGAGAGAATCCGGACACATTTGCCGCCAAGACCGAGTGTGAGATCCTGGGAGCCTAACTCGTGAGTCCCGCAGGGACCTTGATTTGTTAATCTAACTTTGATTTTGTTGGGGGTTATGCCCCCTACTTGGACATGCATTGTTTTGGAATCATTTTGTGTAACCGCCAAGATACCATAGATGGTGGTAGTGGCTTTGTTTTTGTTTTGTTTTGTTTTGTTTTGTAGATTTGTCATGAGTCTTTTTTGTTTTGTCATTTGTTTTGGAGCGCACAAATTTTGTTTTGAATTTGTCAAGTAGCATGCATGCGTTTGAAAGTTTAGGCGACCACACCTTGGGGTTCTCTTTACGGACACTACATCCCTGTCCCGTTTTTGCAGTCGTACAGGGGCTGATGCCTTTCTTTTTGTATTTGGTTTGTTAGTCTGTTTTGCTTTCTTCTTTGACCGCTTCGTCTGCTCTGCTCGGAGGTCTGCGCTTAGCCTTTGTCGACACGGATGTGGGTCGGATCGGCCGTTGGCGTTTAGCCAACCCGGCCCGACGCCAAGTCGATAATGATTTTGATAAGAATAATAAATTACGTATGAGAAAGTTTAGAGATGTGTGACCTACCAGGGTTCAGGAATCATTTTACCTTCCAGGGCTCCCTGTATGTTTGTACCTTTTTCTGCTAGTACGGGGCTGTCCTGGAACCTTTTCCTCTGTAGGCTGGACTCCTGCGTACTACCATATTGCTATCCTGGCGCCCTGTCCTGAATATCATATCCTCTTCTACTCTGATGTGTGCTAACGCTTTGGCCTGCACATCTTCAAAGGTCGCACAAGCGTAACGGGTTAGTTCAATATAAAGTTCAGAATCTCTTGCCAGACCTTGCCTGAATGCCTCTATTGTTGTGCCGATGTCACATCTTGGAATGGAAATTTTTTCTTTGTTGAAGCGGTACAGAAAATCTCTGAGGGATTCGTCCTCGTTCTGAATGATCCTATACAGATCGCTGGTCTGCTTCTCCAACATTCTGCTGCTGGCGAACTGAACATTGAAGAGGTTGATCAGATCCGCGAAGGTTTTGATACTCCTGTTCGGCAGGTTGATGTACCACTGCAGGTGGACTCGCTGTGGGGTTGATCCGAAACTCTTACACATACAGGCTTCACGTTTCTCCACGGAAATAGCCGCATTGATCATTCTTTGTTTATATTGTGCAACATGCTCCTGGGGGTCAGTTGTCCCATCACAGAGTTTCAGGTTTGGCGGAGTATACTTTTTGGGCATCTCCACCATTGCTATGCAATCGTCAAAGGGCGAATCAGCGTAGCTTTCTGGCCTGGCCAACTCTATTGGTGGGGGCAGTCCTGGGACTTTCTGCACCAACTCCGAAATTTTCTGTAACTCCTGTGCCATGAACTGCATGACCTGGGCCGCCGTGATCCCTTCTGGCTCTTCTGGCTGTTCTGGCTGACCATCTCCGCCCCCAGCATTTTCGTTTGGGATTCCTTCAGAAGTTCCAGGGTTGCCCTTTGATCCTGAATCGACGTAAAAATAGAAAAGTCAATTCGCTTGATCACATCAGAAATAGGAGTACCTGGTTGGATCCGAGATCCTGGGGCTTTTGCCTTTTAGGATGTATCCAGATGCGTTTTCAAATGCAGCCTCTGATTCCTTCAGCGTGCGCCTCGTCAAGGCGTCTGCAGACTTCTTTGGGCTTCCAACGCAGCTTGCTTGGCTTGTTCCACTCGCACGAGTTTCAGGAGAAGTTCGTTGTTCTGATCCGTCATTTCTGATTTTTCGGAGTGGTGTGAGGGTTGTTTTGTATGGATATTATGAAGGTTTTTTGTGGATTAATAAACTAATATCCCCATAGACGGCGCCAAACTGTTCGGGGTGATTTTCTCACTCTATTCGTATTTAGATTTCGGGTTTATTAGTATTATCCTTTTTATGTGTTTTAGAATATCGAGGTAGATTATATGTGTTGGAAATAACGAAAGATTAAACAATGCAAATAAAGACAAGACACACGAAATTGTTTGCGTGGGAAAAACCCTTAGAAGTAAGGGAAAAACCACGGGCACCAAGCCAGGAGAGGATTTGCACTATGATTCGGACAGAACGCGCAGAACGTACAGAACGGTCAGAACTTCCAGACTACGAGTATACAATCGAGAGTTATTTCAATGAATTTAGAGTGTTGAGTATGAGTTTTTCAGTAGTTGATTCAAGTTCTGTTTTCCTTTGATGAGTGCTCTTTATATAGTGTTTCCAAATAAATGCTTTCCAAGGGCTCTTTAATGGTAGTTAATGCTCTCCTTGATCCTAGCCTTGATTCTTGCCTTATTTATTCTTTGGACATTAATCGCCTGGTCTGGCTGTGCTGTAGAATCTACCGGGAGTAATTATTGCTGCTGACTTCTTCTTCAATGTAGGAGATATGGTTGTTGACTTAGTCTATACTTCCAACGTCACTCTTTCTCCTTGCTTTTGGGCTTTTACTTCTTGGACCTTTCTTAACCTACTTTGACCATGACCTTCCTTGTTGACTTGGGCCTTTGACTTTGACCTTGTTTGACCTGCTCCTCTCCTTGACTTGGGCCTATTTGTTTTGTATTCGGGTTTGGACCATGTGAATATTTTGGTCCCAACATTTGCCCCCCATTTCCTCAGTCTCCTGGCCTGGCCTGGCCGGGCCTGGCCTGGTCTGGAAGTGAGGAAATGTATTCCCGTGCAGGGGTTGAGGGTAGACTGTCAGTTCAGAATAGACCGCCTTGATCAAGATCAAGATTGTGTGCTGTCTTTGAAGGCGAAGTCTTGAGCTTGATATTTCTTGATTAGCTCTTTCTCAAGTCCCACAAGTCAGAGCTTGCAAGAGTCCAAGACGCGGTTGAAAAGTTTGTTGGTCAGCGCAGGCCGGACAGGTCATCATTGCAGAGTAGGACATGATGATATCCGATGCGTGCGAGGGAGCTCGGGATCGTGCGAACACGAGACCAATAACCTGGCCAGGATCGAGTGCGAGAGAATCCGCACATTCTTTGGCCAAGACTGAGTGTGAGATCCTGGGGAGCCTAACTCTGTGAGTCCTGCAGGGGACCTTGATTTGTTAATCGGAACTTTGATTTTGTTGGGGGTTATGCCCCCTACTTGGACATGCATTGTTTTGGAATCATTTTGTCTTTGTAACCGCCAAGATACCATAGATGGTGGTAGTGGCTTTGTTTTTGTTTTGTTTTGTTTTGTTTTGTAGATCTGTCATGAGTCTTTTTTGTTTTGTCATTTGTTTTGGTGCGCATAAATTTTGTTTTGAATTTGTCAAGTAGCATGCATGCGTTTGAAAGTTTAGGCGACCACACCTTGGGGTTCTCTTTACGGACACTACATCCCTGTCCCGTTTTTGCAGTCGTACAGGGGCTGATGCCTTTCTTTTTGTATTTGGTTTGTTAGTCTGTTTTGCTGTATCAGCCGCTGACCGCTCTCGCTCTGCTGCTCGAGGTCTGCTCTGCCTAGCCTGTCAGCACAGATGTGGGTCAGGACTGACCGTTGGCGTTTAGCCAACTGATACACTTTATTTATATTCATTTTATACCCCCGGTTCGGTCGCTTTTAGCTCGTATTTATTCGTATTTATTATGATCTTAGGAGCTATTTGTTATACTTCTCGGTACTGCTGCCTTTTATTTATATTTTGCAGGTTTTGGTGGTTTTGAGCCAAAACCCGAGACATAGGAGCATTTCGAGAACTGAGACGACGTGACCAAGCCCGAGCACGAACAGGAGCTCGAGAACACGAGCCAAGACCAAAGGCATAAGAAAAGGTACGAATGAATTTGAGCCCAATCGAAGAAGGGGCCAAAGAATGAAGAAGGGGCCACGAGCTACAAAGGCCCAAGTGAATAAAGAATGGACTTAGTGTCAAAGCAAGAGAGCCTACCAAGCTCGTGGTCAGCCGCTGGCCAGGTTGGCCAGCCACTTCTACCGGTTCATGTTTTCTGTCGGTTTTTGATTTATTTCGAGATTTAATTCTTGGAACCTATAAATAAGACTTTAGGACGAAAGTTATAGGTTATGCTTTATTTTCCATTAGTTCTCTTAGTTTTAGTTTTACTTTTTCTCTCTTTTACAACATTCAAAGTTTAAGTTTAAGTTTAAGTTAAGTTTTCAAGATTGGTTTTCTTGTAATCGTCAGTACTCCGTATTTACTCCAGGTTTATTCTATTTACTTTATTTGTTCAAATATGTCTTCTATTATTATTATTGTTGTTATTGCCCTTAATATGAGTAGCTAATTTCATAATTAGGGTTAGGGTGATTTGTGACATATGATTTAGGAACATGTTTTGAGATTAAATTGGTTGTTTAAATTGTGCAAGTTGACTTCTTTCTATGCGTTTTATATCAATTGAATTAGGATTATTTCGTCTGATCACCGTTTTATCTGAGTTTAATTGAACCTGAGTATGTTTTGACTTAAGATCGAAAGCCGAGTTAAAACTAGACTTACGCAAGTTAGATAAGTGGAATTTAGTAAGTTGCGAGAGCCCGCTGAATTGAACTTAAGGCTAAAATTGACTCGAGAGAGCGTTTTACAAACCTAGTCAATTGCACAGTTTATCTTTTCCTTCTTATAAATTTGAGTTCCTGAATCGTTGTCATATATGAACCCGACGCCCTAATCTTTCTCCATATATATTTTCATCTTGTCTTATTATCTGCTTTAGTTTAGCTTAAAACAAACCTTTTCACACCTGAGTTGAACTCGCATCTCGACTTTAACCTGAGACTACACCGTTTCCCTGTGGATTCGATCCCTACTTGCTGCTATCTGCTGTTAGTTGTCATTTAGGTTTATTTTGATTAAGGTGATACGACTTATACCTTGTCAATTTTGGCGCCGTTGCCGGGGATACGGCTTTGCTAGTTTTAGTTTTGTTTAGTTGTTACAGGTTTTTCTCCTCTGTCTCAAGGAACTTAGTTCCTTGAGACCGTTGCTTACTGTTTTCTTGTAGTTTTGTTTATGCACAGGTCACTCACAGGTTTGATTCCATTTGAGCCTGAACCTGAGCGAGCTTTTCACAGACTACGTAAGGAAGCAAGAAAGTTACTTGATCCTGATTTCGAGGAAGCGTCGCATTCGGAGTCTAGTGCAGCGCAATCGTCCTACGAAGAGGACACACCTCCTATTACTCCAACTTGTTCTCCTCCACGCGTGACTATGCCTAAATTATATAGTCACTCGTTGCCGAAGCCCGAGGCGATCCCGCAAGGGTTCACAATACCAAATACGGTCCAGGGTAATTTTGAGATTCGCCCCGCCTTTCTTACTTTGGTGGAGCGCAATCAATTCGGCGGCAATCCTACGGAGGATCCCGGTAAACATATGCAGGTTTTTACGGATTACTGCTCTACAATTAAGCAGAACGGGATCACTCAGAACCAGATTAGGGAAATGCTGTTCCCTTTCTCGCTACGTGATCGCGCTCGTGAGTGGATCACTGATTTGAATAAGGAAGCCGCGGGTATTACGGATTGGCCAAGTCTAGCTCTTGCCTTCTATCGCAAGTACTATCCACCAGAGCGGACTAACCAACTCCGTAGTCAAATTCAGGGGTTTCAGCAGAGCTTTGATGAGACGTTAGCTGAGGCGTGGGACCGTTACAAACGGTTAATTCGTGAATGTCCTCATCACGGGTTCGATGGTTGGTTGGTGATAATGACCTTTTATAATGGGTTATATGCTGAGAGTCGCGCTTTTCTTGACTCGGCTGCGGGAGGCCGATTTGCTAATAATACCGACGATGATAAGGCGTGGACATTGATCGAGGAGATGGCTATCCATTCATCCCAGTTTGGTAAGCCGAGGGGTAATTCACGGTCCGCACACAACGACCGTGGAAGTGAGAGTATAAGCGCCAGAATGAGTCAACTTTACGAAATTTGAATAGGAAGTTTGATGCTATGCAGGGGAGTTCGTCGAGTGCCCATGTAAATGCTGTTGCAGGGCACGATTCAGGTTATACTACGGGTATCTTTGCACCCAGGAGGCGAGTTTATGCGTATCAATCCTACAATCAAAACCTGCCGTACCAGAATCAGCCGGGTTACGATCGGTCACTGCTATCCTACCGTAATAATAACGTACTTAACCCGACTCCCCAACCACCTCAAAATACCCCTTACCAACCTCCTTACAAAAATCAACCAACTCCCCCTAACTACCAAAAACCACCCTTCACATCACCCCCTCCTACTCAAATACCCGATCCTATGGCCGAGATGAAGGCCATGATGTTGCAGATGTCGCAGGTGACTATGGCCGTGCAAAAGTCACAAGAGATGATGATGCAACAAATGCAAAAGGATGGGCAAGCTAAGGACGCTGCAATTAAGCTGTTGGAAAATCAAGTGGCTCAATTAGCCGCTTCGCAAGCGTCAAGGCAACCGGGTACACTTCCGCCTCAAGGAAACCCCCCCAAAGCTCCACACGACACGGCGTGTGCAATTACATTGAGAAGTGGGTCCATGTATGGAGACCCCGTGAATTTGGAGGAAGAAGAGAAGGATGAGGGTCAGAACACGTTAAATCCGTGTTCACAGAGGTCACGGCCGGTCGGCCAAGCGTGGAGTCGATCGGCCAAATTTGGACTCAGTAGCTGCGGGGAAGAATGATTCGGGTATTAAATTTGGTGATTCTAGTTCTACTCCAACGCCCCCGTTTCAAGTCAAGCTTCCGTTCCCTGGTCGTCAAAGAGGTGCAGAGCCCGAGGCCAAGTTCAAAAAGTTCGTGGACGTCATTCGAGCCCTTCAGGTAAACGTCCCCTTTATAGACCTCGTTACTCAAATTCCTGCGTACGCCAAGTTTTTGAAAGATGTTTTAGCTCGTAAGCGTACGTTAGACGACGTGTCCACCGTAGCCTTTGTGGGGGAAGCTAGTACTCGGCTGCAGGGTAGTAAGCCTCCTAAGCTTAGCGACCCTGGGACCTTTTCTATCCCGTGCTCCATTGGTAGGTTTGTGGTTCGTAACGCTTTATTCGACCTAGGAGCTAGCGTAAGTGTCCTCCCCTACCCCTTGTATCAAAAGATGAGCTTGTCAGCTTTAGAACCCACTAGCATTACCCTGCAGATGGCTGACCGCTCAGTTAAGCGTCCCTTGGGTATCTTGCACGACGTCCCTGTACAGGTTGGAAAGTTCTTTATCCCTGTAGACTTTGTAGTGGTTGACATGCCTGAGGATGCCCACATTCCTATCATTTTAGGGAGACCCTTCCTGCACACTGCTGGTGCAGTTATTGACGTGGGTAGCAAGACGATAGCCTTTAAGGTGGGGGGTGAGAAGCTCACGTTTACCCATTCTGACACCCCGCGGTCCCCTATGCGTCTCGAGTCAGTTTGTTCTATTGACTCTGTACCTCCGTCTCACACTACTGGAGACACTTTGGAGGTTTTGCATGTCTCTTCTCTTTTTGCAGGTTCTTCACAGGATAGCCGCAAGAATGGTTTGGGGGATGGAATGCCTGCAGTCGAGCCATTTCGCGATCGAGGACCCACTCTAATGGACTATGCTGCATTGCCTCGAGCTGAAGGAGTGCTTTGGCGATCACCTGCTGTATCGCCGAGTGAAGCTGTTGCAAATGGCCAACGACCTTGGCCTGCGTATACTTGATTTGTGGAGCTGTGAAGAGTCGTGCGGGACTATAAACCAGCGCTTCCGGGAGGCAACCCGATGACGTTGTATTCTCAATTAGCATTTGTACTTTTGGTTTGCTTGTTTTTATGACTTTTTGCTTTTATTGAGCGCGCGAGGACGAGGGTTATTATTTTGTGTTTTTAGCGCGCAGGTATATATGGACTTTTAAGTCCTTGTTATGTTGAAAAAGCTCACGAGGAAGGCCCTTAGTCGCTTACCACGCCGCCAGACCTGAGTCAGAGTCGAATTTGAAACAGAGGAAAAGAACGCAAAAAAATCGAAAAATGGGGCCCAGCCGGCCGGCCGGCCGTCCTGCACCTACCGGTGATCCTGTACCATTTTGTTGTTTCGTTCCTTGTTTCCTCGCGTGCTAAGCCGAAGTACTTCGACGTTGGACTGAATTGGACGCATATACGGGGATTTTTAGCCCCACTCCATGATCGACTTCGGTTTGGGGGAGCTCCTACTCTACATTGTGAGCACTCTTTACCCCATTTTCCCTCGTTTTCTCGTTTTACTTTCCTTCCCTCTTATGATTTATGTCCTCCTCTGCTTTTGTGGTTGTGCTGTTTTCCACATTGAGGGCAATGTGTGATTTGGTTTGGGGGAGGGAAACACTTTCGCGTTCATTAGTTCATTTGCATTTTCATTTCGTGTGCATTTATTTTGAAAACCCAAAAAAAAATTGAAAAATTCAAAAAATTTACAAAAATACGAGTCTTTTTGGTCTGCTTTGTCCTGCTTTGCCTAGTTTGGAGAATGGATTAGTGCATTAACTTTGATCTTTAGTATCTTTGAGTCGACTTCCTATTGTCGTAGCTTGCACGATTGGTTTGTTTCCTGTTAATAGATTGCGAGCCTTAACACTAACCCACTTGTATCTGCTTAATTCTTTCTGCTTTTCGCTTGTTTACTTTCGACTTTGACATTCGAGCTTGGCATTGGTATGTGGAATGTTGGTTTGTTGGTTTGTGGTTTGTTTTGGAAGGATCTTATATATGTCGGAGCAATGCTTCGATGCTCTCGGAGGGGACTCATTGACTTGAGTAACCACAGTGGCCATGAATTTGGCTGCGACCGAGAGTATGAGCAATAACGTAACCCTTAAGGAAATATGTGTACCCGAGCGCGATTTTTACCGAGTGAACGTCAAGCTAAACGGTACTACATACGAGGGATGCTCCACATTTGCGAAAAAAGAATACAGAAAAGAAAAAAAAAAGAAAAGAGAACAAATGGTAATGATGTGGAAAGATTGGATGTTGGTTAGTGGTACGATCGGTTGGCCTTGCTTGGATTGATTTGTCGCTAGTTTTACATTTGCGTAAGCGTTAGAGGCTAGTGGTATAATGTGGTGTGAACGGTTGTGACTTGTGCTCTATTTCCGGAGAAATAGACCTTGGTTGTAATGTTTATGTGCATAGGTCGTCCACTTCGAGATACTAGCGCGATTAGTTCGTGTCACTTTGATTTTCTCCGATGCTGTTTGCTTGAGGACAAGCAAAGGTTTGGTTTGGGGGAGTTTGATACACTTTATTTATATTCATTTATGCCCCCGGTTCGGTCGCTTTTAGCTCGTATTTATTCGTATTTATTATGATCTTAGGAGCTATTTGTTATACTTCTCAGTACTGCTGCCTTTTATTTATATTTTGCAGGTTTTGGTGGTTTTGAGCCAAAACCCGAGACATAGGAGCATTTCGAGAACTGAGACGACGTGACCAAGCCCGAGCACGAACAGGAGCTCGAGAACACGAGCCAAGACCAAAGGCATAAGAAAAGGTACGAATGAATTTGAGCCCAATCGAAGAAGGGGCCAAAGAATGAAGAAGGGGCCACGAGCTACAAAGGCCCAAGTGAATAAAGAATGGACTTAGTGTCAAAGCAAGAGAGCCGGCCCAAGCTCAGGGGTCAGGCCGGTTGGTTTGCCGCACACACTACTACCGGGTTCATGTTTTCTGTCGGTTTTTGATTTATTTCGAGATTTAATTCTTGGAACCTATAAATAAGACTTTAGGACGAAAGTTATAGGTTATGCTTTATTTTCCATTAGTTCTCTTAGTTTTAGTTTTACTTTTTCTCTCTTTTACAACATTCAAAGTTTAAGTTTAAGTTTAAGTTAAGTTTTCAAGATTGGTTTTCTTGTAATCGTCAGTACTCCGTATTTACTCCAGGTTTATTCTATTTACTTTATTTGTTCAAATATGTCTTCTATTATTATTATTGTTGTTATTGCCCTTAATATGAGTAGCTAATTTCATAATTAGGGTTAGGGTGATTTGTGACATATGATTTAGGAACATGTTTTGAGATTAAATTGGTTGTTTAAATTGTGCAAGTTGACTTCTTTCTATGCGTTTTATATCAATTGAATTAGGATTATTTCGATCGATCACCGCTTTATCCGAGTTTAATTGAACCCGAGTATGTTTTGACTTAAGATCGAAAGTCGAGTTAAAACTAGACTTACGCAAGTTAGATAAGTGGAATTTAGTAAGTCATGAGAGCATTGAATTGAACTTAAGGCTAAAATTGACTCGAGAGAGCGTTTTACAAACCTAGTCAATTGCACAGTTTATCTTTTCCTTCTTATAAATTTGAGTTCCTGTATCGTTGTCATATATGAACCCGACGCCCTAATCTTTCTCCATATATATTTTCATCTTGTCTTATTATCTGCTTTAGTTTAGCTTAAAACAAACCTTTTCACACCTGAGTTGAACTGTTACATTCAGACTTTAACCTGAGACTACACCGTTTCCCTGTGGATTCGATCCCTACTTGCTGCTATCTGCTGTTAGTTGTCATTTAGGTTTATTTTGATTAAGGTGATACGACTTATACCTTGTCACCAACGGCCCTCCGACGCTCAAGTCAGTAATGATTTTGATAAGAATAATAAATTACGTATGAGAAAGTTTAGAGATGAGTGACCTACCAGGGTTCAGGAATCATTTTACCTTCCAGGGCTCCCTGTATGTTTGTACCTTTTTCTGCTAGTACGGGGCTGTCCTGGAACCTTTTCCTCTGTAGGCTGGACTCCTGCGTACTACCATGTTGCTATCCTGACGCCCTGTCCTGAATATCATATCCTCTTCTACTCTGATGTGTGCTAACGCTTTGGCCTGCACATCTTCAAAGGTCGCACAAGGGTAACGGGTTAGTTCAATATAAAGTTCAGAATCTCTTGCCAGACCTTGCTTGAATGCCTCTATTGTTGTGCCGATGTCACATCTTGGAATGGAAATTTTTTCTTTGTTGAAGCGGTACAGAAAATCTCTGAGGGATTCGTCCTCGTTCTGAATGATCCTATACAGATCGCTGGTCTGCTTCTCCAACATTCTGCTGCTGGCGAACTGAACATTGAATAGGTTGATCAGATCCGCGAAGGTTTTGATACTCCTGTTCGGCAGGTTGATGTACCATCGCAGGTGGACTGTCGGGGTTGATCCAAACTCTTACACATACAAAGCTTCAAGTTTCACCACGGAAATAGCCGCATTGATCATTCTATGTTTATATTGTGCAACATGCTCCTGGGGGTCAGTTGTCCCATCATAGAGTTTCAGGTTTGGCGGAGTATACTTTTTGGGCATCTCCACCATTGCTATGCAATCGTCAAAGGGCGAATCAGCGTAGCTCGGCTGGCGGCTCTATTGGTGGGGCGATCCTGGGACTTTCCGCACTAACTCAAAATTTCTACGTAACTCCTGTGCCATGAACTGCATGATCTGGGCCGCCGTGATCCCTTCTGGCTCTTCTGGCTGTTCTGGCTGTCCATCTCCGCCCCCAGCATTTTCGTTTGGGCTTCCTCCAGGAGTTCCAGGGTTGCCCTTTGATCTGAGCGAAGCGGAAAAAATAGAAAAGTCAATTCGCTTGATCACATCAGAAATAGGAGTACCTGGTTGGATCCGAGATCCTGAGGCTTTTGTCTTTGAGGATGTATCCAGTTGCTTTTTCATTGTGACCTCTGATTCCTTCAGCGTGCGATCTCTGCTGGCGTTTGCCGCGACTTCTTTGGGCTTCCAACGCAGCTTGCTTGGCTTGTTCCAATTCTGCCTGGAGTTTCAGGAGAAGTTCGTTGTTCTGATCCGCCATTTCTGATTTTTCTGAGTGGTGTGAGGGTTGTTTTGTATGGATATTGTTCGGGGTGATTTTCTCACACGGTTCGTTTATGTAATCGTGGATCTACTAGTACTATCCTTTAAGTTAAGTTTTATTTTGTTCGTGATTTAGGGATTAGAATGTGTAAAAGATAACGTAAATAGAACAAGACACACGATATGGTTACGTGGGAAAAACCCTTAAATGTTAAGGGAAAAACCACGGGCGCCAAGCCAGGAGAGGATCTTCACTAGTTCTGGAACAGGTAGTACAGAGTCTGGACCAACTGGTACAGAATACAAAAAAGGTGTAAAACAATTATAAAGTGATTAGTCGCTTGAGAATTTCGTAGAGTGTAGTGTGATTGAGTTGTGTGACTTCCGGTGTGAATAATCAATGCCTCTTTCTTCTGAGTTCTACTCCTTTTATAGTGCTTGTGGGTCTAACGTTCACTTCCTTCTTTGTAGCTAACTTCCCCAACTATCACTCCAGCAGTTCCTATCTTCAAGGCTTCGTTTTCTGCTTCCTAGACCAAGTCTTCCAACGTCTCCTTTTAGGGTTGTTGTTGCGTTCTTGGGCTTGCTTAATGATGACTTCCCTTTTGTTGGGCTCGGCCCATTTTGGGGTTTCCTCTCCTGACCTGCACCTTTGTTTTGCCTGTACAGCTTAGTGCTGTCTGCAGATCCTGGACCAGATTGTAGATCCTGAACTTTGTCTGGACCTGGCTGAAGGTCCTGGACCAACCTGCGCAGGTCTGGACCAGCTTGGTTTTCTGGTCCCAACAGTTTGTCCCCCATCTCCTTGCCCTTCAGTCCTGAACTGGGGGGTAAGGAGATGCTTTTGTTCCTTTCCCTGGACCAGGGCCGTGCCTTGTCCAGGTCCTTCCTGTTCTGCTGTGCCTTTGGTCCTGCGACCTGTACTTTGTAATTAATGTGGTAGTTGCCTCTTCGTGCGGAAGTGCGCCCTATTTTGGCGCTCAATGCACTGCACATCAGTCGTGGGTCACATCAAGTCACTTCGCGCGCTTATTTTTGTAAAAAACCATCCAACTTCTTTTTTGTCCCACCACTATATATACCCTAACTTTGTTTCTCTCTCTCTCTACCTCATTCACTCTGATTTTATTTGTTGTGCACCTAAGAATTTACGAAAAATCTCCAAACCGATTTGTTAGGAAACCCTAGCTTTCTTTTTTCTTCTTCAACTTTGATTATGGCTCGCAACGACGTCGGCCCTTCTAGTGCTGTTCCTCACTCTCATGGTGGTTCCATCTCCTGTCTATCTCCTTTCGTGTGTGCTTTTTCGTTTTTCACTTGACTTTTGTTGTGGGTTTGTTTTGCAGTTTCCGATGGGACCCCCGCTTCTGATGACATCGAGTCAGGGAGGAGAGTAAAGACGTTCTTGGAGTTGCCTTCCGGAAAGAGAGATTGGCCCGAGTGTACGAACCCCGATGACGATGACGATGTTGTTGAGGCTGTTCCTTCCCCTGGAGAGGAAGGGAATGTCGGTGAAGACGAAGAGAATAATGACAGGAAAACTTCCCTATCCTTTGAGGCTATCACTGCTGTGATTGATCGGGCTCGGGAGGCCTTGAGGAACGAAGATAGGAAGGCACCAGGGATAATCTTGACCAGATCCATCAAAACAGCTGATGAATCTCCTGCACGTAGCTCCGACCAGGAGAAGAAAATGGTAAGGGAGTTGCCCCAAATAAATCCGGTGCTTTCAATACCTCTGCGTGCTCAAAGTCAATCTGAGTACGTCTCCTTGGGGAAGTCCCTGAGTGAAAGATTTGCTGCATTGTCCCCTGCACCTGCTGCCTTGGACCCTACACGGCTAGCGCATAAGATGATGGGTCATTGCGCCTGTGCTCAGGCCTTTCATGGCTTTAGTTTTGTTACGACTTGCTTTTGGCATGATTCGACTTTACGCTCATCATTTGTGTCGTAGTTGTTAAATATGTCGGCTAGCCTTGGCTCTACTGTGCCAGTCTTGGTGGGTGATAGTGTTAAGGCCGAGGCTGAGAACGAAGCACTTCGTTTTTCCCTCAAGATTACCAAATGGGAACTTAAGAGCGAGAGGTACCGCTGTGAGAAGCTGACTACCATGGACAAGATCCACTTCCAGAGGATCCAGCAGCAGGACAATCTCATTGCCAGGCATAACAAAGAGCTTGAAGAGTTGAGGGAGGATGCACGTAAACACAATGCTAACATAGCAGACCTGCGTGCATACTGGACCCAGCGCACTCGAGTGGAGATGATAAATGCTGGTCCAGAGGAACGCGCTACCTGGGACCTGTCTGCTGAGACTGCCATCTTTAAACAGATGTTCCCTGGGGAGGCAATCCTGGAGCGGGCTGAAGTCATCTCGGTTTGTGCGGTAGATGCAGGAGGTACCACCGTCCAGTCTTGAGGTTGATCCGCTTTGTCGGTCCCATCCAATCTTTGTTCTCTGGAAGAACATCTTTGAAAGAACCGGTGAGTCAGGTGGAGATAATTGAACTCTTGGTCTTGTTGGTATTTTTTGAATAAATTCCTAAATTTGCCAGGGGGGGAATGTCCCCTGTAGTATTTGGCCTGTAATTACTTAGACTTTGTCTTTGGTTTGAACTTTCTGTCTTTGAACTCTGTTGTCCATGCGTAGGCATGGTTTGACTGCTAGGTACTAGCTGTTTGACAATTTTTTGCTATATATTGTGCTATGTTATGCTATATTATGGTATGTTTTGTTTTTGTTATGCTGTTTGTTATGATGCGCATATAATTTGTTGTGAATTTGTAAAGTAGCATGCATGCGTTTGATAATTTAGGCGACTTACACTTTGGGGCTCCCTTAACGGACATTACTCCCTGTCCCGTTGTTGCAGTCGTACTGGGGCTGGAGCCCAAGGTTTTGTCTTTGCCTTTGTTTCTGGGCTGGTCCAGATGTTTGTGTTGTTTTGTCTGCACAGAAAGAGGGTCAGGACTGACCGTTGGCGTTAGCCAACGGCCCTCCGACGCTCAAGTCAGTACAATTGTATAGGATAATTTGTAAAGGAAAAGTTTTGAGTTTTGTGTATTACCAGATGTCTTGGTCCAGGACACTTTACATGTGATAGAGCTTGAGGTGGAGCGTATTCCAGGGTCTTGGGATCATGTCTCCTTCCAGTGGTAGTGCAGCAGGAGCCCTTCCCTCTTCTTTGAATCAATAAGGTATGGACCTTCCCAGGTTGGGGCCAACTTGCCTGCAGCCTTGTCCCTTGTGCTTTGGAATACCTTTCTCAGGACCAGATCTCATGTCCTGAACATTCGTACTCTCACATTCTTGTTGTAACTTCTGGCCACTGATTGTTGGTATGCTGCCAATCCTTACTGCTGCCAAGTCCCTGAGCTCTTGGGCTGCGTCCAGGCTGTCACAGAGTAGTTCATTATTCCCAGAAATTGTGTTGATCCATACACGATTGTTGGAGCGCACTTCTGCGGGAGTGCGACTTCACATCCATACACCATTGAGTAGGAGTCCGTCCGTTGCCCTCTTTGGTGTAGTCTGTCATCGCCACGCAGCCGTGGCAATTCTTCAACCCATCTTCCTCGTTTCTCCATCAGCTTCTTCTTGATGCAACTGATCACAATTTCGTTGCTGGACTCAGCCTGTCCATTTGCTTGAGGATATCTTGGTGCAGAGGTTACCAAGTTGATATTCCACTTTGTACAGAAATCTCTGGTCTTGTTTCCCACAAATGCAAGTCCATTGTCACACACTATTTCTGAGGGGATCCCGTACCTGCTGATGATGTTCTTCTTTATGAAAGCGATCACTTCTTTTTCTGTGACATTTTTGTATGCATCTGCCTCTATCCACTTAGAGAAGTAGTCTGTCATTGCTAGCATAAACACCTTCTGCCCTGGAGCCATTGGTAATTTGCCAACTAAGTCCATGCCCCATTTCATGAATGGCCATGGTCTTTGATATTGAGTCACGGTTAATGCGAGGTTGATGTATTCGGACCATGCCTTTGACAAGCGTCACACTTTGTGGCATCTTGGATGCTATCTGTTTTCATTGTGGGCGATAATACCCCATTCGCAAAATTTTGTTGACCATGCTTCTACCACCTGTGTGGTTTCCACAGTGTCCATCGTGTATTTACGATAGTCTTGTCTGACCTGGTCGAGTTCTGAAGCGGCGTAAGTACGGCCGTTGAAGGACCTTCTGAATAGTATGCCTTGTATGATTGTATATCTGGACGCCTTGATTCTGAATGCTCTTGCTTCCATTCTGTCCTGTGGTAGTGTGCCCTGGATCAGCCATTCGTAATATGGTTTCGTCCAGGTCTGGGTAGCTTGGACTGCGTTCTGTAGGACTGGTTGAACTTTCAGGACTGCTGGTTCCAAGATGTGTACAATGGGTATACTGTCCAGCGCACCAGGTTCAAATGCGAATCCTATGTTAGCCAAAGCATCTGCCTGCACATTCTGATCTCTAGGGACTTGCTCAACCTCAACGTTAGTAAACTTTTGAAAAAGATTTTTGACCAAATCAAGATATGCAATCATTTTAGAGTCTTTAGCAGCGTACGTACCGTTGATTTGGTTTGCTACTAGCAAAGAGTCTATTTTTACCTTTAGATTCTGAACCCTCATATCCTGACACACATTCAGTCCTGCTATTAGTGCCTCATATTCAGCTTCGTTGTTGGTAGTCCTGAATTCACAGGATACAGCCTGTACTATCTTGTCCCCCTGTGGTGACTTCAGGACCACACCTAGTCCAGTACCCCTGATATTGGCTGAACCATCTGTCCAGAGTTCCTGTGTCTGCTTGTTTACGGTCGGATGGAAGATCTCTTTTGTTACCTGCTCTTCTAGTGTGGGAGTGAAGTCAGCCACAAAGTCTGCTAGAGCTTGAGATTTGATTGCTGTTCTGGGCTCATAGGATAGATCATGGGTGCTCAACTTTACTGACCATTTTGACATACGACCAGAAAGTTCTGGTCTAGACAGTACTGATCTCACAGGAACAATAGTACGAATAATAATATGATGCACCTCAAAATAAGGGCACAACTTGGTACAAGCAACTGTTAAAGCCAAAACAAATTTCTCCAATACAGAATACCTGGTCTCAGCATCCAGAAGACTTTTACTTACATAATACACGGGATGTTCTTTGCCCATCCGCTCTCTTACCAAGGCGCACTTATAGAGGCCACATTACAGGCAGTGCAGGACCAGTGATTCCCCTGGTTCAGGTTTAGACAGGAGTGGGGCTGATGATAGGTACGCTTTTAGGTCCTGGAATGCTTTCTCATGCTCTGTCCCCCAGTTGAACTGCTTGTTCTTTCTCAGAAGATCATAGAATGGCTTGCACCTTTCAGAAGATCTGGAGATGAATACATTCGTACGCTACTCTTCCGATCGGTCGGACATCTTTCGGGTTCTGGGGGGACTGCAAGTTGATTATTGCTGAGATCTGCTCTGGACTAGCCTCTATGCCTCTTTTTGTCACCATATAGCCTAAGAACTTTCTTTGACTTCACCACCATATCATCGATGTAGACCTCCATTGTATCTCCAATCTGATCCTTGAACATCATGTTCACTAGCCTTTGATATGTTGCACCTGCATTCTTTAGCCCAAAAGGCATTGCCTTGTAGCAATAGATTCCCCTGCTGGTCATGAACGCTGTATGCTCCTGGTCTGGGGGGTGCATCCTGATCTGGTTGAATCCGCTAGCTGCATCCATGAATGTCAGTACCTCATGTCCTGCGGTGGCATCCACCATGGCATCTATGTGTGGTAGTGGAAATGAATCTTTTGGGCACGCCTTGTTCAGGTCTGTATAGTCCACGCATACTCTCCACTTGCCTTTCTTTTTCTGGACCACAACTACATTTGCCAACCAATCTGGGTACATCACTTCTTTAATCATGTCCATGTCCAGCAATTTCTGTACCTCCTGGTTCACTATCTCATTACGTTCTGGTGCAAACTTCCTGCGTTTCTGTTTCACAGGCTTAAAACTTGGGTCAATATTTAACTTGTGCGTAATAACATCAGAACTTATACCAGTCATATCAAAATGAGACCAAGCAAAACAATGCTCTTTCTTCCTCAGAAAGTCAATTAGAGCAGGTCTGATTACCTCTGGAGCGTCAGAACCAACCAGAACCTTCCTGTCAGGTCTTTCCTCAGCCAAAACGATTTCATCTGTCTCCATGCGTGGGACAGGATTCTCAACAGACCTGACAGGCTGCTTTAATTGCTATGCGAGGGACTTACCTGGACTAGGAGGTTTCAGTGGCCATCTGTAACACTCTATGCCGCTTTGTTGCTCTCTCTCGATTCTTTGTCGCCCCCCCACTTTGTTGGTATCTTTATGCACTGGTGGTACGTTGAAGGTACAGCCTTGAGGTTGTGGATCCAGGGTCGCCCTAGGATTACGTTGTATGAGGACAGGCAGTCTATCACGCAGAACTTTTCGAAGGAGGTGACTCCTTCCACATAGGTTGGTAGGGTGATCTCTCCCAAGCTGTGCTTTGTCTCTCCACTGAACCCTACCAGGACGCTGGACTTCTTCGTTACGTCAGACTCTTTCAGCCCCATAGCTTCCAGCGCCTCCATCATGATGATGTTGACTGAACTGCCTCCATCTACCAGGATCCTTCTGACCATGCAGGTTCCAATCTGGATCTTGATCACCAGTCCATCGTGGTGTGGCCCATGCACTCCTTGTAGGTCTGACTCATCAAACACAATCTCCTGGGCTGGACCTGCTTGTCCTGCTGGTGGCTGTTGCCTGTTCTCCAGAGCTACACGCTTTGCAGCAGAATATGTTAGTCCACAAATATCTGAACCACCAGAAATAAATTTTACCTCATGGGTTGGTGGTGGTGGAGGAAGATCTCTGGGCTCATCTCGTTCATCTCTGCTCCTCCTGTTTCTGGGCAGGATATCCTTCAGGTGACCATTCTTTAGCAGATGAGCTACTTCCCTTCTGAGAGCTATGCAATCCTCTGTGGTGTGCCCAATATCAGAATGGTACTCACACCACTTGGTCGTGTCTCGCCTTGGATTTGGCTTCTCACTCGCTTTTGGCCATCTGACTGCTGAGCCCAACTTGTCCAACTTGTTGATCAGGCCTGGTAGATCTCTGAAGCGATCAAACTCGAGCGGAGGTGGAACCCTGGGTGCATCAGTCTGTTCATCCACGGCGATTGCCTCCCTCCTGGTTGGTCTCTGATATGGACCAGGCCTGCTATTGTTGTGCCTTTGGGTGGTGACTTTACGTTCAGCCTTGCCCTGGTCCTGGTAACGTGCCCTGAACTGCTGGTCTTCTTCTACCCTGATCTGGGCCAGAGCCTTAGCCTGCACATCCTCAAAAGTAGAACAAGGGTAGCGAGTTAGTTCAACGTAAAGATCAGAATCTCTAACCAAACCTTGCCTGAAGGCCTCAATGGCCGTGCCGATGTCACATCTGGGGATGGACACTTTCTCTTTGTTGAAGCGGTGCAAGAAGTCCCTTAGAGACTCGTTCTCGTTCTGGATGACCCGGTACAGATCACTGGTCTGCTTCTCCAACAATCTGCTACTGGCGAACTGGATGTTGAAAAGGTTGATCAACTCCGCAAAGGACTTGATGGTCTTGATTGGCAGGTTGATATACCACTGGAGGGCTGGACCAGTCAAGGTTGAACCAAAGCTTTTGCACATGCAAGCCTCCCTCTTCTCTGCCGGGATAGGAACGTTGAACATCCTCTGTCTGTACAGTGCAACATGTTCCAGAGGATTTGTTGTCCCATCATAGAGCTTTAGGTTGGGTGCTGAGTACTTCTTTGGCATCTCCACTATTGCGATGCAGTCGTCAAAGGGGGAATCTGCATAACTCCCTGGTGCTGCCTCTTCAATGGGTGGTGGAAGTCCTGGAACCTTTCGTACCAACTCTGAGAGTTTTTGCATCTCCATCATCATGTACTCCATGACCTGGCCTGCACTCACTCCCTCTGGTGTCTTTGGTTCACCGCTTCCTCCTGCACCATTGTTCTCTTGATCTTCCTCCACATGGAGTGGATCGCCTTTTGTACCTTTTGACCCTGCAGAAGAGAAAGTAGAGAAGTCAAGTTGTTTGATCACATCAGAAAATGGTGTACCTGGTGGGATCCTGGATCCTGAGGCTTTCTTCTGAACAGAGGCCTCCAACTGCTTCTTTAGGGCAGTCTCTGTCTCCTTCAGTTTTGCTGCCTCAGCTTTGGCATCCTCTGCTGCTTTCTTGGCTTGCTCCGCAACCTGCTTGGCTTGTTGCAATTCCTCCTGGAGCTTGAGCATGGCTTCTGCACTTGTACCTTCCATCTTTCACGTTGGTTGATCTTGTTGATTGGGAAGATGTTGTAGGATTAATAAACTAGTATCCCCACAGACGGCGCCAATCTGTTCGGGGTGATTTTCTCACACGGTTCGTTTATGTAATCGTGGATCTACTAGTACTATCCTTTAAGTTAAGTTTTATGTTGTTCGTGATTTAGGGATTAGAATGTGTAAAAGATAACGTAAATAGAACAAGACACACGATATGGTTACGTGGGAAAAACCCTTAAATGTTAAGAGAAAAACCACGAGCGCCAAGCCAGGAGGGGATCTTCACTAGTTCTGGAACAGGTAGTACAGAGTCTGGACCAACTGGTACAGAATACAAAAAAGGTGTAAAACAATTATAAAGTGATTAGTCGCTTGAGAATTTCGTAGAGTGTAGTGTGATTGAGTTGTGTGACTTCCGGTGTGAATAATCAATGCCTCTTTCTTCTGAGTTCTACTCCTTTTATAGTGCTTGTGGGTCTAACGTTCACTTCCTTCTTTGTAGCTAACTTCCCCAACTATCACTCCAGCAGTTCCTATCTTCAAGGCTTCGTTTTCTGCTTCCTAGACCAAGTCTTCCAACGTCTCCTTTTAGGGTTGTTGTTGCGTTCTTGGGCTTGCTTTATGATGACTTCCCTTTTGTTGGGCTCGGCCCATTTTGGGGTTTCCTCTCCTGACCTGCACCTTTGTTTTGCCTGTACAGCTTAGTGCTGTCTGCAGATCCTGGACCAGATTGTAGATCCTGAACTTTGTCTGGACCTGGCTGAAGGTCCTGGACCAACCTGCGCAGGTCTGGACCAGCTTGGTTTTCTGGTCCCAACAGATATAATGAAGGTTTTTTGTGGATTAATAAACTAATATCCCCATAGACGGCGCCAAACTGTTCGGGGTGATTTTCTCACTCTATTCGTATTTAGATTTCGGGTTTATTAGTATTATCCTTTTTATGTGTTTTAGAATATCGAGGTAGATTATATGTGTTGGAAATAACGAAAGATTAAACAATGCAAATAAAGACAAGACACACGAAATTGTTTGCGTGGGAAAAACCCTTAGAAGTAAGGGAAAAACCACGGGCACCAAGCCAGGAGAGGATTTGCACTATGATTCGGACAGAACGCGCAGAACGTACAGAACGGTCAGAACTTCCAGACTACGAGTATACAATCGAGAGTTATTTCAATGAATTTAGAGTGTTGAGTATGAGTTTTTCAGTAGTTGATTCAAGTTCTGTTTTCCTTTGATGAGTGCTCTTTATATAGTGTTTCCAAATGCTTTCCAAGGGCTCTTTAATGGTAGTTAATGCTCTCCTTGATCCTAGCCTTGATTCTTGCCTTATTTATTGCTGGACATTAACTGCTCTGGTCTGGCTGTGCTGTAACGGCTGGGAGTAATTATTGCTGCTGACTTCTTCTTCAATGTAGGAGATATGGTTGTTGACTTAGTCTATGCTTCCAACGTCACTCTTTCTCCTTGCTTTTGGGCTTTTACTTCTTGGACCTTTCTTAACCTACTTTGACCATGACCTTCCTTGTTGACTTGGGCCTTTGACTTTGACCTTGTTTGACCGGGCTCCTCTCCTTGACTTGGGCCTATTTGTTTTGTATTCGGGTTTAGACCATGTGAATATTTTGGTCCCAACATTTGCCCCCCATTTCCTCAGTCTCCTGGCCTGGCCTGGCCTGGCCTGGTCTGGAAGTGAGGAAATGTATTCCCGTGCAGGGGTTGAGGGTAGACTGTCAGTTCAGAATAGACCGCCAGTACTGAAGATCAAGATTGTGTGCCTGTGCTGAAGGCGAAGTGCTGAGCTTCAGTATTTCTTGATTGGCTCTTTCTCGAAGTCCCACAAGTCAGAGCTTGCAAGAGTCCAAGACGCGGTTGAAAAGTTTGTTGGTCAGCGCAGGCCGGACAGGTCATCATTGCAGAGCAGGACATGATGATATCCAGTCTGTGCGAGGGAGCTCAGGACTGGTCTGAACACGAGACCAATAACCTGGCCAGGACTGAGTGCGAGAGAATCCAGACACATTTTGCTGGCCAGGACTGAGTGTGAGATCCTGGGGAGCCTAACTCTGTGAGTCCTGCAGGGGACCTTGATTTGTTAATCGGAACTTTGATTTTGTTGGGGGTTATGCCCCCTACTTGGACATGCATTGTTTTGGAATCATTTTGTCTTTGTAACCGCCAAGATACCATAGATGGTGGTAGTGGCTTTGTTTTTGTTTTGTTTTGTTTTGTTTTGTAGATTTGTCATGAGTCTTTTTTGTTTTGTCATTTGTTTTGGTGCGCACAAATTTTGTTTTGAATTTGTCAAGTAGCATGCATGCGTTTGAAAGTTTAGGCGACCACACCTTGGGGTTCTCTTTACGGACACTACATCCCTGTCCCGTTTTTGCAGTCGTACAGGGGCTGATGCCTTTCTTTTTGTATTTGGTTTGTTAGTTTGTTTCTTTGTCTTCTTTACGATCCGCTCTGCTGTCTGCGGAGGTCTGCTTCGCTTAGCTGTCACCTGGATGTGGGTCGGGGCGGCCAGTTGGCGTTTAGCCAACGGCCCTCCGACGCTCAAGTCAGTAATGATTTTGATAAGAATAATAAATTACGTATGAGAAAGTTTAGAGATGAGTGACCTACCAGGGTTCAGGAATCATTTTACCTTCCAGGGCTCCCTGTATGTTTGTACCTTTTTCTGCTAGTACGGGGCTGTCCTGGAACCTTTTCCTCTGTAGGCTGGACTCCTGCGTACTACCATGTTGCTATCCTGGCGCCCTGTCCTGAATATCATATCCTCTTCTACTCTGATGTGTGTTAACGCTTTGGCCTGCACATCTTCAAAGGTCGCACAAGGGTAACGGGTTAGTTCAATATAAAGTTCAGAATCTCTTGCCAGACCTTGCCTGAATGCCTCTATTGTTGTGCCGATGTCACATCTTGGAATGGAAATTTTTTCTTTGTTGAAGCGGTACAGAAAATCTCTGAGGGATTCGTCCTCGTTCTGAATGATCCTATACAGATCGCTGGTCTGCTTCTCCAACATTCTGCTGCTGGCGAACTGAACATTGAAGAGGTTGATCAGATCCGCGAAGGTTTTGATACTCCTGTTCGGCAGGTTGATGTACCACTGCAGGGCTGGACCTGTCAGGGTTGATCCGAAACTCTTACACATACAGGCTTCACGTTTCTCCACGGAAATAGCCGCATTGATCATTCTTTGTTTATATTGTGCAACATGCTCCTGGGGGTCAGTTGTCCCATCATAGAGTTTCAGGTTTGGCGGAGTATACTTTTTGGGCATCTCCACCATTGCTATGCAATCGTCAAAGGGCGAATCAGCGTAGCTTTCTGGCCTGGCCAGCTCTATTGGTGGGGGCAGTCCTGGGACTTTCCGCACCAACTCCGAAATTTTCTGTAACTCCTGTGCCATGAACTGCATGACCTGGGCCGCCGTGATCCCTTCTGGCTCTTCTGGCTGTTCTGGCTGACCATCTCCGCCCCCAGCATTTTCGTTTGGGATTCCTCCAGAAGTTCCAGGGTTGCCCTTTGATCCTGAACCGACAGAAAAAATAGAAAAGTCAATTCGCTTGATCACATCAGAAATAGGAGTACCTGGTTGGATCCGAGATCCTGAGGCTTTTGTCTTTGAGGATGTATCCAGTTGCTTTTTCAGCGCAGCCTCGGATTCCTTCAGGCGTGCAGTCTCTGCCTGGGCGTCTGCCGCAGCTTGCTGGGCTTCCAACGCAGCTTGCTTGGCTTGTTCCAATTCTGCCTGGAGTTTCAGGAGAAGTTCGTTGTTCTGATCCGCCATTTCTGATTTTTCTGAGTGGTGTGAGGGTTGTTTTGTATGGATATAATGAAGGTTTTTTGTGGATTAATAAACTAATATCCCCATAGACGGCGCCAAATTGTTCGGGGTGATTTTCTCACTCATTCGTATTTAGATTTTGGGTTTATTAGTATTATCCTTTTTATGTGTTTTAGAATATCGAGGTAGATTATATGTGTTGGAAATAACGAAAGATTAAACAATGCAAATAAAGACAAGACACACGAAATTGTTTGCGTGGGAAAAACCCTTAGAAGTAAGGGAAAAACCACGGGCACCAAGCCAGGAGAGGATTTGCACTATGATTCGGACAGAACGCGCAGAACGTACAGAACGGTCAGAACTTCCAGACTACGAGTATACAATCGAGAGTTATTTCAATGAATTTAGAGTGTTGATTCAAGTTCTGTTTTCCTTTGATGAGTGCTCTTTATATAGTGTTTCCAAATGCTTTCCAAGGGCTCTTTAATGGTAGTTAATGCTCTCCTTGATCCTAGCCTTGATTCTTGCCTTATTTATTCTTTGGACATTAACTGCAGTCCGGGTCTGGCTGTAGAAAGGCCGGGAGTAATTATTCTTCACGACTTCTTCTTCAATGTAGGAGATATGGTTGTTGACTTAGTCTATGCTTCCAACGTCACTCTTTCTCCTTGCTTTTGGGCTTTTACTTCTTGGACCTTTCTTAACCTACTTTGACCATGACCTTCCTTGTTGACTTGGGCCTTTGACTTTGACCTTGTTTGACCGGGCTCCTCTCCTTGACTTGGGCCTATTTGTTTTGTATTCGGGTTTGGACCATGTGAATATTTTGGTCCCAACACTTACCATTATTATTCTATGCCCTAAGGGCATAGGATAGAAAAACCGTTATTATTATTATTTGATTTCGTAATAGATCAAAGTTTGTCTTTTACTCTTTACTTTAATTTTTTTAGGATTACATTAATTAAATGTAAAATTCATTTTTAGGATTAGTTTTATCACAAATTTATTAAAGTAATCATAAAAGTAAACACATAGTTATTATACTCCATCATAAGACCAGTGACAACACTACTACAAATTTGATCTTAGAGAACGGGGAAAAGAGAACACTCCAAAATGGAACCGTCCTAAATAACACTAAATAAATTGGCGCCACAATGTCCTAACTAAAGAGAACGAGTGTAGGTAAAACCGTACTCGAAATGTAACAAAAGAGAACGGTTTTGTTGACTAACCGTTCTCTTTTGCATTGCCAAATAACCAAAAATGCAGATATAGCAAAGAGGACGGTTCAATTTGAAAACCGTCCTTGTAGGCCCAACAAAAGAAGACGGTTAGGGCTTGGAACCGTCCTCTTTGGCCCATAAAAAACCCTACTCATTCCCGCCCCACACATTAAGTGTTTTTCCAAGTACCAAAATACCTACTCCATAATATACAAACAACAGTCACTATATCCCGCGGCCACCATTATTATGTCCAACCACCACCACCACCACCACCACCACCACCACCTCCACCATGGCGACCACCACATCCACCGTGTTCACCGGCGGTCACCATTCACGTCATCGTACTTTCCAGTCGTTGTCTTCCCGTGATACTTTCATGGTTACACCCTTCTCTTTATCATCTATACTTGTATTTTCTCATTTCACCTCACTTACATTTAGAATAACCCTAACTATTGCCTTTTTTGTCTTTATTTCTTCAATTTCTTATACTTATTAGATCGATTCTACCCTAGCTTTTGCCCTTTCGTAAACCCTAATTGGAGAATTTTCTAATGGTATGATTTTTAATTCCATTCAATTTAAGATGAGTGTATGACAATTTTAATGAATTCTTTCATAGTTATTTAATGTGGTTTAACTGTTGTTTTGTATAAGAATTCGTCTACTTGTGAAATATAGTCTTTTCTTTGTAATATATGTAGTTCTAGTTTGGATCTATTTGGGTTTGTGTCTCCCTCGATAATGTGAGTTTTTTTGTCTAGATTTTGGAATGTTTACTTCGTTTGTCGTAACGATTAAATCTCTATAATCAATTCTTTAAGTTTTTTTTGTCTAGAATTTTCTAAGGAAGCTGTAGCCTTGCTGCTGAAAAATAAAGGCTTATCTGAAGAACTATTATATCAGCTACCAACAAGGTTTTCCTATGGCCTTGCTTCTGTTTGTATTGTTTTGGTTTTGCTAGATGTGTCTTTTGTTCAATAAGGTTTGTTAGGAATGCTACGTGATATTGGGTTGCTGCCTACAATCTCTACGGGAACAGGTTAACATTGATGTTAGATGTTGATGCGTCTTTGTTGTTGGCAATTTTGCTAATAAATGGATCACTTTTGCTTTAGATGGGAACGACTTGGTGACATTGTTGTCCTTCCGACCACCTCATTCAATGATCCTGTGTGGGATACATTAAGTGCAGACCTCTGGACTGTTGTTGCTAAAAGTCTTGGTGCCCGTCGTCTTGCTCGGCAGGTAAAGACACATCCATTTGATTTTAAGTCTTTAAACCTGGTTACACCATTTGATTTTAAGTCTTTAAACCTGGTTACACCTTGTGATTTAAGTCTTTAGACCTGGTTACAATTTCAAACTGTAGCTTGACAGACGATAGGATAATCGTCCTAAGACTCCTAACATGAAACAATATTTTTACGCACTTCGACTAGATTCCATGCTGTACGTAGATTCTTGTCATTTCACAACTACTATAAGAGGCTTCCACTCATTCTTTTGACTTCCATAATCTTCTTGTGGTAATTACTAGAGTTTGTCTCTAAAAGACCTGTTTTGGTAAAAACTTAACAAGTATGAAAATGGGAAAAACTGGATCAACTAGTACTATTTGCGGAACAGAACAGAACTGAGCTATACAGGACAGAACTAAGGACGCAGAGATTTGATGACGCAGAAGCCCCGAGAAGAAGATGGGGAAAACTGCGGGCTACCAAGCCAGGAGTACTTTTATTAATATCAGAGTTGGGGTTCTGAGAATCACAACTGTGAGAGTATGATCACTTTTGTAGCGTATATACGTAATCGACTATGTTTTATCGTAGTGTAATTATCGAGTGCTTAAGTATGCTAATGAGAGTAAAAGATGTATCAAAATGTACAAATGAGCCTCTATATATAGGCAAAGCTAGGCTGAGAAGTAGTTCCTATTTTCTAGGCACGTTTCCATGACTTCCATTATGCTCGGCGGTTAAATAACCTCCATTGACTCCACTTCGCCACCGAAATACCTTCCATTATCCCATGATCTTTGTAACCGCAGTCATAGTTGACCTCTGCTGACCATAAGCGCCATGCCTCTTCTGATCCGTTCTGGGCTGTAACCGCCATTTATCCTTCTATCCTGCTCTGTACCATATTCTTGACATCTATCCAGAACTGACAATTCTGGGCTGTGTAAAATCTGGTCATAACAAATGCCCCTTGTTTTCTCAAGTGCAGTGTTCAGCAATCTTGAGGAAACAATCCTGTACAAACATATCTATACAGAACAGACTAGAGCAGAAACAACGGCTATAAATTCGAACAACAATTATGTACTTAGCCAGACTTGTGCACACCATTCAAAGAGATAATGAAAGAATCCAAAGTAGGTGAGAATTAAAACCTGATTTGACTTCCTGTACTGTAGCAACGGCTAAGTCTGGGGTTGTTTCGAATTTTACCAACGGTAAAATCCTAATCCCACTTGAACTCTTTTATCCTTGAGTATAAATAGGAGGCTCCAGTAATTTTTCGAGAACTTACCTTACCAACTTTTGTTTTTACCTTCTACTGTTCATCATCTTCTTCCTTTGTCATCTTCATCTTTATCAAACCAAAATTAAATCAAAAACCATGGCTGAAAAAGTGATTGATCTTGAGATCCTCGAAATCAACGAAATCATGTACGGTGATCATAGGTTCATCAAAGGTGACTCCTTTGATGATGAAACCAAAAACACACTCAGTCAATCAATCGTAAAACATCTCAAAGATCATCATATTGTGCCTGAATCTGCTGTGATATTCGGTCCTGTGACGACTATGTTACGGCTTCCTGGACTTCCCCTGGGTGGATCTGCATTCATGAGTTCCCTTTTAGGGCTGGTTTGAGAATTCCTTGTAATTCTTGGATCAGCGGGGTGCTCTCTTCAATGAAACTCGCCCCTTGCCAATTGATGCCCAGCATGTGGAAGATTATCTGCCTGGTTGACAAGCTCTGCACAAAGTTCGGGATCGCAATCGACGGCAAGATCCGAAAACGTCTACTCTGTAAGGAGCCAGGTAGTGGAAGATTCATCTTCAGAATCAGGAAAGGCCAGAGCAATCTTGTGGAGCACCCTGATACTGGGGATGACAAGGATTGGAAGACAGGCTTCCTTTTCCTGAAGAGTGATACTCTTGGGAGCAGCGACTGTCTGGACTACCCTATTGGCGAGAGAGGTAAGTCACTTCTGACTCAGATCTGCTGTTTCTAGCTTTTCTATTCTGTGTAGGTCTGAGGGTTTCTTGTGTTTTGTGTTTCTAGCGGACTCTGGCGGCTGTGCCAAGTGAGGACTCTAAGGCTAGGATTGCTGCGTTCATGGCTTTGCCTCTCAAGGAGAGGACACAGTGCGAAGAGGATAACAAGACGGCTTTCCCCACATTCTGTAGGCCAGCGAAGAAGACGGTGAGGGTGCATGTGCCTATGGTTTCTGCCATCAAGGGTGAGTCTCTTAATTTTTCTTTTTGGTCAAGTCTGGGCAAGTCTGATCTGGATATGTAGTTCTAAGACGAATGTGGTCTATGCTAGGTGAATCTTCTAAGCCATTCACTAGGGGTAGACTTAATCCTAGTCTTCTCCAGGAGAAGATGGACGCTATTCTGGCTGGGGGGCCAGATGTGAAGCCATTGCTTGTTCCTACAGGTATTCCTACTCCAGGTTTCAGGGCGCTGAAGGTTGAGGAGCCCAAGGGGAAGGTTCAGTCGAGCAGAGAAGAGTACACGGACAAGAAAACAAAGAAGAGAAAAATAGAGGAAGTTGAAGGTTTGTCATTACCAGGGACATTTACATCCCAAAGACGCCATCAACAAAGGAGAGAAAATAATCCAACAAGCGACTAAGAGGGTCAACCCAGACCTGATCAGGGTTGGCACCACAGAATCGGCGTTTAGAGCCACTCACTCGCTCTACGGTAATAACTCGATATACTTCTAGTACAAATTCTCATGATAATTTTACCACTATTGTACCTTACACCATTACATTTGCGGACTCTCGATTGTATCTCGAGTTTGGGGCACATAATTTCCACTTACGGGGATCGTGTGATCATATTTGGAGGATCAGGTTGCTCTGAAAGAACAAGCCTGCATGAGACTTGGAGAAAGCTCGGGCCGGTATGAAGGCGCGTGAAAAAGCCATAGGCTGCCGCCGCCAAGTTCGAGGAGAGTCCGCCTCGTTGAGGTCGAGAATGAGAATCTCCAGTAGCGTGTTCGAAGCTTGAGGGCCAACTCTGGAACCAGAGATCGACCGCGTCGCTGTTTTACGCCGCGCACTGCAATTCGGGATGATGCGTGCCTCTCGAGTCCGAGCGTGAGGAGTGGGATATTGATCTTCTTTGTGGAGAAATTTAAACAGCTCTTCCCAGGCGTGGGGTTCAGGAGAGGAAGCGGTGGCACCGATCGGGAAGAGAGCTCATGCGGTGGTGACGGTGGTCTTTGGCGAAGATGCCTGTGCCGATGACAATCCTTCGAAGAAGAAGAAGAATGAAAAACAATTACTCTTGTGAACATTTTGTGTAAATTCAAACAATTTGCTATCGTGGTCTGGCCTGGACTTGTATGTCCAGGTCTGTAATTATTCTGTGAACTTTGTTGCTCTTGTGGAACTTTTGCTTAGTCTGCAGAGCAAGACATTTTTCTAGTCTGCTCTGACAGATTCGGTTATTTAGTTAGCCTTGGTGGTCCAAGGACTTAACTACTATCGTTTCTGTTGCTTCTATTGCTTCTATTGTTCTGTGAATGTACTAACCTCGCAGGTGTACACCCCAGACTTATGTATGCATGATCATGGCTCACCTTAAGGGATATTATAGGACTCTCTTAACGGCGGTCAAGCCCTGGTCCGTCAATCCGAGGACGCATCCTCACAGCAGGACTGGCTGCTCAGGATCGGCCGCGCTGTGGATCGGAGGAAGATCTCCAACTGCGGGTAGTTTGCTCAGGGCTGAGGACTAAGCTCAAGTCTGGAAGACAAGTTCCAAGAGACTGGGGACCAGGCCCAGAACTGGAGGTTGAACTCCCTGAGTAGAACTGGAGGATAAACTCCTTTATTTGTAATATGTAGCGTATTATTTTTACTTTGACTTTATTTGAGATAGATATTTACTTCTGAACTAAAGTTGTAATCTGCAAAACTTGGAAATAAAGTTAAGCTACACCATTAGAGCTCAATGGTTTTTATTGAATGAGAATTGCAATATTTACAAAAAACAAATAAAGAGTACAGAATTGAAATTACAGAATTGAAAGTACAGAATTGAAAATACCGTATTAACAAAGATAGAGTTTGAGGTTGGTCGCATTCCATGCTCTAGGAATCAACTCTCCCTCCAGAGTTACCAATCTATAAGCTCCTTGGCCTACAACTGAGTCAATCAAGTATGGTCCTTCCCAGACTGGGGCTAGCTTTCCTGCAGACTTCTCCTTTGTGTTTTCAAATACTTTCCTCAGAACTAAATCTCCTTCTTTGAAGACTCTGGCCTTGACATGTTTGTTGAAAGTCCTGGCCACATTCTGCTGGTAAGCTGCTAACCTTATCTTGGCTGCATCCCTTAACTCTTCTGCAAAATCAAGACTGGAAGATAACAAATCTGGATTAGTCTCTAAACTGTTCAGACCATACCTTGTTGTTGGAACAGACACTTCTGCTGGAATCACCGCTTCACAACCATACACCAACGAGAATGGAGTTTGTCCTGTGGAATTCTTTGGTGTAGTTCTGTCAGCCCACAGAACTAAAGGTAGCTCTTCTGCCCATCTCCCTCGTCGTTTCTTCAGCTTCTTCTTCAAGGTTTTGATGATAATCTTGTTACTAGATTCTGCCTGACCATTACACTGGGGATATCTTGGTGCAGAAGTAAGCAGTTCAATATTCCAGGTTGCACAGAACTCCCTAGTCTTGTTCCCTACTGGCGTGTACCATTGTCACACAATCGGCTTGGAATTCCAAATCGCAAATGATGCTCCTCTTGATGAATGAGATGACTTCCTTTTACGTAACACTTCGAATGCCTCGCTTCAATCCACTTGAAAAGTAGTCTGTCATTGCCAACATAAAGACCTTACGTCACGGAGCCATTGGAAGCTTTCCAACTATGTCCATGCCCCATTTCATGAAAGGCCACGGTGCGTAAATGGGATGCGTAACCTCGGTGGTGGTGGATCATCGAGAGTGCTTCGACATGCTTCACATTTGCTTGCGTACTCCACCTCTTTCCTCATAGTTGGCGAAGTAACCGAATCTCAAAGCTCACTGGCGGACTTCTCCCAAAGACCGTGGTTGCCACAATCTCCTTCATGTAATTCTTCGAGCAGTTCGGCCTCTGCGGTTCCGGACAACGCAAATACTGGACTGACATAGACTTCTTGAGCGGAACATCATTAATCAAGACATACCTCGAGGCTTTAAGCCGAAAAGCTCACGGCCTCAAGTGCATGCGGGGTAAAATACCATCTCTAAGAAAAGCATAAAGGTGCACCCAAGAGAGAGGAGTGGGGGTACGAGGTTGAGCAGGATCGGACTTCTCTATAGAAGGTCCGAGGAGGTGAACTATGGGAATCTGTCCAGTCTGCAGGTTTGAAACTAGAACCAAGACTAGCTAGAGAGTGCACTGCGAGTTACGGTCTCTGGGGATCTGGTCAATCCTAAAGCTGGTCAAACTTGAAACTAGGGTTCTAACCTTCTCAAGGTAGAGCAACATCTTAGAATCTTTGGCCATGAAAGGAACCATTAATCGATTAACAATAAGTAAAGAGTCGCTACCTCCAAATTCTTGACACCAAGACCAATCTGAGACCATCAAACACGCAATTAATGCCTCGTATTCGCCTCATTGTTGGTGGTACGAAATTCCACGGTGACACTGGGCTAGTATGTCCCCTTGTGGCGATTTCAGGACAATGCCCAGACCAGAACCTCGACGACATTTGCTCCATCATGATACAACACCCAGGTCTCTCCTTTTACGCCTGTGTAAGCTTCAACACCTCCATCGCACTACACTCTTCCAGGGTCGGATGAAATCGACCACAAAATCGCCAAGGCTTGTGACTTTATTGCTGTTACGGGTTCATAGCGATGTCATACGCATCGAGTCGCATTGCACCACTTAGCCATTCTCCCAGGCGATTAGGCTTTCTCAAGACTGACTTAAGCTGGAAGGTTAGTTCTAACACAGATATTATGACTCTCAAAATAAGGTCTAAGCTTAGTGGTTGACATAATCAAGGCAAGAACATACCTCTCCAGAAGAGAATACCTGGTTTCAGCATCTAGCAAGCTCTTACTCACGTAGTATATTGGATACTGCAAACCATATTCTTCCACGACCAGAACCGCACTTACCGAATGCCCGTGGATCGATAGGTATAGACTTAGCGGTTCTTTCTCTTCTGGTCTGGATAGTAGTGGTGGGGTTGACAGGTAACTCTTCAGATCCTGGAATGCTTCCTCGTGCTTTTCACTCCATTGGAACTCTTTGTTCTTCTTGAGCATATCATAGAAGGGTTTGCACCTTCTCGAGGATCTAGAAATGAACCTGCTGAGCTGCCACTCTCCTGCCAACTTACGGATGTCTTTCACAGATCCGGGGGCTCGGATCTAGGATTGCCTTTATCTGTTCGGACTTGCTTCAATTCCTCTTCTGGTGACCAAGTAGCCTAGGAACTTTCCAGAAGACACTCCAAAGTTGCACTTTGTTGGATTGACTTCATATTGAACTTGTCCGTAATCGCAAACGCCTGCTCTAGGTGCTTCACATGATCCTTAGCATCCTTAGACTTTACCACCATATCATCGATGTAAACTTCCATTGTGTCCCCAATGAGATCTTTGAACATCATATTGACTAGCCTTTGGTAGGTGGCTCCAGCATTCCTGAGTCCAAAGGGCATGGCGGTGTAACAGTAGATTCCACGGTCTGTCATGAATGACGTTCCTTCCTGGTCTGGAGGATACATCTTGATCTGGTTAAAACCACTTGAGGCGTCCATGAAGGTCAGAACCTCATGGCCAGCAGTCTTGTCCACCATGGCATCAATGTGAGGAAGAGGGAAAGGATCTTTGGGACATGCCTTGTTCAGATCTGTGTAGTCTACACAGACTCTCCACTTTCCATTCTTCTTCTGCACAACAACAACATTAGCTAACCAATCAGGATACATTACCTCCTTTACCATGTTCATGTCCAGCAGCTTCTGGACTTCTTCGTTGATGATAGCATTTCTCTGCAGTGCGAACTTCTGCGTTTACGGTGCCTAGTGCGTACTTGGGATCAACGTTGAGCTTGTGCGTGATAACGTCGGGGTGATTCGATCATGTCAAAGTGGCTCCATGCAAAACTTGATTTCTTAGACTTCAGGAAACCGATCGGTCGGATTCGAGCATCGATGGTACATCACCGCCTACTAACACTTTCTTTTCTGGGCAGCTCTGGTCTACACTGATCTGGTCCATCTCCAATCTCGACTTTTCTGGTTCCACTATCGACTTGACTGGTTTACGTAATTGCTATGCGAGAGTTTTGTTGGTGGCGGGAGGCTTCAAGGTCGCTCAGAGCACTCTGCCAGCTTTGCCTTTCTCCCTTTATCACCAGAACTCCCCATTGAGTTGGGACCTTCACACATTGATGGTAAGTAGACGCCACAGCCTTGAGATTGTGGATCCAAGGCCTGCCTAACAAAACATTATACGAGGTCATAGAATCAATAACATTAAACTTCTCAAAAGAAGAAACTCCCTGGGCATAGGTGGGAAGTGAGATCTCTCCCAAGGTGTGCTTGGTCTCGCCACTGAATCCTACCAGAACATTGGAGTTCTTGGTCAGCTTGTCCTGACCTATACCCATCTCCTTCAATGCATCCAACATGATCAAGTTCACAGAACTGCCCCCATCAACCATAACTCGGCGTACAAGGGTGCTCCCAATCTGCAACTTGATCACCAGGCTATCATGGTGCAGAACTGGAATGCCTTCACAATCTTCATGGTCAAAGGTGACAACTTCCCAATTCTTCTCTACTCTGGTTGGAGGTTGCATCTTCTCTTGCTTTGCTATCCTTTTAGCTGCAGAATAGGTTAGTCCACAGATATCAGAACCACCATTAATAAATTTTACCTCATGTGTGTAGGGTGGAGGATTTGGCGGTTTTTCTGACTCCTGTCCCCTGGAATCCTGGGACCTGGCGCTTTCAGTTCTGGCCGGATTCCTCTGGACTGGTCTGATGATGTCCTTCAGACGTCCAGTTCTGAGCTGGTAAGATATCTCCTTCTTGAAGGCATAGCAGTCTTCTGTGCTGTGGCCGATGTCTCCATGGTACTCACAATACTTGTTTGGATTCGGATTATCATTCCTCTTGGGCCATCTTGCGGCATTCCCGAAGCTCTCCAGCTTTGCTATCAACTGTGGAACCTCCACGCCGAGGCTAGCGATATCAAGGAGTCATCAGAATTGACTGTCTCGGAGCGACGGCATGCACTTTTGTTCGGGTGGCTCTTTGTATGGTGCTGGCCTGCCTGGGTGCGTCCACTATCGGACTTCTGTTCACCTTCTCATACCCGTAACTATCCTGTGACTAAAAGCATCCTCTTCAAGTCTAATCTGGGCCAAGGTCTTTGCTGCACATCTTCAAAAGTAACACAAGGATACTTGGTTAGTTCACGATAAAGCTCGAGTTGACCACCAAACCTTGCATATAAGCCTGGATAGCGGTTGCAATGTCACGATTGGGGATAGAGATCTTCTCCTTGTTAAACCTCACGGAGATAGTCTCGTGAGGATTCATCTTTCTTACGTACAGTGCATGCAGATCACTTGTTTGCTTCTCCAACTTCCTGCCGCTAGCAACCGGGCAACAAAGACATTCACAAGATTAGCAAGCGATTTAATAGTACCATTAGGAATATTGACAAACCATTGCGGTGGTCCAGCGAGTAGAACCAAAGCCTTTGCACATGCAAAGCTTCTCGTACTCTTTTGAACTGGACTGTGTACATCCTCTGCTTGTCTTGGGCTACGTGGTCTGTGGATCTCTGTACCATCATACAGATTTCATCCCTGGAACACCGAACTTCTTTGGGATGTCTGCATAGTTATGGCCTCATTGAATGGTGAATCTGCATAACACTCTTGGGAAGCCTCCTCAATTGGTCTTTGGAACTCCTGGGATTTTTGCAACCTTGTCATGTAACTTCTGGAGTTCTTGCATCATCATGAGGGTAAAGTTGAACTTCTTCTTGGCCTTCCTTTTGTCAGACTTCTCGGAGGACTCTTCTTCAACTTCCCCACCCTGGAGATGGTGTTGAGATCCTCATCCTCGTCAGTTAGAGAAGTCTATTCTCTTGATTATAGAACTCAAGGATGCCCAGTGTCCGATCTTTGAAATACGCCCTTAGCGAGAATCCAACTTGGTTTTGAGCAGGACTCTGTCTCCTTGAGTCTTGCATTCTCTTACGAGATTTCTTTGAATCTTGAATTGCGCATCTTGTAACTCCTTGGACAATTGCTCCAAAGTTCTATCAGCCATTTGAGTATGGAAAAGGTGATTTTTGTGAGATTTTTGTGAGAAAAGTTACGCAAACTAATAAACTAGTTGCCCCACGGTGGGCGCCAATTTGTTTTGGTAAAAACTTAACAAGTATGAAAATGGGAAAAAGTGGATCAACTAGTACTACTTGCGGAACAGAACAGAACTGAGCTATACAGGACAGAACTAAGGACGCAGAGATTTGATGATGCAGAAGCCCCGAGAAGAAGATGGGGAAAACTGCGGGCTACCAAGCCAGGAGTACTTTTATTAATATCAGAATTGGGGTTACAGAATACAACTGTGAGGGTATGATCACTTTTGTAGCAGATATACAGAACTGACTATGTTTTATCGTAGTGTAATTATCGAGTGCTTAAGTATGCTAATGAGAGTAAAAAGATGAATCAAAATGTACAAATGAGCCTCTATATATAGGCAAAGCTAGCTGAGAAGTAGTTCCTATTTTCTAGGGCACGTTTCCATGACTTCCATTATGCTCGGCGGTTAAATAACCTCCATTGACTCCACTTCTGCTCAGCTGAAATACCTTCCATTATCCCATGATCTTTGTAACCGTCATAGTTGACCTCTGCTGACCATAACTGCCATGCCTCTTCTGATCCGTTCTGGGCTGTAACCGCCATTTATCCTTCTATCCTGCTCTGTACCATATTCTTGACATCTATCCAGAACTGACAATTCTGGGCTGTGTAAAATCTGGTCATAACAAGACCCATGGACAAAAATAGAACGACCACCTACCACCAAATTTATAAGGACACTTGTATTTTATTTGCAGGGCCGTGTTGCATCTACTGGAACAAGAGATAGTCGTCTACAGATCCTTGTTGGAAATAATGGCTTGGTTGATCATCGTGAAAATGGAATACTATATAGTTTCGATGCCAGAAAGTGCATGTTCTCCTGGAGAAATCTCTATAATCAATTCTTTAAGTTTAGTGTTCCTTCAACTTTTTAATGTGAGGTTGAGAGGTCATATGGTCATTTGAGAATCCCCAATCAGTCTAACCTCAAAATAATGCATTTATGTGCAGGAAAATCAAAGTCATATCTCAAGTATCCAATTGAGTTGTTCAGGAGTCGTTCGAATGGCGCGGCAAATTTCGCATCTATTTTCTGGAAACTGGTTCGTCATTTAGGTCTTTTCATCCTCTTAGATTTAAATGCCTTCACACACTATTTTTATGTGTTTGCAGTTCATTCTTAATGCACAAGATCATATTCAGCTTTGCAAATTCAAACGTGAAAGACATTTGGGCTACGTTTGCATTGGAGTTTAAGTCGTGTATAAGTTGGCAATTAGAAGTTTATCAGATTATATCTTTAGTATATACGTAGTTCTAATAAATTTTTGTATATTAAACTACATTAGAATTTTTAGTTGACTTACAAATTCGATATCACGTGATGGACCTAGCGTGTCGAAATTGTACATTGATATGTTGACTGTACATAGGTAATATATGTATATTGACGATATTTTATGAAGACATGCATTATATGTTGGTATGTACTAGCTACTTTGATATAAGTGTAGAATTTTGAGTTTATGTATGTGATTTAATGTGTAAAGGTAGAGAACGAAGAGAAACACTATTAATAGAACAAAAATACAAGCAAGGAGGACGGTTCTATGCATCCTAAAGACTTCAACAAAGAGGACGGTTATGTAAATAAACCGTTCTCTAAAAGCAAGGTAAGTGCCAGCTAACACATTAAAGAGGACGGTTCAATATAGTAACCGTTCTCATATATAAACCTAAGAGGACGGTTCCTTTGTACAACCGTTCTCAAAGAGTATACAAAGAGGATGAAAAATGCGCGCTAGAGATACCTTAGAGGACGTTTTTTTTTTTAACCGTTCTCTTAGTTGAAATTAAGAGGACGGTTTGACCAAATCTTGAACCGTTCTCAAAGATGTAAGAGAACGCTGAGCTGAAGGACGGGTGTTTTGCCCTTTAAGGACGGTTTTCACCCGTTCTCTTAAGTCTAATTTGTAGTAGTGCAAGGTAATCATAAAAGTAAACACATACTCCGTAGTTATTATACTCCATCATAAGACCAGTGACAAACTACGTAAACATTTTTGACGAGTGACTCCTCTATGGATAATATTTTGGGACATTAAACAATGCTTCCCCTACATGTATGCTAAGAGTAAAGTAGCAATAGTAAATGACCAATTGATCCACGTACACAAATTAAGAAAAAGTAATGAAAAAGGATCCTTTAAAATTGAAGAAAATCCCTTTAGACAACAATGTCTACCAATAATAACTCAATCAAATCCTCTTTACTAGATAAGTATCCATTATAATACAACTTAACTGACTTGTAAAAAAATGTGCTTTTTTGAAAAGCAAATTTTTCATGGCACTCTGTAAGCATCTCAACTTGATACGAAGTACTTTATAGTCCTCATTATATATAATAAATTTCTAGTGTTTATTTAGCCAAACATTAATCCATACTTAGCTAAGCAAAAGACAGTATCAGATTCAAAAAATGAGGAAATTTAGGGTTTTGATGAAAGCCAATTCATGTTGAGATAACATCTAGGTATCGGTGGAAAAGGGCATATGAAGGACCTGAGGAAAACATCTACGTAAGCAATAAGCATTCAATTAATGAAGGAGAACATCTACAATTGGTTCTCGTTGACAAGAAACTATGGATTGAGTAAAGAATTTAAGAGCGTTGATCGGTACATTTATAGGTTTATTTGACGATTTAAATTTATGTAATGTTGAAAATAGTTATATTGAAAACAAAATAAAACTTAGGGTTATATTCAGGAAAATGTAAAAATATCGAGGTTATACGGTAGATTTCTAAAAATAGTAAGGGGACAACGTAGAATTCATATAAATTGATCGATATGTTGGGGTCGTATCCTACCCAAACCCAAAATCATAAGTACCAATCAAATGCCCAAGTCAGGAGAGGCAGACGCAAGAAGGGCCGAGCCCAGCAAGGAGGGAAAGCCCGAGAAAATAAGTCACAAACCCTAACCTAGAGCAAGATAACAACGAGTGAAGTCAAATTTAAATAGGGAAGTTGGCGTGGAATGTGGAGCAGCTGGTGAAGATCGTTGGAGAGAAAGGAGAAGAGTCAATCCTGGAAGCAGCCTACAAACCAGGAAATGAACCTACATCCAAGGAAGGAAATTCAACAGCCTTACCACTATAAAAGAGATCAACTATCAAACGAGAAGGCTAATCAACAACCTACAATCCTTACTGCATACCTACTATACTCAGAATATCATAAACGAAAATTCTTGTAAACACAACTCTGTACTTTTAATCCTCACCGATGAAATCCTCTCCTAACTTGGGGCCCGTGGTTTTTCCCTATCATCATAGGGTTTTTCCCACGTAACCAAATCATTTGTTGTTGCTCATTATTTCTTTTTGCAGGCTAGTTACAGTTCCAAATTAAACACTATAATTCACCGACTTAAAAAGAATAATTCTACTCACCATTCACATTCTACCCTGTGAAAAAATCACCCAAAACAGGATACACCATGAAACTTCCCAATTATATATAACAATTCTCTTGTATTATATTTACTGTCTTATTACTACTACATAGCATTTTAAAATAAAACGATCCTTAAAATTAAAAAAATATATTTTAAAAGTGAAAATAATTACTCAGACAGACACTCTTACTCTATTGTTAATCAAATCATACACACAGAAATGGTTGAATAATAATCTTAATAAAAGTTATTGTGAGATAATTTAATTAAATTAGTGCACTTTGTATTATACAATTAAGTCTTGGACTAATCATCAAGGTAGGCAACTTGCGCGGTAATATTAAAAATTACTAGGTCGTTAACATAACACCTAGATTATATTAATAATTAGTGAGTGATTTAAAGAAGATTTGATGCTAAATATAGATTCTAATTGTATCATTATTAGTGGGCGGCTTATACTTGTAATTGCTAAGAATCCAGCCTGCCTTCCACTAGATATACATTCATTTTTAACAATTGCTTGTACACACTTACACCGAATCGTAGTATATTGGCTGGAATTTGATATTACTTCCTAGATTTCATGTAGTGTTTCAAGGATTTTGTATCTGTATTTGGGTATAATAATTAAAGGAAAATTTAACAATTATAATTTGTACTATCACCGATCGTCTCTAGAGGTGGCAATCGGGTCAGTCGGGTCGGGTTTGGGTCGGGTCAAGTCGGGTTCGGGTCATGTCGGGTCAAAGTGCCCTTTTGAGTCGAGTCGGGTTCGGTTCGGGTCGTCATCGGGTCGGGTCATATCGGGTCAAATAGTGTATCGGGTCGGGTCGGGTTTGGGTCGGGTCATTATCGAGTCAACGCGATTTTATCGAATTATTTCAATTTTTAACCACTAAAATAAGTATTTTGATCGTTATGTTATTTAATTACTTCATTATTAAGTCAAATATATCATTCTAAATAATAATTTGCTTTAAATCCAATAAAATTAAGCTTAATAATTATCGGGTCGATATCGGGTCGGGTCATCATCGAATTAGATGCAGGTGGGTTAGATCAGCTTGATTATCGGGTCATGTCGGGTTACGGGTCGTCATCGGGTCGGGTCGGGTCGGTTCTCGGGTCACAATATTTTCGGGTCAATCGGGTCGGTTTTTGCTCGGGTTCGGGTCGGGTCACTCGGGTCGGGTCAAGCTTGCCAGCTCTAATCGTCTCTAACAAATTTGAGAAATTAATTTTGAAATAATTTTGTGGGAAAATATATGTATACATCCTCTTTAATCATCCAGAATTATAATGAAATTCGATTAATAGTTATAAAAGAAATTGCATAATTAACCAAAAGATTAGAAATAACCTTGAGTCCTTACTTTAATGGCTAAAGAATGAATATCAAAAGTATGATATCTCCTAATTGAAACACCCAAGATAGTATAAGATATGCCTGAGTTTTTGCTAGAAAACTTTTAGGAAAGAAACTACTTCTTTCTCAAATTTGTGTTGTGAATTATGATGAGTGAATTAGAGAATTAGGTTGAGTAAAATTCTCCTTTTTAACCCCTCTAATCTCACGGCTTCTATATATATTGGGGAGAAATTTTTCTTTCCAAATTTTTCTTTCCAAACTATAATAACTTGTTGACCAAGAAATCAAAGTGTATCTTGACTCTTTCTTCTTGGTTTCCTTAGCTTTAATTTATAATATAATGTAATATATATTACTAGTGTTATAATCATGGACCCACTATAATATACCATTAAATATAAATATCCATATATTTATAATTTGCTAATTAATTATAACAGTTTATGTCTAATTAGCTTACATTATACTCCCTCCATTCACTTCCATTTACATCCATATGTCATAGCACAATTTTTAAGAAATGGTAAGGTCATGGCAATTAGAGAGACATGTGGGTGTTTAATGCAAAAATTTAGGTGATTAATTATAGTGGCACAAGTACAACTCCCTCCACATTTAATTTTTCTGATTTTTTCCCCTCCATTCCAAATTTTCGAAATTAATGTTTTCCCACCAACTTAAACTTTCCCTCTACTTTTTCATTTCAGATTTCTTAAAAGGCAGATTTTGTCTGAAAACTTTATACTTCTACTTTATTTTTACCTTCAACAAAAAAAAGGGTGTTTTAAGATCAACCACAAATCATTACAAACACAAAAAAAAAAAAATATAAAATAAAATAAAAAACCAGATCTTAAACTGAACTGAGAATATAATCAGTTCAGTTTAGTGGTTCTAACAAAACTGCCAAAATCGTCTAAAACATTGCTGTCAAAAAAAAAATATAAAAAAAATTGAAACAAACAATTCCAAAATAACAGTCCAAAGTCCATTTACAAACACCAACACATGGCGACAAATGTACAACGTCCAACAAGATGTCTTTCCGAACTCGAAAGGGTTGATATCGCTATATTCTTGCTGGAGAAATGCAAGGACGGGCATCTACAACGAGGCAGCGGCAAAGTGGAACGTCCACCGAACAACCATCACTAATATCTGGAAGAGAGCACAAGCAAGTCAATTAGCGGGAAGTTTAGATGTTAAAAGCAAACGATACGGTATTAAAAATCACAAAAGAGTGCTGCCAAATTTACCCCTGATTAAATCACTGAAATTCTCGGAAAGGACATCCATGGAGCGTATAGCAAAACACTCTAAAGTTGTTGTTGGGACGGTACACAAATGGGTGGTTCAAGGCTTACTTAAGCCTCATTCAAGTCCATTACATCCGTTATTAACGGATGTAAACAAAATAAACCGAATAAAATTATGTCTCAACGCACTTGAGGTCCAACAAACAGCACAAGAACATGGTCAAGCTGAACAAGGTGCAACTATAAAGTTCAAAGATATGTCAAATGTCGTCCATATTGATGAAAAATGGTTCTACCTCTCAAGAGTAAATAAAAAATATTATCTTGCGGATGACGAAGACCCGCCATACCGAGCAGGCAAATCAAAACGATTTATGATAAAAGTGATGTTCTTGTGTGCAGTAAGTAGACCCGTCTATGGTGACGACGGTGAATTACTTTTCGACGGAAAAATTGGTATGTTTCCATTCACATTTGAGCAACCAGCTCAAAGAGGTAGCAAAAATCGGGCAGCCGGGACATTGGAAACGAAATCAATAGACTCAGTGAACAAGCAAGTTACGAAACAATTCATTATCGAGAAGGTTATTCCAGCAATAAAAGCAAAGTGGCCATCAACAAGCAGCAAGCACATTTACATTCGGCAAGACAACGCAAGACCTCACTTCACAAACAACGACCCCGATTTCAGAAAAGCAACAAGTGAAGACGGTTTCAATATCGAGTTAGTTTTTCAACCACCTAATTCCCCGGAACTTAACACGAATGACTTGGGTTTTTTTAGAGCTATACAATCATTACAATCTGAAATTTCAGCAACTACCGTCGATGAATTGGTTGCAGCAGTCGACAAAGCTTACCTTCACTACTGTCCTACAAAGCTGAACAAGATTTTTCTGACTCTACAATCCGTCATGGTTGAAATATTGAAGGCAAAAGGTCATAACAACTTCTCAATCCCACATATGAGCAAAGATCGTCTACAATTATTAGGGTTACTTCCGACAAACTTAAGCGTCAATCATCTATTGTTAAAGAGTGTGTGGAGATGTTGATACAAATAGGAGAAACTGATGGTGTAGAAAAAATCATTGAAGATTTGGGTTATAATTTAAATGCATGAATACGTAATAGAAATAGGTGTATTAGACTTTAATGACGGGTTTTGTAGTTGTGTTTACAAAGTAAACAAACCTCTATTGATATAGAGTTTGTTTAAGGTGTAATCATAACAAAAAAGTAGCCACATTTTGGAAGAATATATAATGTACGAAGATTAATGATATGACATGGATTTTAATCATCGAATTTGTTTAAGTTGTACGGAGTAATCAATTCTCATACCAATATGGATTTTAATCATCGAATTGATGTAGTCAAAACGTCACCAGCAAAATACGACCACTAAGGTTGCTTCAACATGACTCGTCTCAAATATTGAGTTATCACAAGGCCGACATTTAACGTCACCTACACATCTCAATATGAGTGCGTCATATTGAGCCATCACTATAGTGGTTAACATATGGCGACATTAAGACTACCGTAGAACAATTCTCAAACCAGGTTTTTTATCATATTCACAAGCCATTTCAAATGATGACATATTCACAAGCCATTTCACAAGCCATTTCAAATTGAGATATTGCGATGGCTCAATTCGATTTTAAGATGACATATTCACAAGCCATTTCAAATTGAGCCATCGCAATATTGGTGTAAATGTTACAGTTAAAAAAAGTTTTGTTGAACAACTCTCATACCAAAGACGGAGTTATATCATTGAGTTGTCAACGATATTGAAAGTATAATCTCAATTTTTTAGAACACCAATACGGTTGCATCAATTTAATTCAGCAGCAATTACGTCAAATTTTTAGACAATTAAAAACCGATAAGGTTCACAACTCATCTCCAACCATTAAGGTTCAATATCATCGATGTATTGTGACCATTTACGCGAATTTTATCATGACCAACAAAATCAAAATACAAAATCAAAATACCAAACCAGAATGCAAACCAGAAGACAATGACAGAAGACAATCATCAGAACAGAAATCATTAACATACTCCGTAATACGTTAACAGATTACAATGATTTTAAGGTGATAAACGGTATCAAATAAGACGATAAACGACAGCATGTTAAGTTCACTAGTGAAGCGAAACGCAACCGAACAGCAATACGAACAACAGATCATCAAAATACGAACACCAAACCAAAATACGAACAACAGATCATCAAAATACGAACAACAGCAATACGAACAGCAAACCAAAATACGGAGTAACATAGGAACAACAATACAGAAAATACCATTAACAATACGAGAAAACGAGATCTACATGAACAAAATACGGAGTACATGAAAACAACATGAAAAAAATAAATGAACATACATGAACAAAATACGAAAATACCAGATCTACATGAACAAAATACGAAAACATCTCCAACAACATAGGAACAACAATACAGAAAATACCATTAAAAATACGAGAAAACGAGATCTACATGAACAAAATACGGAGTACATGAAAACAACATGAACAAAATAAATGAAAATACATGAACAAAATACGAAAATACCAGATCTACATGAACAAAATACGAAAACAAATACGAAAATATGAAAACAACAATGACAAGAGCAGATCTACATGAAAACAACCACAACAGATCCAGACAGAACACCAACAATAGGAATAATTTAAATAACATAAATTAAAAAAGTCAAGATTTACTCCCTTTAGTCTCATACCACAACGATTTGTACCCGGGATAAAAGTCACACAACATCTCGAACACCAACTGATTTTCCGGATGATCGTAATCTACTGACCATGGCGTCTCAACCGTGTCTTCAACCCCCTGAACTTTGACCTCATCAACCGGCGCCTTAACCTCCTCACCAACCGTGGCTTCAACCTCTTCCGCAACAGGACTGTCTTCTTGTTCTTCACTGTCAGGAACCGCGTATTGCCCATCAATAATAGGATATCTCCATTGATCTTCAGTGTCAGGAACAATAAGACACCTCTCATCAACACTTTCATCCTGTAAATGGTCACTCATTTTGATAAAAGGAAGAAAAGGAGATGGTTCTTAAAAATACGGGCAGATTTTGAAGGAGGAAGAAGAGAAGATGATTCAATGAAGGAAAAATAAAGACGAAAAAGAGAAGAAAACGGCCATGATTTGAAGGAAAATCAAAAGTTACGGAGTAAAAGGAGAAGAGAGAGAAGGTGAGGAACATAGAGAATTTTTTAGGGTTTACAATGAGAGAGTGAGAGAGAGAGAGAGAGGCTGTAAAGGAGAATGATCTAGAAACTCATTCACTCATTGAATGAGGTTGTTGGGAGGCTGCAGTTGGATGAATGATGTGGGCCAAAAAATAGGGCGCGTAATTTTTGGGCCAAAATAAGGCGCCAAACAATTACACCAGAAATTAGGGTGCATTTATATTATTGAGTTATTGTAATTAGTGGGTAATTGTGTTAGGGGAAGAGTTAGTATGTAATTAGTGATTAATGGGAGTCCCAAAATAGAAATGTTGTAAATGGAAGTGAATTGCCAAATACGGAAAGAGATGTGAATGGAAGTGAATGGAGGGAGTATTCAACAATTAAATATAACATTTTATATTCAATTTACGAATTGCATTTAATTTGTCTCAGCTAATATTATTTAATCCTTATTAAATGGCCATATCATCATCACACTGACTAACATTTTAGTCAAAAACACTGACTAACCTTTTAGTCTATTAGTAAGGCATCAATATGATTATTTTCACAAATAATCACATTTCTTAAACACATCCTTTAGGTGTGACTTTTAGGGACCAGTTAATCACCGTCATTTGTATGACAATAACGTCAAACTTATCTAGCAAGCCAACCGTTATCGATAAACGTTAATCAACTGATTACAATACAAAATGTACCCTGTGAACCTATAGAGGTTTATTTATGTTATTGCACTAACTGTGGATGACACTAACTCCAACAATCTCCCACTTGTCCGTACAAGTGTATGTGCGATAACCGATTCTCATATCCCATAAATTTCTCCCACTTAATGTAAAACAATTTGCAAAGTCTGTATTCACAAAGGTCGTATTTTACAAGTGATCAGTATCAAGAGTGGTTTCCCCGACTAGAGAGTAACTCAACTGATAAACGAATCTTCATTCGAGCATGGCCATGCTTTTCAGTTACAGCTCCTCGAGTGGCCCTGAGAAATAACATAACCTGATAAAGGTTGGATATTTCCTTCAACTTGAATCTTGCAGATACAAGCGCAATATGAAATGACCCAGTGAAAATCTGCTTAGCCTCCTATTACGGTCGACCATGAGAAAGAAACCAAAGTCACCCAAAAGCTGCCTTAATCTCAAGAGACAGTCGATAGTCAAAAGAATAGACTCTAGGAACACTATGGATGTCCTATCCACGACCTGGCACCTAATGTTCTGAAACATTTAGGACTCCACAACGTTGTCACAAAAATGCCCTGTGCGGTATCATTATAACCCACATCTGTGATCGATCAGTCAACAGTTTGACTTATGGCTCGTTGAACCCACCATCAATCGACTTCACAATATAATTGTCAGAGTTATCAGCTCACGTAGGCGATTACGGACCAAAACAAATATAATGTAATTCAGTTCACTTTGTGGTGTTCAATTTTGTCTATACAACCCACATGAAAAACAAAATATGAAAACAATACGATGATGTTATTAATAGTTTTATGGAAGAAGATACATTTGTCTAATCCATATATAAAACAACTAATACAACTCAGGAACACGCTTAATCCCCATGGAAATAACGTGCCCTTCATGCTTATCATATTTCAACGGTTTAGTGAGAGGATCTGCGACGTTATCAACTGTAGCAATCTTGTCTATCACTATCTCCTTTTGCTCCACGTAATCTCTGATCATGTAAGCCTTCCGATGTACATGCCTAGATTTGTTGCTGGACTTAGGCTCCTTAGCCTGGAAGATGGCACCACTATTATCACAATAGATGGTGATCGGGTCATCCGAACTAGGAACTACGGTTAGTCCTTGTAAGAACTGACGCATCCATATAGCTTCCTTATGACCTCAAGCAAAGATAGTACTTGACTCAGTCGTAGAATCTGCTATAACACTTTGTTTGGAGCTTTTTCAACTAACCGCAGCGCCATTAAGAGTAAATATACGAATCCAGACTGAGATTTCGAGTCATCTCGATCCGTTTAGAAGCTAGCATCTGCGTAATCGATTGCGCATAGCTTAGTGTCTCCTCTATAAGTCAATACCCAGTCCTTAGTCCTCCGTAGGTACTTAAGGATATTCTTAACATCTATCCAGTGTGCTTCACTTGGATTGCCTTGTTAACGACTTGTCATACTCAATGCATATGCCTCGTCTGGACGTGTGCATATCAAGGCATACATGATCGATCCTATAGCCGATGCGTAAGGAATCCGACTCATGCGCTGCACCTCTTCCGATGTCTTTGGTGCTTGAGCTTTACTCAAATGCATCCCAGAAATCATAGGAAGGTTCCCCTTCTTGGAGTTGGTCATGCTGAACCTCTCAAGAATCTTATCTATATAAGACTCCTGACTGAGGGATAACATCCGTCGTGATGTATCTTTGTAGATACGGATTCCCAAAATTCTTTGTGCCTCTCCCAGATCTTTCATCTGGAAATAGTTCTTTAACCAAACTTTTACCGAAGTTAAGAGAGGTATGTCATTCCCAATCAAGAGTATGTCATCGACGTACAATATTAGGAATGCAATCTTGCTCCCACTCGACTTGATATATAAGCACGGTTCCTCGACCGATCGAGTGAATGCATTCTCATTTATCACCTGGTCGAAACGATGATTCCAACTCCGAGAAGCCTGCTTAAGTCCATATATGGAACGCTTAAGCATGCATACCTTCTTAGGATTTTTAGGATCAATGAAACCTTCGGGTTACACCATGTACAACTCCTCCTCCAAGTAACCGTTTAAGAAGGCGGTTTTCACATCCATTTGCCAAATTTCATAATCATGAAAGGCGGCAATCGCTAAGATTGAACGCAGCATAACTACGGGTGCAAAAATTTCATCATAGTGCAACCCTTGCACTTGAGTGAAACCTTTTGCCACTAGTCGCGCCTTGTATATATCTGGTTGTCCTTCTACAGAATGCTTTATCTTAAAAAGCCATTTGCACTGAAGAGGCCGAACCTTATCAGGTAAGTCAACAAGATCCCATACATCATTCTTATACATAGAGTCCATCTCGGATTGCATGGCTTCAAGCCATAGCTTAGAGTCGGAACATGTCATGGCAACTTTATAGGTAGCGGGTTCGTTACTCTCTAGGAGTAAAAACGTCATCTCTCTCATTCTCCTCGTCCATACCAATGTATCTGTCTGGAGGAATGGAGACTCTACCCGACCTTCTGGGTTCCAAAGGAATATTAACCACAGCCGATGATGAAGGAACAGTTTCCTCCATTGGTTGCTCGGTTGTTGGTTCTGGAATCTCCGACAGATCGAAGGTTCTACTACTTGTCTTATTCTCGAGAAACTCTTTATCTAAGAACTTCGCACTAGCCGCAACAAAAACTCAGTGTTTAGTAGCCGAATAGAAGTAATGACCAAACATCCCTTTTGGATAACCAATAAAGTATGTCTTGACCAATCGCGGGCCGAGCTTATCCTCGTGTCTCCACTTGACATAAGACTCGCAACCCCAAACCCGAATAAAGGACAAGTTAGAGACCGATCCCTTCCATAATTCATATGGAGTCTTGTCTACAGCTTTAGACGGACTTCGGTTAAGTATTAGAGCAGCTGACAAAAGAGCATATCCCCATAATGAGTTAGGTACAACCGTGTGACTCATCATGGATCGAACCATATTAAGTAATGTTTAATTTCTCCGTTCGGACACACCATTCAATTGTGGTGTTCCAGGTGGAGTTAACTGTAGCACTATACCACAGTCTTTAAGGTGTTGATCAAACTCATTCGAGAGATACTCGCCACCACGATCTGAACGTAGTGCTTTAATCTTTCTATCCAATTAGTTTTCAAGCTTTTTCTTAAAATTCCTTGAACTTGTCAAAGGACTCACTCTTATGCTTCATTAAGTAGACATAACCATATCTACTCAAATCGTCCGTGAAAGTGATAAAATACCTATAGCCATCTCTAGCGTTAATTGACATAGGTCCACACACATCAGTATGTATGAGTCCTCCTAATAGGTCATCAGCGCGCATTTTAACACCTTTGAAAGAAATTCGAGTCATTTTGCCTATGAGACATGATTCACACGTGCCAAAAGATTCATAGTCAAATGGGGAGATAGTTCCATTATCAATGAGCTTTTTCACGCGTTTTTCATTTATGTGTCCCATACGGCAATGCCATAGATAGGTTTGATCTTTGTCACCAACCTTTGCTTTCTTATTACTCACATGCAATATATCTGTGGTTTGATCTAAAACATAAATCCCATTTATAGAAACTGCTTTGCCATAAATCATATCGTTTAAAGAGAAAATACAGCTATTATCCTTTATTGTAAACGAAAATCCGTCTTTATCAAGTACGGAAACAGAAATAATGTTTTTAGATAAATTGGGTACATAGTAACAATTATTCATAAATAACTCAAATCCACTCGGGAGTTGGATCACATATGTTCCCATTGAAACGGCAGCAACTCTTGCTCCATTCCCCACACGCAGGTCCACATCACCCCTTGCGAGAGTTGTGATGTTTCTTAGGCCCTGCAAATGATTACACATATGAGAACCACAACCAGTATCAAGTACCCAAGTTCCAAAACTTGTATGGTTAATCTCAATCATATGAATAAAAGATTACATACCAACAGGAGAGACGCGGCCTGATTTTATGTCTTCAGCATACACGGGACAGTTCCGCCTCCAATGCCCCAGTCTTTAGGCAATGGTGGCACTCCATGATTTCTTTGCTCGTTGTCTTGCCTTGTGAGCTACCGCTAGACTCACCAGGCCCACTCTTGACATTTCCTGGCTTCTTGAACTTTGGCTTCCCTACAGTTAGGTTGGCCTAAGCCTTGCCCTTACCCTTGCCCTTGTTTGCTACCATGAGAACATCCTGCTTCAAGCTTCCACTCAATTTCAGATCATTCTCGGTCTGTACGAGAAGTGAGTGGAGCTCATGAAGACTTTTCTTCATGTCATTCATATAGTAATTTGCCCTGAAAAGGGCAAAACCATCATGAAGTGAATGAAGCACACGATCAATGATGATCTTCTCATCGATTTTGCAACCAAGTGCCTCCAGTCTCTCGACATTCTCGATCATGTCAAGAAGGTGTGGGCTAACCGCTGGTTCTTCTCGAGTTTCGCCAAAGAAGTCGGTGTATACTCATAACTTTATAATTCTCGGTGCTTTCAAGAACTCCTTAGAAAGAGTGGTGAAAATCTTGTTTGCACCTTGGGCAATGAACTGCTTTTGCAAATTGGATTCTATTGAATAGATGAGTACGTTCTTTAGCGCACCCGCCTCCATCACGAAATCATTATAAGCAAGCGTTGCATTGGCTCCTGCATCCGGACCTGGGTTAGGCGGTAGTGGCTCAGTCAAGTACTTGAGCTTACCGTCAGCAATGGTAGCATTCTGTAATGATACCTCCCAATCCGCAAAGTTGGACCCATTATTCTTCAGTCGAGTAGACTAATTCATATTGTCCATAAATATCTTAAGCCAGGATTCACGTCCGAGCGTGGCACTTGGCATTGGGTCGTCTGTACTTCCAGTCATTTGTTATTTTAGCAGTTATATCTTTATATAACGAATTCAAATACTGTAAAAAGAAGAAATAAATATAATAAGAATTCATCGTTTTAAATTTAAGTCTTAATGCAAAACTGTTTGATGCGATGACTTATGCATTTGTACAATTGACCTCCCTCAAGAATTATATAAATGATCCCAAGACTCAATTTCTGTAAATTGATAAGCCAACCTCTTGGCTAATTCTACCTTTAGAATTCTCGGTCGATAAATTTCTGTAAATTCTATCTTTTAGTCCACTATAATCACGAGATATTACTCGGACTACAATGTTGAGGTAAAATAGGTCAACACTTACTACTTACCCAACGTAGAAGGGGTCATATGGAGAGTAAGGTCCTATATGCCTACCGACGAAGAAGGGGTTCATAGTAGTTCGAAGAAATACGCTGTGAGTTGGAGATGTGGTTGATCAGCCGAAGAGAGAAACAATGGATCATCATATTGATCATATGAAGCCCGAGGTGATCCAGTAGCAGAAGAATCTTGAGACATTTTAAGGAAAATTTGATGAAGAAAAAAAAACGTGCGAAATTAGGTTTGGCGAATAAATTGAGCGAAGAATTTGGGGAAAACAAAATCAACAAAACTTGAAAATATGAGTCTAAACTTGAAGAGAAAATCAAAAATAAACGACGAAAAAGACGAAAATCAAGAAAAACAACTGAAAAAATGGATCAAAACTAAGCGAAGCTGTTATTCGAAGTGATTCATCAAAGATTGAAGACATTTTCAATATCTAGGGTTTGTGTTTGGAAAATTTTCTGGAAAAAATAATTTGAAATCTAAATTGAAAGAGGAATTGTTGATTTTCTGGATTTTCTTGGAAAGGAAAAAAGGAATTAATGATGAATTGAATGAAGAATCGATGAATTGAGATGAATTTGAACGAAGAACTGAAGAATTGATGATGAATTGGAACGAAGAAAAAAAAAACAAATATGTTTTGAAGTTGTCGAAGAATCAAAGAAACACAAAACAATTAGGTTTTGTGATTTGACTGAGAAAATGATGAAAAAAGCGGAAGCAAAGATCCGAGGATCGTTTATGGCAAGAGATACCATATGAAATCAATGAACTCCATTGATGAAGCTTGAGTGTGTAGCAATGGTGCATTGGCGTTTTTAGTGCGGGTGCCGGGAAAAAATTAATAAGTCTGATTAAAAAAAATAATATGCATTGAAGGAGACTTGAACCTGTGACCAATAACTCACAAATCAACTCCACTACCATTAAACCACTTACATTTTAGTAATTAATAGGTGAGTATTTATTGTATTATATTTATTTTCTTCTTTCCAAATTTATTTCCAATTTTACAACTTTTATCAAGACATTTATTTTACCTAATTTTAATTTAACAATTCATTTACTTTCTATTGTTTAATAATTTTTTTTTTCTAGAGTTAGACTTTATTGAGACCAAGATAAATATAGTCTTATAACTTAAGAGAAACTTAATTTCGAAAACTCATTTCGCAATGACTTTTTTTGTTTCTTTAATTTCTTTTAATTTACACTTGTTATTTTATTTCGTTTAAAATCGCCATCTCAAGTAGTCTTATAATTTAGTTCATTGAAAACGCCCCTCAAATGGCGTTTTTGTTCTACGACTCATTTCTTTTGATTAATTTTAATATTTTATCAGGTAAAATGTATCGCGCGATAGTGTTTTATGGCTTAAAATATCCAAGTCTACATGCATCCCATAAGGGTAAATAGTACTCCGTATTATTTCCGACCCAAAACTCTAATATTTTTTATTTTTAAAAAAAAAAAAACACTATTTTACTAAATCATTCTAAAAAAGACGTTAAAAACTTGTTTTGATCCGGATTTTAACTTTTATCCGTCTCATATTATACCACCGATATTTTTTCTCTATTCATATAACCTGACGAACTCGTTTGTCAAGTTTAATCGGCACCCACAGTCCGAAAAGTCTGAAATCGCCCCTGCAATGGTGGAATTAGTTAGTTGAGAGAAAATAGTTTGTTTGAGAGAGAGGACAAAATTAAAGTGTGATATTATTATTACTCAACTCAATTTACAAATAATAAATAGTACACCTTATATACTTAAAATAATTACTAACTAATTACATTAGTAACAAACTTATACACCGAGACTAGCACATGGTTCATAAAATTTAACTATGTCAACTATGTCAATATACAATTTAATTGAAGGGGCATTTATAAAATTTGACCCCTTGAGAATTTAGTAGAGTTAATTAACAATTCCAGAACTCTAAATCTTAACTAAATCATTAATCCACTCACCAGTCACCACTAATTAACATTAATCTACTTAGTTGCCACAAATTTGTCTTGTCTATCTCCCACTAATAAAGGTGTTTCTTTATTCCCCTATATATTCAAACCATACCCTCAAACTGAGGAACAAACACACCAAAACCATACATTTCCTCTAAAAACGTCATTAAAATTCTATGGCTGAGTCTTCTGTTAAGTGCGAGATAAACATTTTTGGAGCTAAAAACATTGTAACCAAAAAACAAGGGTCACTTTTCATCAGATGTTATCTAACTGTAGGGAAAAACAAGAGAGTTCAACTCAACACCAGTGAATTAACGTCATCTGCTAAAGACTGCGAGAGCGTTTTCTGGGATGAAAATTTCTCTCTGGAGTGCAGCGGTGGAGCACACGGCCTGAAAGACGAGAAAATTGTGTTTGAATTAAGGTGGAGGAACGCAAACACGAGTTTCCTAGGGCAAAAAAGCAACTCTAGACTGTTAGCGAGCGCAGAAGTCGCATGGAAGAGTGTTTTTGACGAGCCTAATTTTGAGGTTCAGAATTGGGTTTATATGGCTCGTAGTGGGACAGAGTGCTGTGACACGAAACCGCCTGCTTTGCAGGTCGGGTTGAAGGTCGAGAAACCGAGGAAAGTATCGACTGAGGAAACGAGGAGGAGGCGGCGACAACAGAGGTTGAGAAACTGGGATGACTGTTGCTGTGCAAATAAAGCAGGGTTTTGTTCTTGTGCTGATAATGAGTTGTTTTTAGTTGCTGCTGTTCTTGATGTCTGTTAGATGATTTTTCTGTTCAAATTTTAACGATTCAGTAGGTGTTTTGTATATGTTGATCGGATTAATCGGAGGATCATTTTTGGGTACATCATGAGTAATTATGTTCGTCTTTTGAAACAGTGTAACCGAATATAATGAGGTTTTACATGATAAAGTAAAACGAGTAAAGCATATGTTTTTTTCTCAATTTTACTTTCTCAATTTATCAAATACATCTATTAGTTCAAAAACACTAAATTTCTTTAGAAAACTTTAAAAAAATATATAAAAAGATGAAATGAACATGTCCTTACTATAAGGTCAATAGACAATAGGTGTAAATATTTGCCCTATTATGCATCCCTATGTCAAACTCGGCTACTTGAGAAATATTCACGTTTTTGGTTCAAATTCGAGTGTCTAGTAGATGACATAGTTAAAACAAGGTGTAGAATAAGCGAAAATAGACGATGGTTAAACGGAAACTCACTTTTTCATTCAAAACTCTTATTCAACAAAACATCAGAAGTTCATCAAAGCACGAAAATCCACTCATACAACAGCTTAAGTCAACGCTTAAGCATTCTCAGCACCAACCAACTCGACCAACATCTTCTCGTAATCTCCATGGGTATCCTTGGCGATCGCACGAGCAAGATGGACTGTGTTTCTGCGATAGTACTCTTCCTTGATACGTCCCAAGTCCACCTCAGCGCGAGTAGCAACAACTCTTGTCAGTGCGTTCTCGTCTGTACCCATCTTGTTTATAGCCAGACGAAGGAGTTTCTCAAAGTACTTCTCGGGAGTGGTCAAGCACTTCAAGGTTGCCCTCAGCAATTTAAGGTAATCGTCCTTCGGATCTTCTTTCAAATCCTGCAGCATGTCGCCATCACAAGAAATTAGCTATTAAAAATTACACACACTTGTTCTTCTCATCTTGTTTGTTTTTGTTACTTATCAAACACTTCAAAATATTTCAAATGACTTCATACAACTTCATAGTACTTGCCTACTTGAGAATACTTCGAAATTCAGACTTCAGATAGTTTAAGATGAAATGAACAGGTCCAAATACGGCTTTTTCAAGGTTTTGTAAGATTATATTACGAGGGATTTTACAGAATTAAGAGCATAAACGAAATACAATGTTAGGAATTTTACCTTAGTAATGGCATGGCCATAATCGTTGTTGTAGTGGTTGAGGGTAGCACTCAGCTGAACTTTGCTTCTTGTGGCTATGATTCTGACGAGTTCATCATCAGCATACGCCTTGTCAGAGATCTTCTCATGAAGTATCTTAGCCTCCGATTTCGCGAGATGAGCGTTGATCTCAGGCCCCTCGTATCTATAAGCGCTCACTAGCGCCACCAACAGCTGTATAAATCATCATCGAGATAACTTCATAAGATAGAATTCATAAGAAAAAAAAAGGGGGGGAAATATTGACTGAAACAGAGGACGTGATGTGAAGAACCTTGCGAAAGTCGCCAGTAGTATGATGAGCCACGTCTTCCTCGAGGGACTTCTTGAAACGAGCATGGTAGACCCGCCTTGCAGCAAAGAGGTCATCAGAAGACCTCGTACACGCAACTTCGATGAGTACCCAGTTGCTTGAGCTAAACTTTTTGGTGGCTTCGTTGGCAAGGTACGCATCACGCTCCGGAGGATCCAATGTAAACAAATGCACTATCCTCTGCATCACACACAAACCATACACGTTGTTTAGAAACCAACATTTTATAGACAGGAATTTACTAACAAGACTGTGCAATGATTTTGAAGGCCCTGTTCTCACTAGAATGAAATATAATGCACGTAATTTGGGGCCTATAATTGAAGTATATTCGTAAATAAATGTGATCATTTTAAACGCAATGTAACTGTGTTGTGTCGTGATTTCAACTAAATTTGGAAAAGGGTGTGATCCAAATCACCTCAAAGTCGCTAGTAAGTTCCTTGTCGAGAACTTTCAGAAGATCTTCACCATAGATCGAAGAATAGGCCTCACGAATCATCTTGCGTTGAGTCGCATTTCTGTGAGCCAATATCGTAATAATCAAATCCTCATTTGTTCCCCATCCTGTACAATGCCACAACGAACGGTTACATTCGAGTTAGTGGATGAATTTTGTGTCGTGTTTTACGTGTTTTCAAAGTTCGGCCTCATCAAATCGATCTCTTACTTTCCGAAAACCCATCAAAAAGTTCAATCATCTTATGAAACATACATCAAAAAGTCGCCACATTTACAAAGTTTAAGACACATAGATCACAAGATTTAGCTTCTTCACCTACTATATGATCAAAACAATTCCACAAATTTATACATCAAAAAGTCACCACATTTATATATACCGCGACCATAACTGATACCGAGATTTAATACCATGATCAAAAAAATTCCACAAATTTATATAAACCCAATGTAGCAAACAAGTTCACAAATCAATTAGAAAACTATAAAAGTATGATCAGTGTTATCAGTGATCAGATCAAAATAATAATATTTACACCATACAAATTAATGAAAGAACGAAAACCCAACAACAACAACAACAACAAAAAGAATACGAGAGAAATAAGAAAAATTGACCAGAAAAAGCTTTGTGAAGTTGCTCAACATCCTCAGAAACATCTGGGAGTGCAGCAGGAACGATGAGTGTAGCCATTTCTCCTTTTGTTGTGATTGATTTTGGTTTGGTTATTGAGGTTTATATGATATGATTGGATCAAATAATGTTGTAATAATGTCAATATTTTCTTGAGATGGTGAATTTTGGTTTTATAAGAGGAAAATCAACGGGTTAGTAGTAATGATGATCAATTATTATTATGAACTCACAATAAGTTTATATTAGTCCTCTCACATGTGAGACGGGACTCACAATAATACATATTAGGTAATAATAATAATAATAATAATAATAATAATAATAATAATAATAGAAATGTTATAAATGTATGTGTAGAGAACATCAAGAATAAGTATGAGGAGAATAATGGGAGAAATATATTGGTATTCAAGTGTGTGTATTACATTACATTGACATATATTTATAGTATAAATACGAGGTAATCGTAACCTTTCGTGAAGAGATACAATAACCGATAATGGTCATCCACATTTCACAACACTCCCCCTTGGATGTCCATTATCTAAACTAATACAATAATACAATGAAAGTCGATACAAACAAAATGTTGCCTCATTAAAACCTTATACCAGGAAAACCCAAATTTAAAAACCACAAGCGTGGAAAAGAAAGTACAACTACATATACTCCCCCTGATAATCATTTCACACGGAGTCTTCAAAGTTGAACAATTTGAATAAATCTTCAATCAATAAGATATCTGCGACCATTTATTCCTCAAACCTTTGATCCGTAGTTTCAATCTTCCACTTGAAAACAAATCTAATTTCCACTCATAGACATACATATACGTCTAAAACATTTGTCTTCCGGACAAATTAACTATATAATAAGTTAAAATTTCAAGTCCTCAGTTTGCTACCTCATTAAAAACCTTGCTAAGAAAAACCCATTTGGGACAAAAACCTAGTCGAAGGAAAAAAGAGTATAGCAATCATCTATAAGAGACAATATATGTTGATATCTTCAGGAGATCATGCACTAATTCGATTTTAGCTCTATTCAAAATTTTAAGTAGTTTCTCAATATATAATTTAATTATATGGATGTCAGTCTAAATATTTAGTCATAACCTTCAATATGACTTATCACTTCAATATTGTGGTTCTTCTGGACCATAAATTTCTTATACGTATTAAAAATAATTTTTGTGATTTCTAAACCTTCAAGGTATTTCAAAATAAATACAGACTCTTCAGGAGTTTTCACATTTCTTATTGAGACTTAATTTTATAATAGAGACATCCAAAATTTCATTAGATATTTATAATACTTTCCTTCAGGGAACTATCAATCATATGAGTATGTTCCTCCTTAGAGAAAAACGTACATAATTATCAATGTATATGCATATGATATGAACTAAATCCTGATTAATATGATGTAATACTAAATAATATAACTAAAATGCAAATATGAGACTACCTTGTATATGCATGTGCACATGCTATAGACTGACTATTACAAAATGCATGCATAATACTATTTTTAATATTCATAATCAATGGACTTCTAGTCCTTTTTGGAACTTCGAGTCCAAAATTAAAGCTAGCTCATTATAAATCAAATATAATATGTCGACAATTAAAATGGACTTACATATATATGAATCCCCATTCTAAAGTCCATCATTTAAAGCGCGCAAAATCTAAATCGGTTCCATAAATACATCGATGTCATCATTCCAATATAGTGTGTATACACATCGGTTCAATACGTACATCAATATAATTTCAATTGTCTCTTACCATTATCAGTACTGATGAATGATATCTGAATCCCAATGTATAAAATATCATTTTCAATTTCATAGGCCATCTGTAATTCTTCAGATATCTTTATCACCTCATCAGGAACATTTCATGCATAACAATAATCATTGTTTCATATAGTGCCAACTGCTTAATACTTTTGAATGTAATATATTTCATCATCATATTGGAACCGCTTGAAACTTCAGGTTTCATAGATTACATTCCAACATTTATTTCATAGGAGTGCCGGTAAGAATCTTATCAATTTTCATTAATTTAATATCTCTATCACACTTATGTGAACGTCATTCTATTGGGGTCATAACTTGTCTATTTTACCAGCTTGCTTTTCAATGACTCACTCCCCCTAAGATGGTAAAATTTATATATTTCATAAATTATATAATAACTTTACTCCTTATTCTTCTTGTAAAATATACAAATTTCATGACATTTCTTGGGCATTTTGATAATGTCACAAAATTAAATATAGAAATTTATGACATTCATTCATGGGCATTTTCATATATCACAAAATTTGTAGGGAGTCGAGTATAATTGCAGTTGGTTTTATTGTGCTTAATCACATTTGTCCATTCAGGAGATCATTTTTAACAATTCAGTATAAAATCATGTATGTGGATTTCTGGCCACTCATATATAATATCCACCCTAAAATCAAATATACAACTTCATTATTGTATCTGATAACAATTAACAATAAAATCATGTATATGGACTTCTGGCCACTCATATATATCACTATTCATAAATTTGATCATAATTTAAAAGTTCAATATCATCAATAAGTAACATAAAATTTCACATTTTTGATCTCCAAAATAAAATATATTCATCTCGATGTAGTGTCGTGCCGCTAATATAATTTTAAATAATTCTACATGAGATTTATTCGGCACTTTACTTCATATACTATTATAAACTTCAGGTTTATCTTAACGGGTCTAATAATATAGGAACCCGGATGGCCTTATTTGTCACGTTTTATTATATTCATGTCGATTTTCAATTTGTCATAATTTGTAACAACATTTCATGTACAAAATTATATCTCAATAATTTCACTTTTCACATACTAACATTTTGTCGACTTTATTCAACATGCTAAACTTCGGCCGTATAATCATCGACGTGACAGACACAAATTAGTGTCGTATTATATATGGGCAAGTCAAATAAATACTCCTTCAGGGAATATAATGTTTTAAGTAACCTTGACAGTTATTTTATCATTCTCGAATATACATGACCAACAATTATAATCATCACTGTAGACATCAAAATATGTGCAAATGGATAGGTCATTATATGCACAACAAGCAATTCTTAGATAAATATTGCCAACGGAGTTTACATCACAACATGTCGTATTCACTTCGGGAATATCGATATATAAGTCCAATACTCAAGTTTTAATTCAACACATTAATCGCACAATATACGTACACTAACAATCAACTAGTCATTGAATTTCATTTTTTTTTATTCACATCAACGGCAAGACTTGAGAATATTTATGTGTTAAATATGCACATCATCATAACCACACCAAGTACATAATATAATATAATGCATGTTTTCCAAGGTTTTAATTCTTTTCAAAGTTGACGTACATGCAAGTTCACACTTATACCAAATAATTTGTGCCAATAAAACACTTGCAAATAGAAAACAAAAAAAAAACTTAAAATAGAAGCAGTACGTATATATGTACATGCATTGTGAAATAATTTGATGATTATAATACATTTAACACAAATACACAATAGTGTGTTTGCACATAATACACCCATGTACGTGAATGCATGAAAATTACAATTCATATAGAAAATCTTCCGAAAATTATCACCACCCAGAAATTATATATGCGCCATAAATTAAACCGCAAAAGTTACATACACGGAGTATTGGTGATGTCTTCTGCCATATTATAATTAAATTCAATATCTGTTGGTGTCAGTATGTCACCATGTACATTATATACAACATCTCCGTCCAAATTTGATAGAAGGAGTGATGTATAACCACCATGAAAATATGCCAACTAACTTCAGGTTAATCTTAACAATTCAACTTTTAGATCTTTATATAGTCCATACTGATCAAATTTTCCACTTCCATTATCAATGATCAAAAGGTTAAACATTTATCAAATCATTATACATTACCACTTCAACCTTATCAAAATCACCCACAATAATAAAGTTCATACCGTAGATAACGGTGGTTGTAGATGTGTAACCATGACATTGATTTTGCTTCGTGTAATTTCTCGCATTTTAGATATTATAACCAACAGAAATATATATACAACTATAATTATGTCAGACAATGGCAAACATTTTAATGGAATGGGTTACTATATGGCACAATCATTTTCGTGCATGTACTCCGTATAATATATAAACCTAGTAAGCAAACCACAAATATGGGGTGAAACTAATAAATGGCTGTAACTTGCATGATATGGAAATAAATTTACAATAAATGTAATATTGTGCCAAACAATTTAATTAAACGGCCAAATAAAGAAGACATGGAGGAAAGAATGTCTAGAATACACACATAAATCACAATAATCAATTTACTTGTCCATATATGAAAGCCATAAAGATAAACATGAATTAAATTCTGTAAATAATTAAATCCAAAGCATAAATATACACATGTGTATTTTAAATCGCAAGTCACATAATTGCATTGATAAATTCCATCATGAAAAATTATTTTAAAAAAAAATCCTTACAAATTGATGAAGGGATTTGTAGAATGGAAATCAAAACATTAGAAAAAAAAGCCGGAATCCACCAAAACTTAGATGTTTGACTTCTGAAATTTTACAATTGATAACTGTTAATCAAAACAATTAATTGGATTTTTTTTTTTTTTTTTGGATTAATATTACATATTGAATTATTAAAACCCTCTAAAATTGGTGTCAAAAGAAAACAGACACTTTTAAAGTCTCTTCCGATCCTCTAATGCAAATATCATCGTGAACATGATCACCAATACAAAGTCATACAAAGTCATTAATTCATCTTAATCACCGTGATAGATACCATCATAGTAAGGTTGATTGATATTGTTATTTAAACAAATCTATAAATCAAAAAAAATTCATGTAAAATATAATTAACATGCTTTAAATAAAGATCACTATAAATTACTTACATGGATTATTTGGCACACGTAACAAAAGATGAATAAACTTTTCTTATGGACATACCAAACCACTTTTACTATCAAAGTATCAAACACCCACAATTGTAGTCACTGACCGACAATGATATTGGTTGGAGAATCGTGCTGATAACGTGTTATAAATGTATGCGTAGAGAACATCAAGAATAAGTATGAGGAGAATAATGGGAGAAATATATTGGTATTCAAGTGTGTGTATTACATTACATTGACATATATTTATAGTATAAATACGAGGTAATCGTAACCTTTCGTGAAGAGATACAATAACCGATAATGGTCATCCACATTTCACAACAAGAAAAGAATAATAAAATAATAATAATAATAATAGCGACAATAACAATATCAATAATAATGATGATGATGATGATATTAAATTAATTAGTTCAATTAATTGAACTTCATTCAGTTAAGTTCAAATTTCATTCGCCTGGGCCAAATTCAGCTTCAACTCGATTCGATTCAGCTCAAATTTCTAAAAAGCCGAAAATCACATGTCCTTAAATCGGAAATATTATCAAAGATATTTGCTTTGAAGATATTGATATTACAATAATTAATCTCTTTTAGGAAATAATTTCAAAAAATATTACAATAATTAATCTCTTTTAGAAAACGATCTTTATTGACATGTTTTCTCAATAATGGGTTTAGATCACCAACCTATAATATCATACCGTATATTTTTCTTTCTAATATATTGTGTCGGTTTTGTCACTGAATTCAAACTAAATGAGATCTTACTCAAATATAATCAAACCTTTAAAAAAAAAAATTAAATTAATAATTAATTTACGTAATTGCTCAACTGTACCCGACTTTTTCTCAGTTGTACCCGAAAAAGTCATCGATACCCTTTTCATTTCTTTCCCCACATTTTTGTTAACCTAATTTTCTCTCTTCTCTCTCCTCTTTTCATCCTCCCTCCTCTATTAAACCACCACCACCCACCACCCACCACCGCCTCTCCCACCACCCACCACCGCCTCTCCCACCACCATGGACTACCTCTGTCGCCTGGCCACCCTCCACCGCCAGCCAAGCCACCCTCCACCGCCGGCCCAGCCCCACCCTCCACCACCAGCCACCACCACCGTCCACAGCCACCACCCTGCCTTCTAGCCACCCTCCACCGCCGGCCCAGCCCCACCCACCACCACGCTTTCACCACCACCACCACCACCGGCCCACGACCACCACCGCCCACGCCCACCACCCTATGCCCCACCATCAACCTAAACCCTAATTCAATTAAAAACAAAAAAACAAAACAAACTTGCAAGAACCCTCCACCACCGCCGCCGCCCCACTACGCCTAAGCTCACCCCACGACAGCCGCCGCCGCCACAGCCACCGCCCGCCGCCACAACCGCCGCCAACCCAAATAATTCATAAAAAATAAAAATAAAAAAACAAAAACAAAAACAAACAAAAACAAGATGGATGATAAAAAATTAAATTAATGAAAAAAAAAAAGTAAATTACATTAAATATATCGTCACAAGGATCCATAGGTTAAGAATTGAATTAATTGTATAAGTAATTGAATTAATTGAAGAAGAAATTGGTTGATTTAAATTGTTTTAGGGTTTTTTTGGGTGGAAAGAGAAGAGAGAAAAATTGGGAAAGGAGGGGTAGGGGATGGAAAATTAATGACAAAAAAGGGTACAACTGAGAAAAAGCCGGGTACAGTTGAGCAACACCCTTAATTTAACTAGAGTTATACTCGTTAAGGAGTTCGGATCGTCCGTCTCACTCTGGTGTTCCATCTTTTGTCCCCTTTACTTAATTTTTTAACACATAATAAGAATGATAATCAAAAGAGTAATTCTACTACGAGGTTGTCTCATACTATGAGATACACTTTATTTCAATAAAATTTAAACTTAAATTAAATTAATTCTCACTTCTTTTTTACTAATTTTGTAATCTTTATGCTTTAACCAATAATATTTGTGAAAAGATTTATCAAACACATGTCAATATTTGTTTGACCATAATAATTATATTTCTCTCAACCATCATATTATCGTCGTTCTATGATCAGTTGCTTTGCTCAAAAGTAACACCATTATATTTGAAAAGTAACTCAATTATCCTTCAAAAGTAACTATCGATTTATTGTCTCATACTATGAGACGGCCTCACACTAGAATTTGTATAATCAGAATACTAATGATGCATGATTAATTGATGATGTGTCGAAGGGAGAATGTAGTGGGACACAAGATGGAACACAAAATGGGACAGAAAATTTCAACTCCTCGTTAAGTTGTACTCTGTATGAGTAAACTTTAATTTAGGATTAAAAAAAACACTAAAATGAATATTCCATGTCTTGACAAAATTGGTACTCCGTACTTGGTCGGTAAACAACATCAAACTATTGCTAAAAAAGTAAATGTCTTTATCTCTCTAAAACGAGAGCATCTCACTCCTAATCCTTTGAGAGAAGAGTGAGATTTTGGAGTTCCTGCGTTAATAGAGGAACCACAACAAAACAAATTCAACAAAACAAAATCAATAAGAACAAAACAATAATAACGAAACAAACAAAACCAATCACATCAAACAAAACAATAATCATTATCCTTCTTAGGGGCAAACAAAAAAACACTTTTCTAGATCTGTACGCAGTAAAGCTATTGTAGGAACTCCCCTATGATATGTCACATCAATGCATGGCCTGCAAAGACGCTTCATCTTCATTTGGTGGCTCACGCTGGCTTGAGTTGCATTTAAGAAGCAACCTAATAATAATTAAATTGCAGTGGATCTGATAGGGGAGTTGTCATTCTATCCTTGAACCCTACAACCACCCAATAAAATTACATGCAGGAAGCTTGAGAGGCTTTTGGAAAGGAGAAACGTGGAGCATCTGAGAGGGGTTTGTGCACTATAAATTCCCCTCTGGTGTGTTGGATGCATTCAACAACCTTAAAACAAATCAAAAAACAACTTCATTTATTAACAACTAGTTCTTCTATTATCTTTTATTGCGAGTACTACCAAAAATCCAATGGCATCTAATGTGGGAGCAAACATTCCTAGGGTGAGCAACTTCCCTAGGAACAGAATTTCGGGTGAAAGGAGGGGTTCCCAGAAATGGAGGCATGCAAGAACTGGCCCCATTGTGTCTATCAGTCCAAGGGTCATTTCTCGTTCAAAAGCTTATTGGTCCAAATGTGTCTTGGGATACATTGTGGACTACAGGTCCTTTAGTGCCTATGCTATTAAGCGTCTGATTGAAACCCACTGGATCCATCGTGGGACCATCATCTTGCATAGGATGGGTGATATATTCGTCCTGCATATGGCAAATGATGAGGATAGGCATGAGTTGCTACAGAGGACGACAGCTACCTTTGATGGGGCTCTGATGGTCTTTGAAAGGTGGTACCCAGAGACGGTTCCACGTAGTGTCAGGTTCCCATATGCTTGCATGTGGGTTCGTATTTGTGGATTACCATTTGAATACCTTAACTTGGAAGTTGCAAACACGGTGGGGCACATATTTGGAAGCAACTTCAGGATTGACCAGGCGGATGAATTCCCTGACAGGGACTATCTTCGTATTCGGGTCTGCATGTGTCTGGGGGAACCTCTGATTCCTGGGTTCTTCCTTGCATGTGCTGATGGTTACTTGCTCTGGATCCAATTCAGGTACGAAGAAGTATTCAAGTATTGTGTGAAGTGTGGAAGGGTGGGGCATCAGGGAGTCAATTGTGCAGAAAGGATAGGAGATATTGAGGATAGTATCTCCTTGTCTCTTGAAAGAATAAAAAATAAAGGCTTTGTAATCTTCCAAGTCCAGAACTCACACACTATGTTTGACTTGGACCTGCGCGCGCTGCCATCCACGACGCGATTCCTTACTTCGAAAATCAGACTAGGCCCTAATCGGGGGCAGTCAGTACCTGCTGATTTCTCGAGGGAATTTGAGGTGGACTTTGATCTTGGACTCACCCCAGGTGGAAGAGTACAACCGGGAATGTTTGTCCATAGCTCTGTGCTACATTTCTCTAGTGTGGTTATTGGGCAGAGTCAGATGGAACAAGATGGAGGGGTGGAGGAGGAAGATGATATGGACGAGGATGGTGCGGATCAGGATGGCCAAGGGTTCAATGGCCAGGGGTTCAATGGCGAGGAAGGGGTTCTAGGGGAAGGCCCCTCCAACTTTGGTGGAATGCAGTTGCGCGAGGGAGGAGGGTTGCAGGGGGGTAGCTCTACTCATCATCAGGGTAATATATCACAATGGTTTGTCCCAGACAGCCCATTTGTGGGAGCAATAAGTCATGGGCAACCCTTCAAACCTTTTGATGTGGTGAATAGTATAAACACTTCAATAAAGGATCGTGTTCAGGAGAACTTTGCTGACGCAAGTAGAGTGGATGATAGCAGAGGGTATAATCAAGTGTTTGGAGGCTTGGAAAGAGGACATGTGGTCAAGCTTGGCGTCCAGGGTTATAGTATTGTGAACACAGCTAGTGGAGCAGTTAACACAGGACAAGGTGGAGCTCAAATGGAGGATGCCCAAGCTCCTGTCGTGTAGGAGGGAGACCAGCAACTATTACCCCAAGAACGAAGTGTGGGGATAAGGTCAGAAAGGATGGAAGAGGGTGCTGGAAACAAGGAGAGGGAGAATTCTATTGAAGGAAATGGTGAAGACTCATCTGATAAGTGGGAATGGGAGAACAGAGTGGATGAGGGCTGGCCATATGGGTCGCCTAGTGATGAAGCTGATTTGGATGGTAAGTCTAGCTCTGACACTTCTCTATATACTATAGCAAGGAGTGGAGATTCAGGTAGTCCTTCCCTTAAGTCGGCGGGGGAGGACTGGAGGGAAGAAGAAGATGAGCAAGGAAGCAAGGGGATGGCAATGGAGTCAAAGGAAGTCCAGGAAATAGGCGAAGGTATGGAGTCAGGGAGGGACACAGCACAGGAAGGAGTAGTAGCGATCCCTAGCAAAGATGAGGGGAGCTCGAGAAGGGCAGTGTCTGATACCAAAATGGCGTCGGTTCCAGAATCATCGCTGTTCACAGTAGACAGAGCTGTCAATTATATTCGTGGAATGCTGGGAAAAATCAAGGAGAAAGGTTATATCCAGGAGCTGGAAGTGGTGAAGAAGGCCTTGGACGAGAATCCAGAGGAGGTGATCAGGAAATTGGAGCAGCAGCAACAGAAGGAAGATACTGTCATCATCATCTCCAGCTCAGAATCTGAGAACCCAAAGCAGGTGCTAATAGACCAGGAAGGTAAGGATGAGGTGAACTCGTATTCAACACCACTTCTAGTGTATGGGCTGGGAGAGAAAGCTGACTGGAAAATGAAGCAAATCTATGGGGCGAAGTATTGTTCTCTAGAAGGTGAAAGTAGCAGAGGTAGGAAGCGGACTGGTAGAAGGATGGAGACAACGAAGCAAGTGGTAGGGGACACACTAGGGGCAGGGGAATTGGAGGCCACAGCATACGTCAAGAAGTTGGATAACTGGATTCGCGAAACAAGGAAGAGAAGGGCTGTTTCTGACCCTGAAATGGCTGTGTTACCTGAATGCATCTTGGATTCTAAGGAAACTACAAGCTTATATCTGGAAGCAATTGCCAAAAAACGCTGTTTGGGCCATGATCGAGAGGGCGACACAAAAATCAAGGCTGATGAGACGCTGCGTAGCCCATTCAGAATGACAGTGGATGAGGAGGAGATTGTAATCTCGTCTGGTGACAGTTCGGAACATGACAGGGGAAGGCTTATGGAGGTTGGGCATACACAACCTCCCATGGATCCATGAAGGGCTTAGCTTGGAATTGTAGGGGTTTAAACGATCCGCTCGCCCCTACAATTGCGAAGTTAAGAGCGATCCTAAATAATAATAATAAGTATGATTTTGTGTTTTTAAGTGAAACTAAATGTAGTGTGGCAAATGTAGCCCCGTTTTGTAGACCCCTGGGTTTTAGTGCTTTTGATGGTGTCGATGCGGTAGGGTCTAGTGGTGGACTTTGGCTAGGATGGCGTAGGAATGTAATGATGAATGTAATAGCCAAGAGTCCGAATTTTGTAATTGCCTACGTGAATCAAGGTTTCAATTACTCGTGGTATCTTTGTTGTTTATATGGTGAGCCTAGAGTAGAAAGAAGGGACCAAGTGTGGCAAGAATTAGAATGTTGGTTTAGTACATTTGATGCCCCCTTTTTAGTATTTGGTGACTTCAATCAAGTAGAGTACAGTTGGGATAAGTGGGGGAAGAATGTATCGAGAATTGATGGCGCGGAGGATTTTGCAAAATGGAAAATTGAGTGTCAACTCATTGATATTCCATTTAAGGGTCCACGGTTTACGTGGTGTAACAACAGGAAAGGAAGTGCAAGAACATATGAGAGGCTGGATAAAGCATTGGGCTCGAAGGATTGGTTATCCTTATTTCCTGATTCGATCTGCTGTCAAACACTTCCCGATACAACTATCTGATCATGCTCCGATAGAATTTAGTACAAGTCTGCTAGGCAGAAATGGAAGAAGACCGTACAAAATGGAAGCTTGGAATTTTGAGTATGTGGAAGTGTTGGACCTAATCAAAGAAACGTGGGGGGAGTCAATACAGGGACCCCCGACAGTGGTACTCACGTGGAAGCTATCAAGGACTAGGACAGCCCTAAAGCAGTGGTCCTTAGAAAAGAAGAAGGAATGGGTTGTGAAATGGTCGGACTTTGATGATAGATTGGCGGAGGAGTTAGAGAATTGCTTTGCGGGGAAGGATGCTTCTGGGTATGATCAGGTACACGAGCAGTTAAAGGAGTTTACGAGAGCATCTGCTATTTTCTGGAGACAGAGAGCAAAAATAAAATGGAATGTGGAAGGTGATACGAGTACTCGGTACTTCTTTAACTGGGTTAAAGGAAGAAGGGGAATAAATCACATATTGGGTATCAAGGATAAGGAGGGTCTATGGACCTATGATCAACAGAGAATTGGTGGGCTTTTCCAAGAAAAGTTCTGGAAGGTGTACAGACCGGAGTCAGAGGAATACACAAGGAGTAGCTACTGGGATAGACATGGAGACTTCTTTCAATCAAATACCAGGAGTTTAACGGAAAGGGACGTGGAAAGCCTTCAGAAACCGTTCACAAACCAGGAAATAAGAACAGCTGTATTCCAGCTGGGATCCCTGCTAAAGTCTCCAGGGCCTGATGGGATTCCGGCTTCTTTTTTTCAGAAGTACTGGCATGTAGTCAAAGAAGATGTCACAAAAGCCGTACTGACTACTCTTGAGTTGGGTAAGGTACCAAAATTCCTAAATAAGACTTTTATTACCTTAGTTCCCAAAACAGAAGCCCCGGAGCTTGTGGATGATTTTAGACCGATTAGCTTGTGTAATGTAGCAATGAAAATCATTACTAAATGCATTGTGAATAGACGAAAAGGAGTCATGAATAACCTCGTGGGGGACTTCCAGAATGCGTTCGTCAAAGGAAGAAACATTGGTGATAATATTATGGTAGCACAAGAAATTCTGAGTGCTATCAATAGACACAGGCGGGGGAAAAAGGGGCGTTTGGCGCTAAAGGTGGATATGAGTAAGGCGTATGATAGAATTAGCTGGAACTTCATTTACTACATGCTTCGGTCCATGAACTTTCCGGAAAAATGGGTGATGCTCATCATGGAATGTGTATCCACGGTAAGTTATGAGATTCTGCTTAATGGAACTCCGTTGGAAAGCTTTGAACCAAGTGCGGGCTCAGACAGGGGGATCCGTTATCGCCATACCTTTTTGTCCTATGTACGGAAATCCTATCACAAAACCTTGCTAGAGCTGAAAGATTGTCGGGGATTCAAGGAATAAAAGTATCAAGGAACTGCCCACCGGTCTCACACCTCTTTTTTGCAGACGACTCTTTATTCTTTCTGGAAGGTACTGATAATGCAATCCATTGTTTGCGTGACATTTTGGATTGTTATTGTGCTGCGTCGGGACAAAGGGTAAATAACACAAAATCTGCAATTGTGTTCAGTCCTAGCTGCACGCTTAATATGGTAAGTGCAGGTTTGAATAGCTTTAAGGTGAAACCGTGTACAGACCTTGGGGTGTATCTAGGAACCCCGACGATGATTGGAACATCTAAGAAGCGAACGTTTCAATCCCTGGTGGAAAATATTAGAACTAGAATAAGCTCTTGGAATGGGGTTTTTCTCTCACCAGCGGGAAGGCTAACCTTGATTCACTCAATCCTTTCCTCCCTTTCTGTTTTCTCTCTATCGGTCTTTCGCATTCCGGTAAGTGTCGCTAATAAGATCAATGCTCTGTTAGCACATTTTTGGTGGGCAGGAGTGAGACAATCAAGAACCATTCACTGGTGTAGTACTAACTTCCTCAGTCTTCCGAAGTCCCGAGGAGGCCTGGGCATTAGAAATGTGATATGCTTGAATCAGGCACTACTAGCTAAGCAGGCTTGGAGGATTGTTAAGCAAAGAGAGACTCTCCTAAGCAAGGTATTCTACAACAAGTATAGCATATCAACTAATGAATCGGGTCTCATAGATTATATGAGGCCGAAGGCAGCCTCCTGCACGTGGAAAGGAATAAGCTGGGGACTAGAGTTGATTAATTCAAACATTGCATGGAAAATAGGTTGGAATTCGAGGGTTAACATGTGGAATACGAAGTGGGTTGATGGGGAGATACCACTACCTAAAGCAGGTTGTAGTTCTGTAGACCACATTGAAATCGCTGAATGGAAGGTGGGTGGAGTGCAGGCAAATGGGAAGCGATGGAAAGAAGAAATAATACGGGGAATTTTTAATGAAGATTGGTCGGCAAGGATACTCGCCATCCCATTGAGTATAGAGCGTTCTATAGATACCTTCTATTGGACGAAGACCAGAACGGGGGAGTACAATGTTAAAAGTGGTTATGGGGTTGCAATGGAAAGTCATTTTGCAAGGAAGGCGACACGAAATGATGTGGCCCGTACCCACAAGAAGTACTCAACATTTTGCAAGGACATTTGGAAATTGCCTGGACCGCCAAGGTGGAAGGTGTTCCTTTGGAAGATTATTAACAATTGTTTGCCTTTAGGAGAGGAGTTTGCAAGGAGAAGCATTGGGACTAATCATGTATGCTCCATATGTGGAAAGGAAGACCAGGTGGAATCATATGCACACCTGTTCAGAGACTGTGACTCTGCAAGAAGACTTTGGTTCGGTAGTGAACTTGGAATCCGATGTATGGAAAATGAGTGTACGGGGATCGAGCAATGGATTTGCAACTGGCTAACCTACCTGGGGAGGAGGATAGAAGAGGATGCAGAGATGAAGACTAACAATCAGATGAGATTCATGTGTGTGCTCTGGGCAATATGGATACACAGGAACAACGTGATCTTTAGAAAACAAGCACCCGATCCGGGTAGCATGGTTTATACGCTCAAGGCAATAGAGTCGGAATGGATTCAGGTTGGGAGGAGGAATGGAAAGAGGGTTGATGCTACTATCACCCCACAGGTGGCAACAATTGATAACAGGGATATCCAGGTGGCCGGCTCGGAAGGATGTGTTTTGCAGGTGGAGGTACTAGTGGATGCAGCATGGACGGATGGCAGGCGAGCTGCAGCAGGCTGGATTTTGCTAGCAGATGGAGCGGTAAAGGAAGAGAACGCGGTCCCATTCTATGCACAGACAGCAGCGCAGGTTGAAGCCAAAGGAATTCAGGAAGTCTTATTGTGGGCCAGGAGGAAAGGGGTCTACCATATCTCAATATTCACGGACTGCCTACAAGTGGTGCACGAAGTTGGAGGACTACGGATGCCGGGTCATCATACGAGTAGTATTATTAAGAATATTTTTAGTTTAGCGGTTAATTTCCATTGTCTTAATCTTGTTTATGTACCCAGGACTTTTGTTAATCGGGCCCACGACCTTGCTAAAAGGGCTGTGAGGGTCTAATTAACGAAGTCCTCCCACCTGGCAAAAAAAAAAAAAAGTACTTGGTCGGTGGTTGCTAATTTTCTTCCTTTTCTTGATGATAATACAATCAAAATAAAACTTTACTATATTTAAACATTATTATCTTTTAATTTACGATAAGAGTTAGGCTCTGTTCAGGAAAAAATAGCTGGAAAGATGAAAAACTAGCTGGAAAAATAAAAAGATAATTGTAACTGAAAACTTAGCTGAAAAAGTGACTGAAAAGATAGCTGAAATTAACAAACTAATAAATTAGCTGACACAAATTATATTGTTTGATAAAACAACCTGAAATAATAACGGAAATAAAGTAAATGATGTAAAAAGACAATTAATTTTTTATGGATGGAGTTAAAAGGGTTTAATAATAAACAAACTTTTAATCAGCTAACTTATTTTTTTAATTGAAGCTAGTTGCTAGCTGAAATAATTTTCAGTCAGCCTTACCTAACACTTCGGGTAAAAAAAAAGATGTAGCTGATTTTTGTTAAATCAGGTAGCTGGACAAATAAGGTACCTGAAATGCGGAACCAAACAGGGCCTCATACATATATATTTACGAGTTTGTACTCTCTACATTTGAATTTATGCATTGATTATATTTTGCTCAATATAAAACATAAGTAGTATTATTTTTTTCCAATTTTATGCGGTAAAATATAACACAAATATATAATTTTCGCTCCAATAATCGTAAACTTAACTAAATGCACAAAATTTCCAATGTAGGGAATCTTACTACTACATTTAGCAATCGTTCGACCGAAGGTGTTTTTGCCTAGTGGTCAGGACGGAGGTACTCTGAGCGTTAGGTCTCACGTTTTGAATTCCCAATCTCCCATTGTAATGGCCTTGTGCCTTTTTTAGTATGTCTATGGTGAGACTACCTCATACCGAAATCAATAATTAATCCACTTTTATTACAATACACCTTTACACACTAATAGCTTCTTGATTTTTAATTCATAAAACCCCAATCCAATTTCAATTCAACACACCTCCACCAATAGATCCACCGACCACCACCATTCCACCACCGCACATACTGATCTCTATAATCCGGCAACTCAAAGAAGTCAATAAATCATCCTCTAACCTCTTAATCAATCAAAATCGCTCCCCAACATTCACTTATATCACACTAGTGGAAAAAACCCCTATAGTGGCGGTTCAAAGGACCCTATAGTGGCGGTTATGGTATGACGTATATAGGGGGGACGTGTATGGTATTCGTGTCGGTTCGAAAACCGACACCATAAATGTACATATTGTGGCGGTTTTTGTTAGAACCGCCATCATAGGTAAGACCTATAGTGGCGGTTTTTGTTAGAACCGCCATCATAGGTAAGACCTATAGTGGCGGTTCTTGTTAGAACCGCCATCATAGGTAAGACCTATAGTGGCGGTTTTTGCTAGAACCGCCACCATAGGTAAGACCTATAGTGGCGGTTTTTGCTAGAACCCAATTTTCCCATACACAAATCACAGTCAATAATCAAACACATACACACTACAATTCTGTAGATACCCAAATCCGCACCTCCCGCCAAAAACCCAGTGATGTAACAATGGACTTTTATTGCGTGCTTTTACGTTGACTTAAATAGTTCTAACTATGACGAATTCAAGTTAAATGTTTTTAAATGCAAATGAGGTTTCTTTATGGGTCATCACCTTTAGTGTCCTTAGGTCTAGAGTCTAGCTTGTCTCGAGTTCAGGTCCTAACCGGCATGCGCACATCCCTTTTTCAAACACATATAACACATCGACCCACCTAAATACCTAAATTTAGGCCTAGCTGCTAAAACTAACCTTTAGCATTAGCAAATACCCAGGATAGTCTCACGGAATGTCCTATTTCACAAAATTACACAAAATGCACCCTTTTCACATATTCAGGGCTCGGGCCCAGAACCGAGCCCAAACCCATACCTGGCCCGCATTCCAAGGATCAGGATTGACCAAGTCAAACCCTAAAACAAACCCTAAACATCAGCCAAACAACCGTAGCTTAGAGCTCAAGCAAAGATTATTTCGTATATCCTAAAATATAATTTGGAAATATACGAAAAAGGAGTATCTTGCCCGCCCTATCAATCGCAAGGAGCATTGCGATTGGTAGGGGCTATCGCAAGACCCCTTGCGATTGCCCAGCAAACAAGTAAGAGGCCTCATGGCTCCTACGTCCGGTTTTATCCCCTAGATTTCCTAAAATCTACCGAACTCTACACTATAAATACAACCCTTCGGTCATTCATTCAAACACACATTTTCAGAATACAATTCTCACCTCAAAACACTCTCAAAGCCTCACGCATAAACACCCTTAGAATTCCTCATTTTCCTAGTGTTGAATTCTTCCCTTTGAAGCGAAGCTAGGTTTCCTAAACTTGAAGACAGGTAGTTTTTCTTTACTTCTTAGACTAGCAAGGGCCTACATTAGGCTCACCCCGACTTTGGTACGCAAGTCTGCTTTTCATAAGGCGGCCATGCACCTCGAATACACACCCTATTCGTAACACCTTTCCAAAGTCGCATAAACAACTGACCTCCTTAAAATAAATCAATGGCTAATTGAACTTTATTTTACTGCATGCATTTTAGCAAATCCTCTTATTGCATCTAAATCACTTAAAATGAATTCGTCATTAAACTGAACTGTTTTCGTTAATAAGTTAAGCATGCTTAACTGAGGGTTTTAATCAATCTCTTTTTTGCATTATTTTACATCTTTATCGCACTTGTACGTAGCGTATTACTTAGGCTCATGTATCATTCTTTGCATTGTTCTCAAGTCTAGTAGAGGCTATCTTTTGATAGGCTTTTCCAAAAGATCTTTCATAAAAACATTATTTTGATTTATGCTTTAGAAAAGTACCCTCACCCGAATCCGAATCTGGTTTCACAATAACCTTAGACGGATAGGTGTCGACGTGCCTTGAACTCTAAGACGTGTCTTTGAGCATGAGGACACGGAGGCGGGTTCTAAATTTCCCTCATAATTTAGTGGCGGCTCCAAAACAGTTTTAAAAGGTTTTTCTTATTTAATCCTTTTTAACTTTACGGCCTTAGCAAGACGTCGAGTGGTTCCATGGTCAGATCCCGGTACCTACAGTTGGCGACTCCGCTGGGGACAGGTTTTATTTTTAAAACTAAAACTAGCCTTTTCTTTTTAAAAATAAAAATGAGACTTGAACGACTTGAGAACAATCAACATACATGAGCTAAGCATATCCGTTTAGAGTCGAATCTAGTCGGATTCACACACCAATACCTTGAGAGGTGGTTCCAAACGCAGGCTTGTCCATTCGATAAAGCACGTTCTGGACTAACCTTCCTCTCACCCCTCCACGGCTTGCCAGAAAGCAACCGATTTGACCGCCCAGGGCTTCCTTTGTATCCTACATGTTATACTATGTAGGCGAAGGGTCGAAAGCACCGCCAAAGCGCACTCAAATCGGTTGAGGCGTACGAGACTTGACCAAACGACCAAGAGTCATACGTACAAGTGCGAGGCTATACAATATAGTCCTTTTCAAAATCTGCATATCTTCGAAAACTCACCTAAAATTTTCGAAAATAATCAACCTAACAACTAACAACTAACATTTTACCTAACGTCTAACTTTTTACAAACAAAACTCTCGCGAAATTTTCGAAATAAACATTTTCAAATTTCCCTTTTTGCAAAACTAGCAAAACCCGAGTCGAGGCTTTTCAACCCCAACTCGTGGATTTCATTCTTTAAGCTTCACAGCTTAAATCCTTTTTAACATCCTCGACTTGGCTAAACCCAAGTTGATTCCCTTTTTACGCACCCAACTTTAGCCCACGACAAAATCATCACGGGCTAAGTGGATGCAAAACGAAGCCTTTTAACATCGAGATAAGCTGTGCGTACGCAGTCTTGTCTCAAAAACACTCCTAGCCCATTTTCGAAAAAACTTCCTTCTTTTTTTTTTTTTAAAAAAAAAAAAACTTAAAAGAGTCTTCTAAAACGAAATGAGCTAAAAACAAACAACCAACAACAAACAAAAATTAAACAAATCATTTAAACAACCCAACATATAAATCCATGCGATAAAAATGAACTAACGAATGAACAATCGTTAATTAAAAACAAACATAGTGAGCAACCCAACACAGAACACACTTTCCCTAAGTCTTTGAAAACATAAATAGATTAAATAACCTATGGTTATCCTAACCCATTTATCGCATGCTTTTTCACAAAGCATAACCCAAGAATGAGGACACATTCTTGGTGAGTCTTTCAAAGCAAACTCACGACCCTTGGCCTTTTCGAACCTTTCAAACAACTCATTGTCAAACCAACCCAGTAAGTAGCATCCCTCGCCAAACCCAAGAATGGCCAAGCCCAATCTTGTAGATTTTAACGTCGGATCGAATGGCTCAAACCACCTCGATCCATTTCTCCCTTGACAAAATCTATGTGGACGAGCAAGCTCGTCCTCATCGCATTTTGACACATTCGACTCAAATAGCTTAAATGCCATTTCGAGCATCGACCAATAGGATCTTAGCAACACACCGTTAACATAAACTGCTAGCTTTTTATCACCAAACATCGTCGAGCATGAAACGTTTTAAAACATTTCTAGCTCAAAATCGGCCGCATGACTCGCGGTCATCACAACCCTTTTTATCACAAAACTCTTTTCAAACCCGAGAATGTCAGCCCATTCTCGAGGAATTTCACGGCTCAAGGCCTTTTCTTTTTCGAAAGTTTTCACTAGCCCAAAACCTTCTAGGATCAGGCACTACTCTTTTCGCAAAAACACAAAACCCGAGAATTGTACACTCAATCCCGAGGACTTTTCATGTTGGACCAAGTGACTCACACTCGCTTCGGTCTGACTCGTCCTTAAGCACGTGCATGAAAACGGGCACTACCGTTTCCATCGCATTTTCGAAGCACCCTTGATTCAAGTAGCTCATCAATACCTTGAATTATCCCTTGCACAGAGTCGAAATGTGACAACACATTTCAACTCGAAGCACCCTCCAAACAAAACAATTTTTCAAAGACAAAAATCGAATCAAAGTATGCGTTAATCGAGTCTCGACACCAAGGGCATTGATGTGTACCCATGACACGTGCATCACGAAGCAACCGACAAGGCGTTCACTCAAGCACCATCGACGATCTGGCGGATCTCCTCAAGCAATTCGAGTTTTTTCAATACGGGTCAAGTTTTTAAGCGTCGAGTCAATCTCCGTCAGTCTAGGATAATCGAGTCTTCGATGTACAACATTTTAACAAATCAATAAGGGAATAAGTTTGCCTACAACCCAGTTTCCTTTTACCCATTTTACTCACACTTCTTATACAAAACCATTTTGCATCGACATACATTGCATCCTAGGAGTAGCTATCCGAAGGAGGTCTAGGCCGCGTACGAAGGTCCAAGTCAATATCAAGTACAAGACAAAAACCAAAAGGATTTCGACCACTAGACACTTAAGGTTCGGTAGTCTGCTTGTGGTCTACTACTCCGCTGCCTTTGGAGGAGGATCCATTAATTTGGGGCTCCACAGTGGTCATGAATTTGACCACGACCAAAAGTATGAGTACTCCTGGATCGCCCTCCGCATACTCGATCGCGTGCCTAATAAGCAAACGAACTTGTCATAGGAGTCCGGCGTGATAGACACATGATCACATGCGAACCTCCCCGCCGTAAGGTCTAGCAAAGTCGAAACTCGAGCCCAAGCCACAAAGGGCCCGACGAATTCTCAAAGGGAATACAATCAAAAGTGAAGGCAAGGGCGAAAGAGCAAAGTCGAAAGGAAACAAGTCTCAAAGTTTCCAAGAAATCAAAAGAGGAAACAAGTCTCAAAGTTTCCAAGAAATCAAGAAGCAAACAAGTCCCAAAGTCTTTAAGAAAGGGGCAAAGTCAAGATGCAAAAAAGTCTCAAAAGAAAGGGACAAAACAACAAAAAGAAAGCCCGAAAGTCAAGTGGCTAAGAGAACAAAGGTCTACTCAAAAATGGACCCAGTCTAATACCTCTTCAAGGAAACCGTGCCGAAAGGACATATGGCACGATGGACATTGCTCTGAGCCGAATTTGGCACCAAGGAGCCCGTTATCAACACTACATCATTTCCCGACGACGGAATTTACAACATCAATGAAGAAGCGACATACTTCGATGGTTCATCCAATTATCAAGGTTGGGGAATAGGACCCCTCTCCATCAAATTGGACTTTGATGTGACAAACAAGCGGCCAAGATCAACTAAGGAGAACCTACCTTTAAGATGCAATGTATCAAGGTCAATCACATAAACACCCCTTTTGGACCGGCGGGTCCTTAAACACGCACCTTTCCACAAAAATACCCTTTTGGACCGGCGGGTCCCTAAACGCACACTTTTCCACATAGACACCTACTTACCAAAATAAATACATTTCACAAACAGATTCCCTTTGGGACTACGCTAGGTTTGATTCCGTACCCACGGATACGTAGGCCGCTCACCCGAGCTCAACCAACCCTTTTACAAGTTTATGTCTAAAGCTTCCAAAGTCAAGGACATCCTCACAAAAATCCACAAAAATCCACAAAAATCATGGGCAAACTGTTTCTTTATCGAGGCGTTAAGACGACTACGTCAAGACAAAGTTGTGCTAGACCTAGGAGTAGTACTCTGCTTTTTCATCTAACCTTGTTCATTTTGCAGGAATAACAACATGCCACTGAAGCAACCATGCGCCACCAAGCCGGGGGCTTTACCGATGCACGTGTCACAGTCACTTACACCCCTATCATTGTCGAGTCTCGAATCACGCATACGATTCACCTTCGTCTTTGAAACACTTCAAACACTCGTTTCAACATTTCATAGAACACCTTTCAAAAATTAACTCAGTACCCGAGTTAACGCACCTTAGCACCCGAGTCAATGCACTTTAGAAAGCACTTCCCGAGTTAGTACACATTAGGAAGCACTCTCTAAAAATTAGCTCAACGCCCGAGTCAGTACCTTTCAAACAAAAACACGTCTTTAAGCATTTTTCGAAAAACAGCATTTTCAAGATCTTCTTTTGAAAAAAAAAAAAAAACAGCATTTTCAAATTCTTCTTTTGCAAAAATAGCATTTTCAAAACCTTCTTTTGCGAGAAAGGCATTTTCAAAATTTCTTTTACGAAAACGGCATTTTCAAAACCTTCTTTTGCAAAAAAACGGTTTCCCCTTCAAACAAAAGGCATTTCCAAAAACGCGAGAACATTTTCAAAAACTTTCTTTTTTTGAGTACTAACTATGCAGGTACAAATAAGAGACGAAGGAGACATTAAGCACGACATAAGCAGACATTCATGCAGTCAAGCCCATGGAGTACGCCCGACGACACTGGATGCACGCTACCCCAAGATGCCCAATCGCACAAGACACACTCTATCCAACGGCATTGGATACAGCCTATCCAACGACATTGGATACACCACGGATCCAACAGTTCATGACACAACCTATTCAAAGACGTTGATATCCCTTACCTGATGGTACAAGATACATTGTACCCAAGCCAAACAACAAAAGAACAGCCGTCGTTCACCCTTTACATCAACAACCATACCCGGTGGAAATGACCCGTCCCGAAGTACCAAACCTCAAGACTGGGGGCTTATCTACGATATCCCCTAAATATCGATGGATAACGTATTCACCTCCTTAGACTAGGAAGCCACACAAGCATTATGGTCGACTCATGCACCATGAGGGCGATATACATTACACATCTACAACGAAGACTGGGGGTTGACACTCCATTTTAGGATCATACTCCTGTACGAAGTACAACAAAATAGATATCCTTCACGGACGTCCCAAGATTTTACAAGCCGAAGCAAAAAAATCCTACCTCGATAGTATGCCCTACCTCGAAGGTATCCCTAAACACAACAAGCCGAAGCGAAGACCCTACCTTGATAGGAGACACCCTCAAGTAAATTACATCCCAGAAGCAAAAGCGAGTCAAATTCACAATTCGACTTAGCTCACGCATTACCGAACTACGCTGGTCTGATTCCACACACCGTGGATACGTAGGCAGCTTTGCAAAAGGTACGACCAACACCCGACACCAAAACATCATTTCATTCAAGGACAGAAGAAACATTTCCAGTTTGACTTAATTTTTACACCAAAACTTAACCAAACTAAGGGGGCAAAATTAAAAGCATAGTCACAATCCTGACTTTACTTTTACACCAAAGCGCACATAAGACTTTGATTTAGCTTTACACTAAAGCCTCGTCAATGAAAGCCAATACCAAAAGCCAGCACCACTTTGCCTTAATACCAACCAAATTAAGACAAACTCGAGGGGGGTAATCCAAAAATACTTTCTCCCAACATAACTAATACCAAGCACATGCTCTTCATTTTGACTCAGTTTTCATATCAAACTCAGTCAAACTCGAGGGGGTAATTCAAAAATACTTTCACCCGAACAACCTTATCACCAAGTTTGACCATCGTTATACACTTTAACTTGGTCAAACTGGGGGCTCACACCATACACCCCTCAAGCTTCGTCAACGAAAAATAAGGTAATTTTTCGCGAAATGACGCCTGAAGAAGACCGAATCACGCCCTCAAGTTTCCGTCAACGAAAAATAAGGTAATTTTTCGCATGGCGCCCGAAGCAATCACGGTTGACGACACCTCCAGAATCGCCTCAAGACACAAGCATGCGCACTAAAAGCATAATACTTTCACGTGTGCACAAACATTCAGACACCCGAACACAGAACATGACATTCGAGCACCAAACATCCCAAGTCCGAGAGACGAGTATCAAGTGAACCCAAAGGAATCGTAATGATACCACGTTTCATGGCCAAGACAAGAACATTTACAAGACACAAGACGAAGACACAGAAGTAACAACAATCCAACAAGAGGCAAGCGAAGTCTGAAGATCTTTAGAAGAGCAAATCGCAGATTCGAATTTTTCCGGATTTGAAACCGCGACATGTGCGAGTGAGTTCAAGCTTGAAGTAGCCAGTTGATAAGAGATTTCCCGGAAGAGTCACTAGTCGACAAGGCAATTTCCAGAGCATGTTTTATTCCACGTTTACTCTCCACCTTGGGCTCGATTAATTTCTAGGCCTAAGTGTTTTTCTTCGGAATCGCAAGCTTTTCGGTTAAGGCGTCACCTAAAGTCCGCCACACTCTTAGACGAGTTGAAACACTATACACAACCTTTGCGTAAACACTAAACACGAGCATTTTCCTCGGACGATAATTCCCGGCGGACATAAGCACTCTTTGACGAGGTGAGCACAACCACGAGCACTAGCACGAAGCATGAAGCACATACGCTCTTTTACGAGACCAAGCACGCGCGCTCTTTTACGAGACAAGCAACAAAGAATAACACGCAAAGGTATTTAGCAAGCACAGAAGGCATTCCTCTGCAGTATGCAAGGACCGTCATGTCCCTAAACATGTTTGTCCTTCCCTGATAAGTCTTGCTCGAGTCTTAGTCTCACCCATGGACACATACTCCGTGTCACCGATGATATCGAGACCAGAGTTGGTCGGATGTTGTCGTGTAGTTTGACTTTCGCTTTAGTCCTAAGCTCAGTCAAACTGGGGGCTCTGTAGATACCCAAATCCGCACCTCCCGCCAAAAACCCAGTGATGTAACAATGGACTTTTATTGCGTGCTTTTACGTTGACTTAAATAGTTCTAACTATGACGAATTCAAGTTAAATGTTTTTAAATGCAAATGAGGTTTCTTTATGGGTCATCACCTTTAGTGTCCTTAGGTCTAGAGTCTAGCTTGTCTCGAGTTCAGGTCCTAACCTAAGATGCACATCCCTTTTTCAAACACATATAACACATCGACCCACCTAAATACCTAAATTTAGGCCTAGCTGCTAAAACTAACCTTTAGCATTAGCAAATACCCAGGATAGTCTCACGGAATGTCCTATTTCACAAAATTACACAAAATGCACCCTTTTCACATATTCAGGGCTCGGGCCCAGAACCGAGCCCAAACCCATACCTGGCCCGCATTCCAAGGATCAGGATTGACCAAGTCAAACCCTAAAACAAACCCTAAACATCAGCCAAACAACCGTAGCTTAGAGCTCAAGCAAAGATTATTTCGTATATCCTAAAATATAATTTGGAAATATACGAAAAAGGAGTATCTTGCCCGCCCTATCAATCGCAAGGAGCATTGCGATTGGTAGGGGCTATCGCAAGACCCCTTGCGATTGCCCCAGCAAATGCAAAGAGGCCTCATGGCTCCTACGTCCTGGCTTTATCCCCTAGATTTCCTAAAATCTACCGAACTCTACACTATAAATACAACCCTTCTGGCCATTCATTCAAACACACAATTTCAGAATACAATTCTCACCTCAAAACACTCTCAAAGCCTCACGCATAAACACCCTTAGAATTCCTCATTTTCCTAGTGTTGAATTCTTCCCTTTGAAGCGAAGCGCTGCCGGTTTCCTAAACTTGAAGACAGGTAGTTTTTCTTTACTTCTTAGACTAGCAAGGGCCTACATTAGGCTCACCCCGACTTTGGTACGCAAGTCTGCTTTTCATAAGGCGGCCATGCACCTCGAATACACACCCTATTCGTAACACCTTTCCAAAGTCGCATAAACAACTGACCTCCTTAAAATAAATCAATGGCTAATTGAACTTTATTTTCTCGCATGCATTTTAGCAAATCCTCTTATTGCATCTAAATCACTTAAAATGAATTCGTCATTAAATCGAATCTGTTAAGTTAATAAGTTAAGCATGCTTAACTGAGGGTTTTAATCAATCTCTTTTTTGCATTATTTTACATCTTTATCGCACTTGTACGTAGCGTATTACTTAGGCTCATGTATCATTCTTTGCATTGTTCTCAAGTCTAGTAGAGGCTATCTTTTGATAGGCTTTTCCAAAAGATCTTTCATAAAAACATTATTTTGATTTATGCTTTAGAAAAGTACCCTCACCCGAATCCGAATCTGGTTTCACAATAACCTTAGACGGATAGGTGTCGACGTGCCTTGAACTCTAAGACGTGTCTTTGAGCATGAGGACACGGAGGCGGGTTCTAAATTTCCCTCATAATTTAGTGGCGGCTCCAAAACAGTTTTAAAAGGTTTTTCTTATTTAATCCTTTTTAACTTTACGGCCTTAGCAAGACGTCGAGTGGTTCCATGGTCAGATCCCGGTACCTACAAATTCACACACAAATACACATACAAAACTAAGTAAGGGTTAGGCCCTTACCTCGGCAAGATGTCCAAAACCGAGTTCAAGCGAAGGAAAACTGTCACCAAGCCCCTTTCCACGAGTTCACAAGCTACAATTAACGAGATTACTATCAATACCACTATAATACAATTAACGAGATTACTATTAACGAAAATGAAAATTAAAGGATCGAATTCGAATTATACCTTCAATACTCAAATACTAGGGATAAAACTCAAGGAAAACCGACCAACTGAGTCAAAACACGACAAAACGAAGCAACTTAGGCTTGAAATCAACAACAACAAAACCGAGAAAGGCTTGAAATTTAACAATAATGAAAAAACCCTAAATTCTTTAAATCAACCTTAAAACTCAAATAAAAAACCCGAAAATATGAGCATAAGTAATTAAAAAAAAGGATAAATCTAAATTCAATAAATCGACCTAAAACACCTAAATCGAAAAACCCTAGATTCGCTAGAGCACAAATGATTAACCAATGCAAGATAAAACTAAATGACAACAACAAAAGAGATGATGAGAGAAACCTGACACAACAAATGCCGTGGAGGAGGCGGTGGATTCAGTTGAGATTAAGATAAAAAGAGTCGTGGAGGCGGTGGAGGCGAAGGTGGAGTCAGCAGAAATCGATGATGAAAACGATGATGATGAAGACAACGAAGGAGACGATGAATGATGATGAATGATGATTGAATGAAAATGATGAATGAAATAGGAAGAAGTAGAAGAGAACAGGTCGAACAAGGAGCTGAGAAATTTATTTGTTTTGTTTGTGTGTTTTGTATTGAAAGTGATTGAATTAAGGAGGGAGACGAGTTTTGTTTGTGTATATGCTGTGACTATAGTGTCGGTTTTGTTAAAAACCGCCACCATATGTTAATTCACTCTGACATATAATGTCGGTTTTGTTAAAAACCGCCACCATATGTTAATTCACTTTGACATATAATGTCGGTTTTGTTAAAAACCGCCACCATATGTTAATTCAATTTGACATATAGTGTCGGTTTCCTTAAGAACCGCCACCATATGTTATTTCACTTTGGCAAATAATACGTCGGTTTCATTTAAAACCGCCTCCAAATAAGCTATTGTGGCGGTTTTTCTAATAAACGCCACAAATACACTAACTTTTTGTGTCGTTTCTACCATAAACCGACACCATATATGTTCATTTCAACTTTTAGTGTCATTTTATTTAGAACCGACACTATTGCTGCGACACTATTGGGCTTTTTTCTAGTAGTGTCATCAAAATCATCATTAATATCTCCATATATATACCGCAAAGATCGACGACCATCATCACCACCTTATGGTGCGCCCATTCTCCATGCACCGAGCCACCGATAAAGCTGTGCATTTTTCCGGGTTACCCGAATTTTGGATCTGAACCGGTTTTTTAGGTCCGGTCTTAGGGTGGACCTATTGATGACAGGGTCGGTCTATGGTCCTTAGTTTTTGTAGTTTCCGATCCGGTCTAGTGAAAAACCGGAATGTAGCCGAGTGACCCGGTTTAGACCGTTTAAGGGTGTGTGATTAAATAATCAAAATAATTTCCTCTTTTCTCCTTGATACTCACCAATAAATAAATTGTAACCAATAAATTTATGTTAGGAAATATCTTCGTTTTTCATTTTTTTTGGTAATGTAAGAGTTATATTTACCTATAATCTCTACATATATCTTTATGATCTCACATTATTATTTTAAAATTTAATTCTAAAATATTAAGGAACGTAAGTCTGTATATATCTTCTGAATACAAATTTTCCAAATGTCAGTGTATTGATTCACATTTCACATTGTGTTTGGGCCAAAAATGGCCTACTAGTGGAAAAGGATCACTTGGGCCAACACCCATTGCAAGTGGGAGAAATTGGGCCAAAGATGTGAGCAAGTCCAATGCTCTAGGGTAAAGCAACGACAGAATTGGCAACAGAACGGAGAAAAGAAAAAGTCAGCAACCGATCCCCCAAATGTAGCCAGCAGCTCCGAAAAAGGTGCATAGAGACCCTCAGCAGGTACCAAACCCTAAAACCAGCTTTCCAGCCCTATATAAAGCAAATGAGCAGCATTCCAGCGGGGTGACAACATCTCACGCTACGCCCCATCATAATCTATACTCCAATCTACCAGCAGCCAATACTTGAGAGTACCTGAGCATCCCTGCACTACGAAACACTACATAATAATTACTCATTGTACTTTGTTGCTTGTCATACAGTATTTAGTGGAGCACATTAGGTGGGACTAAGATTCCCCCTGCGGTCGTTTCCCGTTCTCGGCTTTTTCCGCGTCACCAAATCCTTTGTGTCGATTTATCTTTGCGCACTTTATTTTCTCGCATTCTTTTCCACTAACACACTTCACCATAACCACATAAATCGAGTTGTTAACCGACCAGATCGCTATACCCCGTTTTATGAGTCAAATAACCAAACCGACTAAATTTGGCTGAAACAATTGGCGCCCACTGTTCGGGGTGATTTTCTCACACGGTTTGATTTAGTGATTTGTGGATCTACTAGTACTATCCTTTAATCTCGTTTTATGGTGATTGTTGTAATTGAGTTTAGACGTATGGAAAAGCAATGAAAAATGACACAAGACACACGATATGTTTACGTGGGAAAAACCCTTAAATGTTAAGGGAAAACCACGGGCACCAAGCCAGGAGAGGATTCGTAGTAGTTCGGGTTCAGGAAATACCGAGTCTGGACCAACTGGTACAGAATACAAAATGAGCAGAAAAAGTGATTGAATGATAATGAATGTTTGAGAGTTAATTGAGAAGTGTAGTGTCTTGCGTAATGTGTCTTTCGATGCCTTTTTCTCCTGAAGTCTCCTCTTTATATAGTGTCCTTGGGTCCAACGTTCGTTTCCTCCTTTGTAGCTAACTTCCCCAACGATTTCTCCAGCGGTTCCTAACTTTAGGGCTCTGTTTCTGCTCTTTGACCAAGTCTACAACGTTCTGCTCTAGGGTTGCTGCTGTTGTTCTGGGCTTGTTCATCGTATTTACTTCTTTTTGTTTGGGCTTGGCCCATCTTGACCTTTCCTCTCCTGACCTGCACCTTTATTCTGTCTGTACAATCTGGTGCTGACTGTAAATCCTGGATCTGATTGTGGATCCTGAACTTGTCTGGACCTGACCGAGGGTCCTGGACCAGCCTGGTTTTCTGGTCCCAACACCCACCGTGGAGCTGGTGATCTAAGTTTGTACATCAACTCGAAACACACATCCATGTACCAGTCAAAAAGTAAGTCAGCATGTCAGGCCTTCTGATGCGTATTATTTATATAGATTATATGCCCCCGGTTTACATGCATTTATCTTGCATTTAGTTGAGTTTATTATTATTTTAGGAGCTATTTGCTTCATACTGCGGTACTGATGTTCCTCGTTCATATTTTGCAGGTTTTGGCAGTCCTGAGCCAAAACCTGAGTTGAGTGGAGCATTACGAGTACCGGGACTACGAGACCAAGCTCGAGCTTATACGGAAGCTCGGGAAGGCGAATAAAAGACCACAAGATCGAAGCCCAAGTGAGAAGAATTGGGCTTGAATTGAAGATAGGAGAACCGGCCAAGGTGAAGGTGGTCAGGCCGGCTAAGGCACATATTTTGTCGGGTTTTGATTTTTAATCCGGATAGTTTTTGGTAATTGGGTCTTAAAAAAAATTTCGAAAAAAAAAGTTAATGGGCCAAACGGGTCAAATTTGACCGTCTTAATCTTAAGACGGATCTTTTGGTCTTAAGGGAGACTTATTGTAATGGAAAATCTACAGTAAAAAATTTGTTTGTCCTCTAAAATTTTTTGTATTATATTTTCATAAATTCCTCAACTCTTCATCTTCCTAATTTATACTACTATTTATTTCTCTAATTTCTTCTACTCTTCTATCTAAATTCTTAAAATTATTCCTAATTTCAAACCTTTTCAACTCTCCTAAAAATGAATAATTATAAACAAATCTTAATGGAAGTGGTTGAATACAAACTTATTTAATCAACAAGTTCGAGTTGAAGCAGCGTTCCAAGTGAACCATATATAGGGCAGAAACTTTGAAGAATCAGTGCACTGCACCAGGGCTGAACGACATGGTGGCGGAGTTAGAGGTGCCTATTGTAGATCTTCGAAGGGCTCATGAACGTGCATGCTTTGAGGGCGATGCACTAAGGGATGAGGTTCATAGGATCCTAGAGGGGCTTTGATCGTTGCATGGTTGTTAAGTTTTCTTGTCTGTTAAAATTTCTATGTTATATAAGTAGTTAAAATAAATGAAACCTAAGATGGCTTGGTCAAGGATTTTAGTAGATGATTTGAGGAGGGGGAGAAGTTGAAGTTTGGGGAAGAGGAAGAAGATGAAATCGGTATTTTATTGTTAATGTCTATTTTAACATTTTCTATTAGAATGTTTTGTATTATAATTAGTATTTTTAATTTAGACATTTTATAAAATATATTTTGGGTTTAGTGGTTATGTAAATGGTTTTAATATAATTTAATTAGTCAAGTAAATTTAACCATTTTAATGGACATAACATCACATATACAACGAATCAATTACGACCGTAAAATATAAAAACGATAGCACTAAATTGTAAAGACAACTATTTTTCTTAAATATAACCTTCGTATAACTATTTTCGTATTTGGAAAATTATTTTCCCTTTAGATTAATTATATACCTTAATTAATATTCCCTCCAAAATTATGACACAATTATGCGCACCAAAAAAATTAAAAAAATTATGACACAATTATCCCTATAGTGTTTTTAAAATGAATCTAACTTAATCAAACTTGGTTTTACCAACTAATTGTTTTTTCGACTCCTATAGTAACAAACTCCCGCATCGCCCAAAAAATAAAACATTATCATGTTTAAATAGATTCTTCTAGATTGCCTTATTGGAATTGTATTGCAAATGAAAAGCCCTTATATCTTTCCTTCTATGTTCACTGGACTTTGTTTTTGGCCTTTGATTTTTCGAATTCAAAACTAATATACTCCCACATCGCCCAAACAATAAATCTGTGTCATATTTAAATAGATTCACTTAGTTGGATCAATTGAATTTGTATTGAATAAATAAGCCCATAAATCACTTATCTCTATTTATAATTTACTTTTTGCTACCTTTTTGCATTTTTCAAGTTTCCTCCCCTTCCAAACCGACTAAGCTTAAAACTACTTCAATATTTATATACCAACCACTTCAATAGGTTGCTGGAATGTGCAAAGATATCATACTCTTTGCTCTAACCTTTATTTTTAAAATAAATCTAACTTAATCAAACTTGAAAATTAAAATGAAAATTAAATATGACCAAAATGTAAATGAAATTAAAATTAAGAATAAATAAAACGAATTAAAAAAGCAAATGAGATTAAATGTTTCACAAAAAACATATTAAATTATAAATAATTAATAAATAAAAACCGTATAAATACGAATACATATGAATACAAATACGTATAAATGAATGTATAGATACAAATACGTATAAATGAAAATACATAGGAAAAATATGAATAAACATAAAAAATTAGGAATAAAAGTGGGAAAAACATTTAATTAAAGATTTCATTTAACTAACAAGTGGCAGCTTCTCATTCAAGGCGTCAAAAAATGAGTTGATACTGAGTGTCACCATAGTCTTTTCTTAAATTTACCTAAATGTTTTGAATCAAAATGACACTAACGTTATTTATTCGCATTAATTGGTTCACGGGTTAACGTTATAACCAATGAATTTAGGGGACGCTTGGTATGTAAAGGAGAAAGGGAAAAGGAATCAGAAAGAGAATTAGAGGGAAAAGAATGTGATTACTCTAATTTTAGGTTGCTGTTTGGTACAACCCGGAAAGAAAATGGTATTCATTTGTAACTGTTTGGTATGAAACAAGGGAATCAAACTATATTTTTTTAAAAATAAAATTATTTTTACTTTCATAAATGTACTCATTGATTTATTTTAAATAAATTCACGTTCTTTTTCAAAGAAGTTACTATAAATACGGAAAATAACAATTTAGCCACATTGCCATAAAATTGACAAATTTAATTGCGATAACAAAATAATTATCACCTGAATTCATAAGCACAAAAAACAAGATAGAATTCATAAAAATGGCAAAAAAAACTATATAGCATTATAATAACAAAAAAAAAAAAAAATCAAAAGGCAAAAAAATTATTATAATAACAAAAGAATCAGAACGTAGCATTATAATAATAAAAATGGTAAAAAAAACATATTATACAATAACAAAAAAAAAAAAGAAAACAAGAAGAAGAAAATGGCAGATCTGGCCAGCAGGAGGCCGACAACAACTTGGTCGGATGAAAGGGGAAGGGAGGCCGCTAGAGTGGGACCTCAAGCAGGCGGTTGTGGGGCCGCAAGAGGTGGCTGTGGGGCCTCAGGAGGCAGCCAAAATGCTTCGGTGGGGCCCGCAGAGATAAGTCGCCGGAGTCGGTGGTGGGTCGTCGGTGGTGCACCATAGCGGTGGATTGCCGTAGAAATAGGTCGCCGAAGTTGATTAGGGTGTTTTTTTTTAAATTGATAAGTGAGATGTAGGTACGAGGAGAGAATAGAGAGGAATAAAAATGAATAAGAGGAGGGGGGGTATGAAATTCAGAAGCAAAAGGGGATACTTAAAAGGTAAATTAAGGAAAGAGAATGACAAAAAACTTCAAACAAATAATAACTAAGGGAATTAGACTTTTTCAATCCCTTTCCCTTTCTTGAAACCCCCTTATCAAACGCCCCCTCATTATTTCAAATTACTTCTAATAGCGGCTGCTCATATCAATTTTAGATATTATTGCATGAATTTATTTATTGTGGATTTTGCCTAGGCTCTAAATTGTTGACTAAATTATTTTCATTACAAATAAACCATATCAATTTTAGATATTATTGCATGAATTTTTAAACATGTCCGTACAACTTTACACGGGTATTAAACTAGCAAAATTATTAAAACTACAACTCGTGAAGTTCACGGGTTTTTTAACACCCCGTGTTATTTTAACACAATATTATAAAAGAATTTAATTCCTTAAATTAAATTCATCCTTTTCCTTATAATAAAAATGCGTCTAAATTTTTTTCGTCAAATAATACTATCTATCTTATGTTCAAATTTAAAATTTGTGGAATATAAAAATAAAATATATTATCCTTAGAATTCAAAAAGAAACACATTTCAAATTTTTATGAAAATCAACCACAAAACTAATATCGCCTTTCAAATTTCAAAAAGGTTAAGTCATGTTAACTATTCATAAAAATAGAAGTAAAACCTTTTATTCATAAAATTCAATTTCGGACATTTTTAATTCTCGAATAAAAATGGAGCCTTATATCTTTCTCGTCTTTGAAATTCAAGTCAATGATTCCAAACACGCAAATCAAGGCCAAAAGTGTACGGTCCAAAGGTGGTGGCTAAGCCATCTTATCCTCTTCCATTTTCTTTTTTTTTTTTTTTTTTTTTTTGGTAAAATGTAAACAATCATTAATATCAAAACTTCTTTTTACAACCTATGGTGAGAAAAACCTAGCATTTGCTATACAACTTATCCAACCACAATCTATCTCTGCTATCAGGGACGAAGCCAGGATTTGATTCCAGCCAGGGCTGAAACATTTACGAAAATTTAATGACTAGTTAATTACTATAAGTAGGGTGCACAAGAGATGAAGACATCGAGTCAATTCACAAGCATGATAAGACCGTAACGACAATACAAAATCATATCGCATACGGTGTATATCCTGCTAAACTATTTGATTATTAATGTGTACATAACAAATACATATTGTATATATTACGGAGTACTCCATTAGTCTATTATCTATTATAACAATAAATTACATACAAATGGGGAAAGAAAACTACTCCGTAAGATAAAGTACACTCATTTTCATTTTATATCATGAAAACGAGTAAGAATTATTTAAAAGAAAATTTTGTAAGATATAATGAAAAGGTTGAAAGTTAACAAATTAAAATTGTAATCAATACATATTTATTAAGACCAACCTTGCTTCAAATAAGAGACATTGTCTAAGGAAAAAAAAATTGAGTTGCCAATTATTTTTGTGAAAATTTTAAGATATTATCTACGAGTACAATTTAATAAGGCAAAATTAAATAAAAGAAAAAATAGGGGTGTTGAATGATAGTCAAGTAACAAAATAGGTTTAAAAAAAAAAAGCTAGAAAAATAAACACTCATATGTCTAATACAAGAATCGAACACAAGACCAAAGAGTTACAAAAATAGCAAAACTACCACTACACCACTTCAATTTCAATGTATACATTTACAGCTTTGTTATTTATTATCTAAGTGCAGTTTAAGCGAATTCCTAAAATTGAACCCGGCCCAAGCCTGTTGGGCCATACATTGGCTCCGTCCCTGTCTGCTATTTAGATTAATCGCTATAGATATGCACGAGATCGTAGCTCATTTCTGAGGCATCGGAACATTATCTCCGGTCTAGCTATACGACCATATAATCGACTCTTATTTCGACATTGCCAAATGTAATAGACACTTCCTACTACAAAAGCAAATAGTACTTGACGTTGGAATCTTGATCCCTTCCGCGTCTGATACACCCTAGTCCAGTCATTTAAATTCAAGGTATCCAAGCCAAAGAAGTTACGTAGCTGATCAATCCACAACTTGCTGACACAACATCCAAAAAAGAGGTGCTTGACATCCTCCTCTTCTTCATGACAAATGAAGCACAGACTATCATTAGTAATACCAAAACGTACCAGTCTATCCAACGTAGCTAGTCTTCTTCGTGCTGTCAACCATGCAATCAACATGTGACGTGGGATGTTATATCTTGACCATATCACCTTTGTCCATCCTTGTTTTGCATGACTCCTGTTCGGGGTGATTTTCTCACACGGTTCGTTTATGTAATTGTGGATCTACTAGTACTATCCTTTAAGTTAAGTTTTATGTTGTTCGTGGTTTAGGGATTAGAACGTGTACAAGATAACGAAAATAGAACAAGACACACGATATGGTTACGTGGGAAAAACCCTTAAATGTTAAGGGAAAACCACGGGCGCCAAGCCAGGAGAGGTTATGCACTAGTTCTGGTTCAGGAAGTACAGAGTCTGGACCAACTGGTACAGAATACAACAATATCGTAAAATAATAAAGTGTTTAAATGCTTGAGAATTGCGTAGAGTGTTGAGTAGTTGAGTTGTGTGACTTGTTGTTGAATGATCTCTTCTTTCTGAATTCTACTCCTTTTATAGTGCTTTAGGGTCCAACGTTCACTTCCTTCTTTGTAGCTAACTTCCCCAACTATCACTCCAGCAGTTCCTATCTTCAAGGCTTCGTTTTCTGCTTCCTAGACCAAGTCTTCCAACGTCTCCTTCTAGGGTTGCTGCCGAGTTTTTGGGCTTTCTTCTTTGATGTTTACTTCTTTTGTTGGGCTTGGCCCATCTTGACTTTTCCTCTCCTGGCCTGCACCTTTGTTTTGTCTGTCCCGTCTAGTGTTGTCTGTACGTTCTGGTCTAGGCTGCGGATCCTGTACCCGTCTAGGCCTGGCCCAGGGTTCTGCACCAGCCCGGGTTTTTGGTCCCAACAGTTTGTCCCCCATCTCCTTGCCCTACAGTCCTGAACTGGGGGGTAAGGAGATGCTTCTGTCCTTGATCCTGGTCCAGGGCTGAACCTGGCCCAGGCTCCTTCTGTTTTGCTGTGTCTTTGGTCCTGAGACCTAAACTTTATAATTAATGAAGTAGTTGGCTTTTCGTGGGGAAGTGCGCCCTATTTTGGCGCTCAATGTACTGCGCACGTCATGTCGTGGGTCAGATCACGTCTCTTCGCGCGTTTATTTTTGTAAAAAACCATCCAATTTCTTTTTTTGTGCCACTATATATATCCTAGTTTTTGTTTTGCTTCTCTCTCTAACTCATTCCTCTTTTGTTTTTATTTGTTTTGCAACCGAGAACCCTAGCAAAAAATCCCCAAATTGATTTGCAAAAAACCCTAGCTTCTTCTTCTTTCCATTGATCATGGCACGTAACGATACCGGTCCTTCCACGGCGGTTTCTTTCTCTTATGGTAACTCTATCTTTCAAGCGACGGACTTGATTAAGGACGTCAACATCTTCCCAAACTTGCTTGCTCAAGGGGCCGTGGCGAAGCTAAAAAGGGAAGGAAAGATCCCTGAAAGCGCCGAGGTCTGGGCCCAGACACTAAGGACGTTAGGGTGGATTGGGTGAGCCCTGGCTGGTTCTCGATTTTTGAGTCATCCTTCAAGTTCGGTGCAAGTTTTTCGCTCTGTCGCGATGGCGCTTTCTTGAGCCTTTGTTCAAGTCTTTGCCTGTCAAGTTATGCCTTCTGTTTGGCGATTGATCCATGGGATCGATTCCCTTTGCCGGAGGTATGGGGTTGAGATCCATCTTGCTGATATTAGGAATACTTACCGCTTGCGAATGTACAAGAAAAAGAGGGTTCACTTTCGTTTGAGGGATAGATGCTTGCCTCTCTTGACCCGTCTGGATGTGGGTGATGAGAGTAACTGGACCAGCTACTACATGTTCATCCGGAGCTATACTTTGGGTCCAAATGTCTGGGCACCTGAGTTCTCTTTGAAGGGGACTGGTATGTCCTTTGAACTTTTGGATTGGCCTGCATTTTGTTCTTACATGTGTTCTTTGCTTAGGTTTGTTGTGGATTTGTTTTGTAGTTTCTGACTGGGTCCCTACCCCCGATGACCCTGAATCAAGGAGGAGGATTCAGGCGTTCCTGGATCTGCCTGCTGACAAGAGGACCTGGCCCAAGTGTATGCATCCTGATGACGATGAAGTTGTGGAGGTGGTTCCTGCTCCTGAGCAGCATGACGGTGACGGTGAAGAAAGTGAAGAAGATGAAGAGGAGTCTGGAAATGAAGAGGAGGTTGTGCCCGAGGAGGGTGAGAAGTCTGTAAGCGGGGTTGCTGGTGGGGGTGGTACAGGTATGTTTGACCAGACGCCCATTCATGTGACTCCATTGAATTCTGTACTGCCTGGGACTGGTGGCCATCCCACTCTGCCCCCTTTGCGAATCCCTGGCGTAGGCCAAAGTTCTGTGCCTAGCGCTGCTACTAGTACTGACATATTCTCTCTGGTTCATGACTTGATACATCTTCCGTTCCTTCGTAATTTGTTTCCTGCGATGTTTCCAGCCTCTGGATCCAGCAAGAAAACTTTTCTGCCCATGGATGCTATTGCTGCACGGATTGCTCAGGCTCGTGAGGCTGCTAAGTCTGGTAGTAGCTCTGTTCCAACTGCTGGTCTGGTGGCCCCCTTTTCTGAGTCTTCCAAGAGGAAGGCGCCAGAAGGGGTCCATACCAGGTCTTCAAAGATGGTCGCCGAGTCTCCTGAGCCTACCCCTGACCAGAAGAAAAGGAAGAAGGGGAAGCTGCCTCAAATGAACCCCGTGCTCTCAATACCATTGCACTCCCAAAGCCAATCAGAGTATGTTTCCCTGGGGAAGTCCCTGAGTGAGAATTTTGCTACACTGTCCTCTGCACCTGCTGCCCTAGATCCCACACGCCTGGCGCACAAAATGGTGGGCTGTTGTGCTCAGGTTTGTATCTTTTCCTTGGTTTTTGTTTTTGTTCAGAGTTACTTTTGATATGGTCCTGATTTTCTGTTTTGTTCTGTACCTGTAGTTGCTACTTATGTCTGCCAGTCTTGGTTCTACGGTGCCACTTCTAGAAAGTGGTAGAGGTCAGGCTGAGGTTGAGAATGATGCACTTCGTTCTTCCCTCGAGACTAGCAATAAGGAGCTTGAGAGTGTGAGTCTTCGTTGTGAGAGGATGGCCACTCTGAGCAAGACCAGCTCCGAGAGGGTCCGGATGCAGGATACCCTTATTGCAAAGCTGACCCAGGAGATTGAGGGACTCAGGGCTGAGGTTAGTCAGCATAATGTGGCTTTGGCGGATTCGAGTGTATTTTATACACTTCGTACCCGTGTCGAAATGATGAATGCGATACGAAGAGCGTGCGACTTGGGATCTTCTGCGAGCTTGCTACCTTTAAGCGGCTATTTCTGGGCGGCCTATTACGGAGCAGTGGAAGTTCGCCAATTTGCTCGGCTGATCCGGGAGATCTGGTGGGCCCAACGCCGGGGTTGATGTTGCTGGAGCATCCTGTGCTGATCCTGCGGAAGAAAACGTTGAGAGGACAGGTGAATCTGATGATGGCACCAACTGAACTTTTTTATGATGGTTGTTTGTGTTTTCTGAACAATATTTTGAATTTGCTAGGGGGAATGTCCCCTTTTGATATTTGGCCTGTAAGTATTTGCACTTTGTTTATTTGTTTTTGAACTTTTGGTACTGTACCCATGCACAGGCATGGGCTGACTTTTTAGATCCTGACTTTTGACATCTTTTTGCTATGCTATGTTATGTTACGTTTCGTTATGTTTTGTCATGTTTTGTCTTTGTTATGATGCGCATATAGTTTGTTGTGAATTTGTAAAGTAGCATGCATGCGTTTGATAATTTAGGCGACTTACACTTTGGGGCTCCCTTAACGGACATTACTCCCTGTCCCGTTGTTGCAGTCGTACTGGGGCTGGAGCCCAAGGTTTTGTCTTTGTCTTTGGTTCTGGGCTGGACCAGATTTCTGTTCTGCTTTATGCGCACAAAAAGGGGTCAGGGCTTGGCCAGTTGGCGTTAGCCAACTGACCCTCCGACGCCAAGTCAAGACAATTGTATAGGATAAATTGTAAAGGAAAAGTTTTGAGTTGTGTGCATTACCAGATAAGCTGGTCCAGGGCACTTTAGATGTGTTAGAGCTGGAGGTGGAGTCTATTCCAAGGTCTTGGGATCATGTCTCCTTCGAGTTTGTAGTCTGTAAGAGCCTTTCCACATTCTTTGAATCAATAAGGTATGGGCCTTCCCAGGTTGGGGCTAACTTGCACTGTGACCTTGTCCCTAGTGTTACGAAATACTTTTCTCGGGACCAGGATCTCACATCCTGAAGATTCGTACTCTCACATTCTTGTTGTAACCGGCCTGAGTTGTTGGTATCTTTGCTAACCTTATCTTTGCTAAGTCTCTCGAGCTCTTGGAATTTGTATCCAGCCGCCGCAGAGTAGTTCATTATTCTCAAAAATGTATTGAGTCCATACCGATTTGTTGGAGCGTGCACTTCTATTGGTAGTCTGACTTCACATCCATAAACCATTGAGTATGGAGTTTGTCCTGTTGCTCTCTTGGGCGTGGTCTGTCGCCCACGATGCGATGGCAATTCTTCTACCCACCTTCCTTGTTTCTCCATCAGCTTCTTCTTGATGCAGTTGATCACAATTTTGTTGCTGGACTCAGCTTGTCCATTTGCTTGAGGATATCTTGGTGGAGAGGTCACCAAGTTGATGTTCCACTTTCTACAGAAATCTCTGGTCTTGTTTCCCACGAATGCAAGTCCATTGTCACATACTATTTCTGAGGGGATCCCGTACCTGCTGATTATATTTTTCTTGATGAAGGCAATTACTTCTTTTTCTGTGACGTTTTTGTATGCATCTGCCTCTATCCATTTGGAAAAATAATCATCATTGCAAGCATGAACACCTTACGCCTGGAGCCATTGGCAGTTTGCCAACTAAGTCCATGCCCCATTTCATGAATGGCCATGGTGCTGATATGGAGTGCAGGTTCTGTGCAGGTTGATGTATTTCTGGACCATGCCTTTGACAAGCGTCACACTTTGTGGCATACTGGATGCTATCTGTTTTCATTGTGGGCCAGTAATACCCCATTCGCAAAATTTTGTTGACCATGCTCCTACCACCTGTGTGGTTTCCACATTGTCCATCGTGTATTTACGATAATCGCCCCGACCTGGTCAGTTCTAGCGGCAGCAGTCTGATCAGTTAAAGGACCTTCTGAATAGTATGCCCTGTATGATTGTGTATCTGGATGCCTTGATTCTGAACGCTCTGGCCTCGATCTTGTCCTGTGGTAGCTTATTCTGGACCAACCATTCGTAATATGGTTTGGTCCAGCTCACGAGTGCCTGGGCGTGTTGCAGCAGGGTTTGTACTTTACGGATTCTTTGGTTCCAGGACGTGTACAATTGGTATACTGTCCAGCGCACCAGGTTCAAATGCTGATCCAATGTTAGCCAAAGCATCTGCCTGTACATTCTGATCTCTAGGGACTTGCTCAACCTCAATGTTAGTGTATTTAGTCAAAAAGATTTTTGACTAAACAAGATATGCAATCATCTTAGAATCTTTAGCAGCGTACGTACCGTTGATTTGGTTGGCTACCAGCAAAGAGTCTAGTTTTACCTTTAGATTCTGGACTTTCATGTGGGACATACATTCGATCTGCTATAAGTGCCTCGTATTCGACTTCATTGTTGGTAGTCTGAATTCACGAGGATACGACTGTACTTATCTTGTCCCCTGTGGCGACTTCAAGACCACACCTAGTCCTGTACCCACGATGTTGGTGAACCATCTGTCCCGAGTTCCTGTGTCTGCTGTTTTACGGTCGGATGGAAGATCTCCTTTGTTACCTGCTCTTCTAGTGCGGGAGTGAAGTCGACCACAAAGTCCGCTAGAGCTTGAGATTTGATTCGCATTACGGGCTCATAGGATAGATCGTAGGTGCTTAACCCATCGACCATTTTGACATGCGACCTGAAAGTTACGGTCTAGACAAGATGCGATCTCACAGGAACATTAGTACGAATGTGAATGTGATGTGCCTCAAAGTATGGGCGTAACTTGGTACCAGCAACTGTTAAAGCCAACACAAATTTTTCCAATCTGTAATACCTGGTCTCGCATCCGTAAGACTTTTACTTACATAATACAGGATGTTCTTGTCCATCCGGCTCTCACCAGGATCGCACTTACGAGGCTTTACATTGCAGGCAGTGCAGGACCGGTGACTCCTGGTTGAGGCTTGGATAAAAGTGGGTGATGATAGGTATGCTTTCAGGTCTGGAATGCTTTCTCATGCTCATCCCCAGTTGAACTGCTTGTTCTTTCTCAGAAGATCATAGAATGGCTTGCACCTTTCAGAAGACCTGGAGATGAATCTGTTCAGCGTTGCTACTCTTCCAGTCAGTTTCTGGACATCTTTCGGGCTCTGGGGGGACTGCAAGTTGATTATTGCTGAGATCTGCTCTGGACTAGCTTCTATGCCTCTTTTTGTCACCATATAGCCTAAGAACTTTCCTGCAGTGACACCAAAGGTGCATTTAGTAGGGTTTAATTTCATATTATACTTTTCCAGAATCTCAAACGCCTTTTCCAGGTCCTGGATGTGATCCTCAGCTTTCTTTGATTTCACCACCATATCATCAATGTAGACCTCCATTGTATCTCCAATCTGGTCCTTGAACATCATGTTCACCAGCCTTTGATATGTTGCACCTGCATTCTTTAGTCCAAAAGGCATAGCCTTGTAGCAATATATTCCTCTGCTGGTCATGAACGCTGTATGCTCCTGGTCTGGAGGGTGCATCCTGATCTGGTTGAATCCGCTAGCTGCATCCATGAATGTCAGCACCTCATGTCCTGCGGTGGCATCCACCATGGCATCTATGTGTGGTAGTGGAAATGAATCTTTTGGGCACGCCTTGTTCAGGTCTGTATAGTCCACGCATACTCTCCACTTGCCATTCTTTTTCTGGACCACAACTACATTTGCCAACCAATCTGGGTACATCACTTCTTTAATCATGTCCATGTCCAGCAATTTCTGTACCTCCTGGTTCACAATCTCATTACGTTCTGGTGCAAACTTCCTGCGTTTCTGTTTCACAGGCTTAAAACTTGGGTCAATATTTAACTTGTGTGTAATAACATCAGAACTTATACCAGTCATATCAAAATGGGACCAGGCAAAACAATGCTCTTTCTTCCTCAGAAAGTCAATTAGAAGCGGTCGATTACCTCTGAGCGTCGAACCAACGAACCTTCTGTCAGGTCTTTCTTGACCAAAACAATTTCATCTGTCTCCATGCGTGGGACGGGATTCTCAACGCACTGACAGTCGCTTTAATTGCTATCACGAGGACTTACCGACTAGGAGGTTTCAGGTATCTGTAACACTCTGCGCCGCTTTGTTGCTTCTCCTCCGACCGCCGCCGCCCCCACTTTGTTGGTATCTTTATGCACTGGTGGTACGTTGAAGGTACAGCCTTGAGGTTGTGGATCCAGGGTCGCCCTAGGATTACGTTGTATGAGGATAGGCAGTCTATCACGCAGAACTTCTCGAAAGAGGTGACTCCTTCCACATACGTTGGTAGGGTGATCTCTCTCAAGCTGTGCTTTGTCTCTCCACTGAACCCTACCAGGACACTGGACTTCTTCGTTACATCAGATTCTTTCAGCCCCATAGCTTCCAGCGCCTCCATCATGATGATGTTGACTGAACTGCCTCCATCTACCAGGACTCTTCTGACCATGCAGGTTCCAATCTGGATCTTGATTACCAGTCCATCGTGGTGTGGCCCATGCACTCCTTGTAGGTCTGACTCATCAAACACAATCTCCTGGGCTGGACCTGCTTGTCCTGCTGGTGGCTGTTGCCTGTTCTCGAGCTACGCTGCGGCGAGAATATGTTAGTCCACAAATATCTGATCCACCAGGGATGAATTTTACCTCATGGGTTGGTGGTGGTGGTGGTGGAAGATCTCTGGGCTCATCTCGTTCATCTCTGTTCCTCCTGTTCCTGGGCAGGATATCCTTCAGGTGACCATTCTTTAGCAGATGAGCTACTTCCCTCCTGAGAGCTATGCAGTCTTCTGTGGTGTGCCCGATATCAGAATGGTACTCACACAACTGTTGTGTCTCGCCTTGGATTTGGCTTCTCACTCGCTTTTGGCCATCTGACTGCTGAGCCCAACTTGTCCAACTTGTTGATCAGGCCTGGAAGATCTCTGAGAAGCGATACTCAAAGCGGAGGTGGAACTACGGGTGCATCGGTCTGCATTCATCCACGCGTTTGCCTCCCTCCTGTTTGGCCTCTGATATGGACCAGGCCTGTTGTTGTTGTGCCTCTGGGTGGTGACTTTTCGTTCGACCACCTTACGGTCACGATATCGTGCCCTGAATTCTTGATCCTCCTCTACTCGATGCGGGCGAGCCTTAGCCTGCACATCCTCAAAAGTAGAACAAGGGTAGCGAGTTAGTTCAACATAAAGGTCAGAATCTCTAACCAAACCTTGCCTGAAGGCCTCAATGGCCGTGCCGATGTCACATCTGGGGATGGACACTTTTTCCTTGTTGAAGCGGTGCAGGAAGTCCCTCAGAGACTCGTTCTCGTTCTGGATGACTTGATGCAGGATCATCGGTGCGCTTCTCCAACAATCTGCTACTGGCGAACTAGATGTTGAAAAGGTTGATCAGCTCCGCAAAGGACTTGATGGTCTTGATTGGTAGATTGATATACCACTTTGGAGAAATTTGGACGGTCAAGGTTGAACCAAAGCTTTTGCACATGCAAGCCTCTCTCTTTTCTGCTGGAATAGGAGCGTTGAACATCCTCTGCTGTCTTGTGCAACATGTTCGGAGGATCTCTTTGTCCCATCATAGAGCTTTAGGTTGGGTCTTTGAGTACTTCTTTGGCATCTCGACCATTGCAATGCGATCATCAAAGGGTGAATCGGCGCATAGCTCCCTGGTCTTTGCCTCTTGATGGGTGGTGGAAGTCCTGAAACCTTTCGTACCAACTCTGAGAGTTTTTGCATCTCCATCATCATGTATTCCATGACCTGGCCCGCACTTACTCCCTCTGGTGTCTTTGGTTCGCCGCCTCCTCCTGCACCATTGTTCTCTTGATCTTCCTCCACATGGAGTGGATCGCCTTTTGTACCTTTTGACCCTGCAGAAGAGAAAGTAGAGAAGTCAAGTTGTTTGATCACGTCAGAAAATGGTGTACATGGTGGGATCCTGGATCCTGAGGCTTTCTTCTGTGCAGAGGCCTCCAACTGCTTCTTTAGGGCAGTCTCTGCCTCCTTCAGCCTTGCAGCCTCAGCCTAGCATCCTCTGCAGCTTTCTTGGCCTGTTCTGCAACTTGCTTGGCTTGTTGCAACTCTTCCTGGAGCTTCAGCAGGGCTTCTGCACTTGTACCTTCCATCTTTCGCGTTGGTTGATCTCGTTGATTGGGAAAAGGTTATAGGATTAATAAACTAGTATCCCCACAGACGGCGCCAAACTGTTCGGGGTGATTTTCTCACACGGTTCGTTTATGTAATTGTGGATCTACTAGTACTATCCTTTAAGTTAAGTTTTATGTTGTTCGTGGTTTAGGGATTAGAACGTGTACAAGATAACGAAAATAGAACAAGACACACGATATGGTTACGTGGAAAAATCCCTTAAATGTTAAGGGAAAACCACGGGCGCCAAGCCAGGAGAGGTTATGCACTAGTTCTGGTTCAGGAAGTACAGAGTCTGGACCAACTGGTACAGAATACAACAATATCGTAAAATAATAAAGTTTTTAAATGCTTGAGAATTGCGTAGAGTGTTGAGTAGTTGAGTTGTGTGACTTGTTGTTGAATGATCTCTTCTCTCTGAATTCTACTCCTTTTATAGTGCTTTAGGGTCCAACGTTCACTTCCTTCTTTGTAGCTAACTTCCCCAACTATCACTCCAGCAGTTCCTATCTTCAAGGCTTCGTTTTCTGCTTCCTAGACCAAGTCTTCCAACGTCTCCTTCTAGGGTTGCTGCCGAGTTTTTGGGCTTTCTTCTTTGATGTTTACTTCTTTTGTTGGGCTTGGCCCATCTTGACTTTTCCTCTCCTGGCCTGCACCTTTGTTTTGTCTGTCCCGTCTAGTGTTGTCTGTACGTTCTGGTCTAGGCTGCGGATCCTGTACCCGTCTAGGCCTGGCCTTTTTGGTCCCAACAACTCCCTTGCAACCACTGGTACACATACTTAATAGAGTATTCCTAACCTGCCTTCATCCAACCTTGATGCACAAAGCCAGCCTTGATCCTTTCCTTTACTGAGCATATTTTTCGCCAGCACCAGCTGGTGTTTACAGAAGGTTGATACTCCATCCAGCTCCCTGCCTTGAGATAGACATGGTGACCCACCTGACCCACACATGGTCAGCTTTAATGTGGATCCACCAAGGCAATTTACCAATGGCTACCTGATTCCAACTCCTATTATAAATGACACCCAAGCCACCAGCCTCCTTTGCAAGACACACATCTTCCCAAGCAACAGGGCAACTGTTACTATGGTGTTCATGCCCTGCCCATAAATATGATCTACACAAACTATCCACCTTCTTTATTTTTCTTTTTCTTCTTATTTTCAAAAGTAAACTTAACATCAAAAAAAGTTTGATTTAAATGGTAATCATTTTAGTTATTTTAATAAATCATTTATCTTAATATCAAAATTAATATTTCTTTTCTACTTAACTAACTTTTTTCTAAATTATCGAAATTATAAGTAACCCCTAATTGAAATCAATTAATTTTTTGACGATTAAATATAATTCTCTAAATCAAAACATTCAACGAAAAAAATATAGATTTCAACTTAGGAAAATTATATTCGAAATTTCAAGATTTAGATCTCGATCTTGTTTTGGTGCACTTTCGAATTTTTTTTTTCGATTTTATTTGAAAACACTAATTTAAGATCATATCTTTTATTTCGAAACTTTTCGCAATCGCGCAAATCGAAAATTTCAAAAACGAAAATCGAGCCCGAAAAATGGTTCTTTGAACCGAGAGATTTGGACACCAAAGTCAAAGTTCTATCCTCTTCCATTTTTTTTTTCTTACACATGTCCAATTTTACTTACACATCTAACTAGTCATCATCAATTTTGATTATGTAATTAAATTTAAAGATTATACACAATAATAATACATACAAAATACATTACTAATACAAATGTTACTACCATTTTCATTTCCATCACTTTTAAAAATTTTCTAAAGTAGTAAATAAAATATTTTAGTCTTAAAATTGTAAAATGAATATTTTTCATAAAATCGTCAAAACCCTACACTTTAACATTTACCGTCTTTATTACCCGAACTTTTTCATAACACGTTTTTCGAGAACGAGATATTTAAAAACATCAAGGGGACGTTTTCTTAACCAAATAGTAATATGGTCAAATTGTCAAAGTTGATGATTAATGTTATTTCCTTTTAATTAAACTTTATTTAATTAAAATCCTATATTTAATATCTAAATTAATGCAACTTCTTTCACAAACTTTACGAGACCAATTTTATCACCTAAACTACCACAAATGCCGTGACTTTCTCCTCACTATCTCTCATTTATTTTCTCTCATTTTTCTTCCAATAACACTTACAATAAATACTACAAGTACAATAATAACCTAACAATTCCTAAGTGTTTTAGTTTAATTAGTGGGTCTTTGAAGCTTGATTCTTTGGGGTTTTAGAACTAACATTCATGGGTTATTACACTACTACAAATTTGAGCAAATACAACGGCAAAAAAACAACACAAATTATGGCCTTGTGTTGTTTTTAATATTATAAACAACGACTAAAAAATATGTGTTGTTTAAAGTAATGGCGCCAAACCAAACTCAGTATTATAAACAACGCAAAAAAAAAAAAACTTTAAACAACGGTTTAATTATAAATAACGGGATTGAAGAATTTGTGTTTAATAAAACGGTTAAATAATAAAACCGTTATATATATAATTACTAAATAAAACGGTTTTATTAAATAACCGTTTTATTTACATAATAATTAAATACAACGGTTTTTTTTTATAAAAGCCCGTTTTAAATACCTTGTTATCAATTTATTGTCAATTGATTTTTTAAAAATGAATAACACTTAAATATAACGGTTTTATTCAAAAAAACCGTTTTATATAATACTATTTAAAACGATTATTAATAAAAACCGTTTTAAATAGTGTTATTTAAAACGGTTTTTCAAAAAAACCGTTTTATATATTACTATTTAAAACGGTTATTAATAAAAACCGTTTTAAATAGTGTTATTTAAAACGGTTTTTCAAAAAAATCGTTTTAAATAGTGCTATTTGAAACGGTTTTTCAAAAAAAAACCGTTTTATTTGATATTATACTGAATTTTAAAAAAAAACGCTTTATTTGATATTTAAAACGGTTTTATTGAAAAACCGTTATTTATAATACTTTTTAAAACGGTTTTTCAATAAAACCGTTATTTATAATTAATCTATCCAAAATTTTAATTTGGCGCTGAAATGTAAAGTTAGGATAGTTTAAACGTTTTTTTTCTCTCATACTCTATATTTTTCATTCGTACTTGGACTCATTTTCTCTCGTAGTCTATATTTTTTTTTTTCTCTCATTATTTATATTTCATTTCAATATTATTCATTCCGTTAATTTTCATACTATAATCTAAGGTATGTTCTTTCACTTTTGTACCCTAATTTATATTGTTAAATTGATATTGTTGTTTGATTTTGTTTTTTTGATCGATTTTATGTAAATATTTGTTGTTGTTGTTGTTGTTGTTGTTGTTTTTTGTTGTTGTTGTTGTTGTTGTTGTTGTTGTTGTTGTTTTTTGTTGTTGTTGTTGTTGTTGTTGTTCTTGTTGTTCTTCTTCTTCTTCTTCTTCTTCTTCTTCTTCTTGTTGTTGTTAATTGTTGTCGTTGTTGTTGTAGTTATTGTTGTTGTTGGGGTTGGGTCATGAGGTGGAGGCCGAGGGAGGGGCAAGGATGGGGCCGAGGGGGGGCAAGGATAGGGCCGAGGGAGGGGAGATGTCGGTATTACATAGGTGGTGGTGGTGGTGGTGGTGGTGGTTGTTGTTGTTGTTGTTGTTGTTGTTGTTGTTGTTGTTGTTGTTGTTGTTGTTGTTGTTGTTGTTGTTGTTGTTGTCGTCCTCGTCCTCGTCGTTCTTGTTGTTGTTATTATCTTAGGTTTCTCGACAACTCGATGACAAATAATGTGTATATTATCTTAGGTTTCTCGACAACATAACGAAGCAAGCTAAGTATGTGAGTTCTTGTAGTTTTTGATAATTTATATAAATTGTATTTGGATAATTTATTAAAATTGTATTTGGAAAATTTATACAAATTGTATTTGGATAATTTATATAAATTGTATGTCGATAATTTATTAAAATTGTATTTGGATAATTTATATAAATTGTATTTGGAAAATTGTCGTGCAATTATAGTAATTTAATTTAGTAATTTTTTTTTAAAAAAAAATAGAGCTTTTTAAAACGGATATTTAGAAAAACCGTTTTAAAAAGTCCACTATTTATAACAGTTATTTACAAATAACCGTTATAAAAAGTCCATTATTTATAACGGTTATTTACAAATAACCGTTATAAATAATCATTTATAACGGTTTTTAATAACCGTTATAAATGTTATTTGTAACCGTTTCGTATATTTTTTTTTTTGCGTTGTTTTTTATTTTTTTCAACGGCCAAGGAAACAACGGTCCTTTTTCTTATAAAAACGGTTTTATGGCGTTGTTTTTGCCTTGTTTTGTGGTAGTGTTATGGGTGAAAAAATTCCGGGTCTAAAATTTATTTTAGATCCCCCGACGATTAACCATCTAATTTAAGGTGCCTCCGCACACTAGTTTATTTTCATATATTATGATATAGTTTGTGTGTGAAAAATAAATAATTTGTTATAATATATGTATATTGATTATATTATATGCTAAGGTATTTTATTTGTGCTTATGTGTTTATGTGATGTGTAATAAAATGATAATAACTAATAATAATGCTTATAAACTTAATATGTTTCATTTTTACATCATATTGTTTTTCATTTTATTTATACATTTTAAATTGTTGTTTATATGTTTTGTTTATGTTTTATGAGTTTTAAATATATAAGTTTATATGTAAAATTATGTTAAATATTAATTATGAGTTTAAAGTGAAGAAAAATCGAAAATATAAATTTTGTGAAAAATATTAAAGGTCATTCCCATTAATTTTTGATCAATTTTTATTTTTAATTTTGGTAAATAATATGTTATGTTAAGTTATGTTAAAATAATTGTTATTATGTTAGTAAAATTAATTTAGGAAAATAAATTATAAATTGTTAAGTGTGAAAATGTGTTCTTGAGATGTTCATTGTGTTCTTCATGTGTTCTTCATGTTCTTGATGTTATTCATGTGTTCTTCAAATGTTAGCTTACTTTGATCCATAATATTTTTATGTTTGTTGTTTTTATTGTTTTAAATTACTAGTTAGTATTTATATTAGTATGTATATAATTTAAACAACTAAAATCATTAAAAAACTAAAGTTAGAAATTTAAAGTGTTGTAAAACACTATACATGGATATAATAAAACTTTTGATCAAAGTTATTACTTAAGTTTAAATCACTTTAGTATAGTTTAAATAATTAGTATATGAAAATTTTAAGTCAAAAACCGACAAATTAGAAAAAGTAAAATAAAATACCTAAGTATTAAAAGGCCACGGTTTTTAGGACCATTTTAGACTTAAAATAAATTTTGTCACTTTTTATTTTTATCGCTAAAATAATTTAATTAGTTAACTAATGAATTACAATAAAAATAAAAGGAAAGAAATAGATAAATATAAATGGAGGGCCACGGCATTTCACACTAAAATGGGTCTATTTTGATCAAAATAAATTTATCACTAAGTCATTAAATTTGATTAGTTAATAGGATTAAATTTAATTGTAAGATGAATCGATAATAAAAAGAATTGACGAAACCGATAAAAATAATGTTAGAAAGATATTAAAATGAATAAATTCGAGTGTTACTACCTTTGCATAAATATGGACTTGGACATACGGACTAAATGAATAAACAACGACAACATCACTAAAAATGGAAACCACTAAATTTAGCTAAGTATACGATTAAAAATAACCGAATTTTACTTTTAAAATATTGTTATCTAATATATATATATATAAAGTCGAAACCATAGTCTCTATGGTCGACATTTGTCAAAATATAATTTGTTGATAAAAAAATTATTATTTTAATATATATAATCTAAGTTTTTATATTAATATATAATAAAACTTCTTAAGCTTATTATAATTGGATATTTTAATATTATTAGGATTCTAAAATAAAATAAGTTTTTTTTTAGTAAAGCAATTAAAAAAAGAAAAATTACCTTAAACATAATCAAATATCCTTAAAAATATATAATCAAATATTGTAACAAACACTCTATATTTCCAAATTAAAATTGGAAAAAATAGATACATTATATTTGGAAGGTGTGAAAAATAAAATAAATAAATTTTTGAAAGTAATATACTTTTTAATGACAATTAAATTAGTTAGGTTACATTAGGAAAATTTAGTATTTAATTTTTAGTGTTATTTAAAACAACTAATTCTCTGTGATATTTAAATAAAACTTACCTAAAAAGTATTATGATTCACATTAGGAAAAATTTAATATTTGTGAGTTTATATTTGAAATAAAACACCAAGAAGAACTCATAGATTTAATATCATTAATTTTATATCAAAATAATATTTTTCATGAGAGTATACATTGATAATGTATACATTGAGAATAATTTTATATTAATTGAAGTATGATTAACAATTATACTTAATTATGATTTCAAGAATTTTCATACAAATATGTCATAAATAGTAAATGTATAAACTGGACAAGTATTTAATATAATGCTAATATGTCATAAATAGTAAATGTATAAACTGGACAAGTATTTAATATAATGTAAATTTATATAAAATTAATTTTTAATGTAAATATAGTTAGCCCGGGCGGGGCCGGGCATGCAAACTAGTTTATACCTAAAAGCAAAACGAACTTAACAACTTTGAAACTAGAAATTATACTTAGTAAATAAAAAAATTTAGTTTTACACTTAGGAAAATATGTAGATATTTTATTTTTAACTTAGTGATTAAGTTTAATAATGAATAGTAAGCTAATGAATAGTAACCGTGATGAATAGTAACCGTGTTGAATAGTAAAACAATGAATAGTAACCGTGTTGAATAGTAAAACAATGAATAGTAACCGTCATGAATAGTAAAATGATGAATAGTGAAAATATTTAAAGTATGTGAACGGACCCAAAATAAATATTTAAGTGTGCTATGTGTTTCGATTATCAGAAGAATTGATATATTATAATTTTTCATTATACAAGTTCGACGATATCATTTAGTATGAACTGTCACTTAAGAAATAAAGGAACTAGAAAATAAGAAAAGAAATATGTGCGAAATACTCGGGTGTCTGCGATGTTGAACGTTATAGAGTCAGGGTTGGTAAGGTAGCCGCATATGGGGACACTATCACACTTTGTGATGCTAGTGGTAATTTAATGACTCTCCTAGTCGTTATTTAACATGATTTTCGCCCTGGGTATCGATTCGTTCACGGGTCCATATGAGGTAGTGCAAAATGATCATCCCATCCGGGGATCTGTCGTAGTGTAATAGTCGCACCAATAGGGTGGTATATGCATACAAAAGACATGAGACTGATCCTCCTTATTACCTGCTTGATATCTTTAGCATTTAAAGTCCGTTGATAATTTTCCGGCACGCTACTGCGCGTAACGTCTTTATGGGGTTAACGCATGTTTCCGTCCTTACTGGTCTGTTGGCTCATGGCGGGTTTTATCTTAGATTATCCATGTTGCATTGGATATTAGGTAGTTATAATGTCCGCTACTTAGTGTTTGATCTGATTTACGAGTTTGAGTAACTAGTGCACTCTGATAGAAAATTATATGGGTGATTTATAATGAGAGTACACAAGCTGCTCTATAGTCAAGACTCGCGAGTTTTATGTTACTATATGACTATAATTGAAAAGGGTCAACTACCCCGAATATAAATGAAATGATATTGCATTGACGTCCATGATAATGAATTGAGATAATTTGATGATTTGATTGCTATGTTAAATTAATTATATTTCGTTATGTTTTAATATATCATGATCATGTGAGATTGTTTTAAGTTACGTTTTGAAATATGAACTGCATTGTTGTATGTTTATTTGTGTTGATTGAATTACATTCGTATATGTTAATTGCTACTTCCTCCATTCCAATCAATTCTATACATTTACTTTTTGTACACTATTCAAAAATGAGGAGAATCTTCGATATATCGTCTAATATATGAAATAAAAAATAGTCATGTAAGATCTTGTTTTAATCGCCTTTTCAAGAGCATTATTAATATTCAAATTTCATATTTTTCAGAATTATGTAACTAAAGATATAAACAAAAGAAAACGTGCATCGACGTACGTGCAAAAAGCAAATGTATAGAATTGATTGGAATGGAGGAAGTATATGTTTACCGCTATGGGTTTATATGGCTTAGCGTGTGCGGGGTCATATCGAGTCTGACGGAATGTTCCCGTAGGTATCCCAAGGATTAATTGACGATTTACACCAGGGGATTGAAGGCCTTCTTTTGTATTTTTGGGAGATTGTAATCCAATAACTCTATTTATCTATAACTCTTATTATGTATATTGAGTTGTAAGACGATAACAGCTGGTTTTGTAATATATGAACTTAATTAATATTTCCGCCTTAGTTTAATTAAGTCACGAAAAACCAGGTTGTACTGTTACAGGTTTGGAACTAGTTTTAAAATTAAAGTCATACATGACATGTCACTTTGATAAAATTTGAAGATAACCAAAACTGCAAATATGTACGACTGAGTTAAGCATAATTTCTTATACGGGGTGTATGATTAAAAACTTTGGAGATCTTAATTGAACTAACTGATCGCACTTTCTTTGTTCAATACGGAGTACAATTTAAAGTTAAAAATTATCTTGTTGAACATATTTTGAAAAACCAAGTTCAGGAACTTAAAAAAAATAGTATCTGAAGAAGACTCATCCAAAATTTTTTTTAAAAAAAATCCAATTTTTTTTTTTAACCACAAAACCGACTCCGCTGGGGATCGAACCCAGAATCTCTGGTTTCGTAGACCAGCGCCTTATCCATTGGGCCACGGGGTCATTCTTGTTTATTCTTTTTACCGTGATATATTTATTCATAAATAATATTTTCTGCGGTAATTCGTAATTTTTCTTCACTTTTGAAAGGATTATAGCCTTATAGGCCATGAGAAAGTGAAAAGTTGTGGTTTTTTTTTAATGTGAATGTGAATAATGAAATGAGTTGCTTCTTGTGCACTATTAGTGCATGTATGTTGGAATATATGTCCACATATGAGTTTCACATTGATTGTGGAAGAGAGTTTGGTGTGCTTTATATAGTCTAAGGGCCTTATTTCCATTGCCAATTTGTTTTGGAAAATGTGGATATCCTTGGACATGTAAAGTGAGCTCGCTCTCTTCCACTCGGGTTTGGTCAGGCTCGTTCATGATTCTAACATGGTATAAGAGCCCAGGTTCGTCTTAGGTTCGATAAAGTTTAAACTGGCCTCAGAAAATTATGCCACCAGATGAGGTCCTTTTTGAGGGTTTGCCGCTCTGATTGGGTTTGGGTTATTGCCGCCCTCGTGAGTTCGGGTTGTTTATACCACTCCGGTGTGCTCCCATGGTTTCGCCTTGGGTTTCCGAGGGACCTCACATGTGAGGAGCTAGGAAGCACCGATACCGATACGGACACCCGATACGGATACGTATCGGACACGCGATACGGCCACCTAAAATTTCAGGATACGCGATACGGCAAAATAAAAGTCAATATATATATGAAAAAAAAGGGATTTTGTAACTCTTAACAACAAACATATAAATTTGGCCAACTAAAAGACCATAAATTTGTCAAAATGATAAATAAGTAAAATAACTTGTCTTTCAAAGTTAAAATAAATTTAGAAAAAGTACAAAGTCTTACAAATATAAAAGACTAAACTAAACATCACCATCAAATTCACCATACGTATCATCATTTTTTGTTCAATTTGATTTAGTTGTGCTACTCGTGCATTTAGGATGCTTTACTTTTGATTTTTTTAATATTTTTTATTTTTTTTTTATTTATTTTATTGGAGTATCGGTATCGGCGGAGTATCGGTGAGGTATCGATGACGTGTCAAACATCAGAGAAGTATCGAAAATATCCGATACTTCAAAATACGTATCGGGGCGTATCGAAGGAGTATCGGGAAGTATCGGAGGAGTATCGGGTATCCGATACGTATCGGACACGGGTACGGCATATTTTAGAGGTATCGGTGCTTCCTAGGTGAGGAGTGTTAGAATATATTGTGGAATAGAGTTTTGTGTGCTTTATATAGTCTAAGGGGCACTCCTCCTATTGCCAATTGGTTTTGAGAAATGTGGATACCCTTGGACTTGTAAAGTGGACTCGCTCTCTTTCACTCGGGTTTGGCCAAACCCGTTCATGATTCTAATAATGTGACCATCTTGTTTACAAAATGCATTGTTTACAAATTTTTATGTTATTAATATACGACTATACGAGTTTTATACTTTTGAATAATTTAAATGAGTACTTTAATAGTCGTACTTATTAGAACTACGTGTGATTAGTTGCTAATGATAGGGGTTAACAACACAGTTTAAGGGTCAATTATTATTTTATACTTCATCCATTCCATTCAAATCCAATGACATTTTTTTGGCACTATTCATGTAGGCGGGTAGTTTTCGAAAAACTCGTAATGTATAAATAAAAATATAGTCATGTAAGATCTTGTTTTATTTGTCTTAAAAAGTAGAACATTAATATCAAATTTTTATATCTTTATACAATGTAAAACTATAGATATTGCCGTTACAAAATGCGTCTCGATAAGTGTGAAAAAGAAAGGGATATCGTTGAATTTGAATGGAGGAAATATGTAGTTTGCGGGAAAAAATCCTTTCCGTGTAGATTAAGTATCCCTGAGATTTTCAATTTTTAATAGGATCAGCTATCTCGCGGTGTTTATATCTCCTCAAAATCGTCAATGTCTATCCGGTCTTACTTCAAACATAAGCCAGATCTTCTCGACACGGAGTTTTAAAAGCAAGTCTTACTTCAAACATAAGCCGAATCTCCTCAACAGAATGTTTTAAAAGCAATAGATAGATCCCTTAGAGCTTAAATTAGAGCGTAGATTATCATCTTCCGACATGAAAATGAGTCGTTGTGCACATACACTAATATTGTTTTGAGATTTTCTATTTATAACAAGACCAAGTTGAACTAACACAAGTCAAAACAATGCAGCAAATTCGGATAAAAATAAAATAAAATTAACACTTGACAAAAAAAAAAAAAAAAAAAAAGAATTCTCAATGATGTCACGAAGGCGCATTGAGGCATTACTCATAAGCCACAACGAGAAACAATGGAAAAGTAGCCAGGTTTTGATGAACGAGAACGAAAAGAAGATTGACAGTAACTAATAAGTTCACGGAAATGGGATGATCTCTCAATCTAGACATAACTACGTAACTCGTGCAGACCTCAGACAACAGCAGCAGTCTTTGGCAAAATTCCATCGTGAAGCCCTGCACCCTGATGCGAGTCAGTGATTGGAGTAATGATGTCGGCACTGTCGGTTTTCTGATACGCAGCATCATGAACTCCGAGAGCGGCACGACCAGAAGGGTCAAGATTCTTTGACCATGCTGCGTCCCACTCGACTGCCTTGGCCGTACTGCACGCCACGCTTGGACCACCTGGTACAGTTTGTCTTGCAGCACTCTGCTCAAATATTATCAGGGGTGGACGTTACAACTTAGGACGTATTCTCTTCGTGATGTAAGTTGTCTGAATATTTTGAAGTTTTCTAACGTTTAGTGTTTTTTAGGTACTCCGTATAAGTTTTCTAAAATATTCTAAAATGTTTGACATGTTATAAAAGAAAAAGAACAGTAGAGCAAGCAAGACCTTAAAACAATGATGAACCGAAAATGAATTAGAAAATTACAAATTACCAAACATCGTAAGCTACTAACCTTGGGAAAGAATTTCTCAAAGAGTGATCTGTAGTAGTATCCCTCTTTTGTAGTTGGAGTATTTTCGGGATAAATAAAACTTGCTTTCGCTAACATTGCGTCAGTAACCTGAAAGGCGACATCAGATCAGAGGCTATTAAAGAGACGATAATATATTTGCTTATAATACCATAATCAATTGAATATATCCAAGTTTCGTACATGTTTATCGGCATGATCCTTCAAACCGTCGATCCAACTGTATCCAACTCCGTCACTGAATTGTTCCTTTTGCCGGTATAGTATGTGCTATAACAACATTAACACAACCTTAGTGAAATTTATACTACTTGGCAATTGGAATGAAAAACGTAGTTAACGAGAGACGATATTACACTAAAAATCCCTACATTGGAGATCATACCTCAGAACAAAATCCCCAACTCACTCAACGGATAAGACTACAAATAGAAAACCAACTGTAGAGTACTCCGTATAATTTAAATAATACATGAATACCTTAGGTAGATAAGGCCTCTCATCGTCATCAAATGCATTACGCAAAATCCACTTCTCAATTCTACCCTTATCCTTGTTGATCTGCAAAACAAGCCATTTAACACACTCATCAACAGTATTTGGATGTGCAAACAGGACACGATATCGGAAGACATGACGTGTTTTAATATTACACAATCTACTTCACACACATATATGCGGACAAATCTATGGGTCATGTACAAATGAGTAAAGTATCGGCACAACGTCATCTGAATTGTTGATAGGAAGTTCTTTCTCGCACTTCATAAATGTTTTCGTGGAAGAATATATCACAAACTTGCATACTTTCTAAATCGCCTCTCCGTAGTCAACAAGGAATGATGATGAAGCTCACGAATAAAAAAGCGCATAGATGAAACAGGGCTTAAAAACCAAAAAAACAGTTGCTGGAATTCATAGGAAAGTCAAAGGCCGTCGAGCTACAAATTGACCAGCATCACTTGACACAGATGACTAGTATAAGTTCAGAATTATAATAATAGTGACGTAAAGTACCATTTTCCACTCTGGATCGATGCTCATAGCAATATTGATAAACTCTTTATCGAGGAAGGGGACACGAGCTTCAACTCCCCAAGCTGATGTCGACTTATTGGCCCTCAAACAATCATACTGATGCAGGGCTTTAATCTGAACAAATAAATTCTAGATAAGGAAAATGATAAAAACGTAAAAACGTTAGGTTAGAAGGGTACACATGCGTGGAGTACCTTTCTGCATGTTTCCTGATGAAATTCCTCCTTGTTAGGCGCTTTATGGAAATACAAGTAACCTCCGAAAATTTCATCTGATCCTTCACCAGAAATAACCATCTTTACTCCCAGAGACTTGATTTTGCGAGACATCAGAAACATGGGAGTGCTAGCTCTGATAGTTGTAACATCATAGGTTTCAACATGATAAATAACCTCTTCAAGAGCGTCAATACCTTCCTACATTTGCAACAAAAACGGTTTAAATTAGTAAAATTGTTGCCGAAAGTATATGTAGTTTACGCGAATTAGCAAAAGATTATCTGCCTGAACAGTGAAATAGAACTCATGGTGACGAGTTCCAAGATAATCGGCAACTTCTCTGGCAGCTCTTAGATCCGGAGAGCCCTGAGTAGCAGCAAAAGATTTACGTTACAAACGATTTTACAAACACATGCAAGGAATATATACAACCTTTTATTAACAAGTTTCTTTTGAGATTGATTTTAAGTCAAGGGGACACACATGGAAATTTATGTATAACACTTCAAAGGAAGAACAGACAAATAAGGACAGAGCAATAATCTAGAAAGTATGCTGAGGCGCTATCACCTTCAAACCAACGCAAAAAGAGTGCAACTGAGAACCCCACTGGTACACGCCTTCTGATTCTGCCAAATGACGCGACGCAACTGCAGCAACTAGAGATGAATCCAGTCCACCAGACAGAAGTACACCAAACGGGACATCCGTCATCAGTCGCTTAACAACAGCCTGCAAAGACAAATGTGATAAAGCTCGATGTTTTAAAATCCTTCAAAAACTAACGAGACTGATATTGTAAGTTTGCACTCTAAAATACGGAGTAGTGAATACTATATTAACAACAAATTTGTTCTGCACCACATAAAATTAAATGACAATGTAACAGAGAACTTTTAGTTAAACTATACCGTCTCAAAAGCTTTGCGTAAAATCATAGGATCATAAGGAGTTGAAGGGATTTGTTCAGAAAACCATGGTGGGTTGAACCACCTTCTTAATGCACCTAACACATTTAAAAAGAATAGTATCATAGATGCAGGACTATTTTTTTACAGTCAAAATAGCAAAGATTTTCGCAAACTAAAAAAGCGCACACCTTGTTTGCTCGAGTATATATGTCCAGGAGGAAAAGCAATGAATTGCTCGCAGTCATCACTTAAAGCCTTCATTTCTGACGCAAACCATACAGACCCTGCAAATAAACATCTACGTAAGCTAGCGACACAAAGAACCAATACAAAACCAGTGTGGCATAAAAGCTCATCGCGACGACACAAAGAAACTATAGTTTTGGACATCAAACCAATACAAAATCAGTGTGGCATCAAAGTTCTTCATAACAAGTAATCAAAAATACCAACATGGAGCAATAGGAGAAACCAACAAATGTACACTGGACTATTTGCTTACCATCGAGTCCCCAACCCATGTATAATGGCGTAATACCAACAGCATCACGTGCTGCGATGAAGCTATTATCACGGGTATCGAGAAGTACAAAGGAGAACATTCCGTCAAGCATGTCCACAAACTCCTCGCCATGGTCTTCATACTGCCCATATTATAAAGGCAATAAAATAAAAATTAAAACAAAAACTAAAAAAAAGAATAACGCAAGTTTAGCTCAAAGCATCTCAGTTCAATTTCTGGTACTTACAAGATGAGCAATCACTTCACAGTCACTACCAGTACGAAACTGATGCGATTTTAGCTTCTGTCTCAAATCTTTGTGGTTATATATCTCTCCATTAACCTGAGACCAAGGATCATCTCAATTCATGAGTCACATAAATCATCACTTGCAACCAAAAGATGATAATACATGGTTAAAATCAGAGTAATTACAGTGACAATGACGGTTTTGTCTTCATTATAAAGAGGCTGATCACCAGAAGTGGGATCGACAATGGCTAACCGCTGATGAGCAAGGTAGCAGTTCTCGTGACAATGTAGCCCACTCCAGTCAGGACCTCTGTGTCGCAACCTAATGTTCGATAAACAGTGGCAATTAAATAACATTTCTATGCACAAAAAACAACAATAACGGTATCTAATACAAAAAGTTGAAGTAAATAATCAATCAACAGATGAAAATCATTCATTAAATCCAGAGCGCAAAATCGTTGTTGCTACTAAGCTACTTCCGGACAAATGCAGTGAAAATTTTGTCAAGGAAAAAATTAAGACAATAAAATACGGGATTAGAACGAGTCAAACTCATAACCCATGATAAGCCACGACACGAGGTATCGAATGGGGAGGTGGTATAAAAATTTCTTGTTTATTTCTAAATGTAATCATTTAAAAATTTATTTTATTAAACTAATATTTGAAAGATTTTATAGAAATTAGTATACGCCGTAAATAATACTATTGTAAAGAAGGGTTCCACAAGTAAAATTTCAAATCGCCCAAGTTAAAAGACTTAAATACTTTATAAGTCAATGGGCTATTCCAACGATTGCAATATAAAAAGCTCTTTTGATTTATGAAATGTTCTATTCTCTCGACGGACATGACCCAATCCCGAGGCATAACTTTACACATCTATTTTGTTTAATATTTGATCTCCCATATCATAAAAATAAAATAAACACCACGAATGACTGAACAAGAATCAAGTTTCAACCTCATACCACCCCGTGCTGTATGATCTCTGATTTCAAACATGCACATTCCAGTCACAAGCAAAGATGTAAGTTATGTCAAGACTCAAGAACATTTCACTTTACTAAGGAGGTAAGTCGCTATTAATTTTAGCTTAAACAATAAGTCTTGCACAAGACGGATTCTAATGAATAAATATATACCAATTTTAGCATATTTGACTATATTGTGATCCATTTTAGACCTCGGAAAAAAAATAATCACATTTTATACTCGCTCCATTCAACTCCATTTGGTACAATGTACTTAATGACACTATTCAGTCGACCACAAAATCTTCAAAATTCGTTGAAGTTGACTACAATATTAAATTTTTATAATTCTTTTGGCGTAAAACTCTATATATCGTTATTCCAACATTTTTCGACAAGTGTGACAAATTCAATGCACAAAAGGGAGAGAGTATGGCTTTAATCAAGGATCGTCCAAAGTCACAAGTCAATTTTATACATTTACACACAGAAATACCGGCCTTTCTACGCTCATTTCCAAAATAGAATCGTAAACAAAAGACGTTTCGGATTAAACTCCGACCTCAGTAAAAACTTAATCAGTAAATCGAAACGACGAAAAAAGTGTGAAAATCAAAAAAAATGAAATGACATTACCTTCTAGAAAGCTCGATAATTCTGGAGCGTTTGGCTTGGGAGTTATCCACACAACCGAAGACGGCGAGTATGCCACACATGCCGGAAATCTCTCAAAATCTCTCTGCAATGTCACGCGCCACAAATGCTGCGTATTTTGTTTACTTGTCTGGTTTTTGTGGGGGAGATTCTAGTACAATTCATATATATAGCCGCCTATGAGGACCGTTGATTATATTTTTATTAATTTATTTAACTTGAAGAATCACAAAGATTCTTCTGATGAGAATAGTTTCTATAAAAGTTAGGGTTTTATTGCGCACGCTTTGATTCTGCGCAATATCACAGGGTTTTAGATTCTGCCTCCTTGATCTTTGGTGAGTGAGTTTTTACTTTTTAGTGCGCCTTCTTCCTCTTTTCGGACACAAATTCTCATTTAAACCACTAAACCTGTTTTAAATTTAAGGCGGGTCGGATTAACCCGTTTTTCCTTTTATTTTGAATTTTTTTTTTTTTTTTTTTTTTTTTTTTAATTTTTTTCAAGACCCAAATTTATTTTTAAAAATTTTTGTCGAAAATCGTATTTATAGGGTTACTGAAAATGGTAACAAAATAATGTAAAATGGTAACATATTACTCCCTCCGTCTCGGTGATTTGTTTACATTTACTTTATACACATTTATCGATGTGAGGAGAGAGGGAGAGAAAAAACTAATAAAATAATAATATAAGTACAAATGGGGTCCCGTTTGCTTAAAATTATCAAATGTAATTGGTTATGGGAGTAGGGGTCCACCTCCCACATGGGTAACCATAATCATTTATGGAAAGTGTAAACAAATGACCCGCAACCTAAAATGGAAGTGTAAACAAATGACCGGGACGGAGGGAGTATATTATATTTGTAACATATTATAAAACATAGAAAATAAAAAATTGTCATAACATTTGTTTAATATGTTATCATAATTGTATAATATGTTATCAAAATAGGTTCGTGTTTATAGGGTTATTGAAAATGGTAACAAAGTAATGTAAAATGATAACATATTATATTATATTTGTAAAACATTATAAAACATAGAAAATAAAAAATTGTCATAACACTTGTTTAATATGTTACTATAATTGTATAATATGTTACCAAAATAGGTTAATTATGTTTTAATTTTTTTAGAATATGTCACCAATATAATATAGTATGTTACCATTTTTATCAATATTGTTACCATTTAAAATTTGTGTTTTATTCGTTATTTGAGTTATGTTTTTTTTTTTTTTTAAAAAAAAAAAAAAAAAAAAAAGGGTCTTAAAAAAAATTCAAAAAAAAAAAACAAGGCCAAAACGGGTCATATTAGACCCGTCTTAACTTAAAACGGGTTGACTCGTTTTATAGGTGACTAATTGCTTTTCGGAAGTGGGCGGTTTTACGGGTTCGATGAACTATTTTGGATTGAAGGTTGATCATTTTGACGTGTAAAGCGATTGTTTTAACGATTACTACGACCACATTAAGGAAGTCACCGTGTTATTGTTTAGAGCGGTCACTATAAACATTAAATTGACACATTAACGGTTAAATGATCACATTTTAGTTACAGGTAAAATGTCGTATACGTGGAACTGTCTAATTTTAACCGACTGGACCATTTGATTACTAATTAATTGAAAAGTGGATGTCGAGCGAGATGGGGCACACCAATATACGGCGCGTTCATGGTCTCTTTTTAAGAGCAGTGATAACGCCACTCTACTTTCGACTACGCCACTCAAAATTTGTGGGTGAGAGATTAAAATAATATTATTGGAGAAGTAATAGATTGAGCGGCGTAGTCGAAAATAGAGAGACATTATCAACACCCTTTTTTAACCAGGTCAAATTGATGAAAATGTGTCACGATTAATGGATCAGCCTGGTTCAACTTGCACAATTGTCCAACCATAGCGGTAGCCATTTGGTGGTGACATAATAATGGGGAGTAATTCTAATATGAGCATGTCTTATACAATAAGACATAATACCTTACTTACCTTACATATTTCACTCAGTGTCAACCATCACCATCATTACTCCAACATCAATAAAATTTCCAAGAACTCACCGCCAGCCATCACTACTAGTCGGGTCCCACAACCACCAGCACCGGTCGAGTCAGTCGAGCACCATCATAAACGCCACCGCTCAGACACCACATCCACCGCCACCGGTCGAACTCCACCACCACCAATCGAACTCTGCCGCAACCATTACCACCAATCGAACTCCACCGCAACCACCAATCGAACTCCATCGTAACCATGGTCATAAATCGAACTTCACAACCACAGCCACTCGTCGAACTCCACCGTAACCACTAAGGTGGAGTCCGGCCATCGCAAAAGTCAAACGTTCCTCAACTATATGATCGACAACAATCCTCATTTACGATTTGTGATCGATCGAAAATGCATTATCATCAGTGACGAGCCTCAGGTGAAAAAGTAAGTGCAGCAAAGTCGAGAGTGTTCTTCTCGGGTAACACTGATATATCCATTCGGCAAGAGGTTAATCACGCTTTGGGCTTTGAAGAAGCTGATGATCTTGGTACATATTTAGGGATGCCCACAATTAATGGTAGAGTTACGAGGCATACCTTTGCACGTTTGGAGGACAAAATTAATCAGCGGCTCTCTGGTTGGTCGACTAAAAGGCTATCTCTGGCGGGCCGTGCTACCTTAGTCCAATCTACACTTAGTACTATGGCTAATTATCAGATGCGATCGCAAAGATTCCAAGGACCGTTTGCGATTCCATTGATAAAAAGTCTAGACGGTTTCTATGGGGAGGTAATGAAGATAAAAAAAATCTATTCATCTAATCTCATGGGAAAACATCCAGAAATCGAAATCCTTAGGTAGTCTAGGTATTCCCTCAGCTAGACAAGCGAATGCGGCTTTTCTTACTAAGTTGGGTTGGCGAGTTCTGGCGGAGCCTAATTCGTTATGGTCTCGGGTGCTCCGCTCTAAATATTGTAGTGGACGATGCGATATTGATATCTTCCAACCTAAGCAGAGTATGTCGAATGTGTGGGCAGGTATAACGTCGCAGGCTAAAACTATAGCTCAGGGTACCGCTTGTGCTGTAGGAAACGGTCGTAAAACTCTTTTTTGGGACCACTGTTGGGTCAACGGAGTGATTCTGTCGGACAATATTATTGCCCCTATTCCAGAATACATAGAGAAAGCAACTGTTAGCGATATGTGGTGCGAGAATAATGGTTGGAAGTGGGATCTTTTTTCGAATTTTTTGCCTCAACATATGTTACAAAAGATTGCATCCATCTCGCTTATTCCTGATCCCGACCTGGAAGACACGTTGTATTGGAAGGGCACGTCTACAGGTAAGTTTTCTATAAAATCAGCCCTCGGCTTCTTGACAGGTCATGACTATACTCTTTCCCCAGTACTTCCGGTTTGGAGGATTATCTGGCGTCTTCCCCTTCAGCAAAGAATTCGAATGTTTCTCTGGCTCGCTGCTCACCAACGTCTTATGGTTAACGTTAATCGGGTCCGTCGAAATATGGGGGACGACCCAGTTTGTCCGCGGTGCAATGAGGCGGAGGAAACCACGGACCATCTTCTTCGTTCTTGTCCATTCTCACAGCAAATTTGGAGCCTTGTAGGTATCCTACCCTCTCACACTTCTTTTTACAGCTCGACCTTTGCGGTTTGGCTAACTGCTAATGCCAGCAATGACGTTTCGACGTCCATCGTTGACTGGCCCATTAAATTCGCTATTACTTGCTGGTGGATTTGGAAATGGAGAAATAATGTTGTTTTTGGTCGAGATGAAGAGAATCCAGTCCACCCTCACATTTTCCTCTCTAACCAGTTTGAAACTTCAAAAAAAGCTTTTGATAAGTTCGATTTTCTTACACCTTCTCCCGGGTTGGCGAGTAGAGAAATTTATATCTGTTGGCTCCCTCCACCTCTGATGTGTCATATATTTACTTATATATAGCCCCTTGTTCACGAGCTTTACTTTGCGATTCTCGTACTTTTATATGCATTTCGGCTCCTATTTCTCTCCGTTTTGGCTCTGCTACGTTTTTGTGTCTATATTGCAGGTAAAAGCGCATATTTGGAGGTTAGGATGCTATTCGAGAGGTTTCGTGAAGTTTCGTAAAGTTTCGTGAAGTTTCGAGTTGGTTTCGTTGCGTTTCGCTTGCGCACGAGCCTCGTTTTGATGTTTGAAGGTGTTCCGGGACCTCGGGACTGAATTTGGAACTCGTCCCTACGCCTTGGGACGACCTAGGCCTTGTCCCTATGCCTTGGGACGACAAGAAAGCAAAAATAAGCTAAGGAAAGAAAGTGGCAAAAAGAGCTTGCAAACTGAACTCCACGGGATGAGCTTCCCGTAGCTCAGGGATGAGCTGAGTGAGTGGTCCCGGACGGGACACCTGTCCCAGATGCCAGGGACGGGTTCGACTTTTCGTGTGCTTAAAATAAACCGTCTAGCTATTTGAAGGAGCATTTGATCATATTTCGTTCCCATCTTTTTACAGCATATTCTAAGGACTTTAAACTTTGTTCTCTAAAAATCCTAGGTTTCATACTTTTATAATTTTGTAATTTCAATTCCCGACTCGGTTTATGTTCGTTTTATCGTCTATTTGGGTTTTGTTGCTTGAATTCATCCTTTTACTCTTGGAATTTCTGATTGGTATTATCAATTTCTTCTCCCTTTTTATTATCATTTCAATTTATATCGTTCTTGATCATGTTTTCATTTTTCTCCTTTGCTTTTGTTGTTAAATTTATCATGTGTGAGTAGTCCTTTATCTAGGGGTGAAGGGTGATCATGGGTGAGTAGTCTAGGATGATTTTGGTAATGTTTGATTAGGGTTTTACATGTGTTTTGCTTGTCTTGTGTTTGATTGTGTTTGTTGATCCCTTGGCCAAGGTTTAGCAAGCGTTTTCCACCCTTAAACTTAAGATCAAAAGCCTAGTTTAAGGTAGGGTACGAGACTAACCATTAGGACCCTCACTTGTAAGTTGCGAGAGCCCGCATTTGAGACCTAGAGGACGCTTAGAACCGAGAGGTCGAGCCTATTCTTTAGCACATGCGATTCCCGACTCATTTCTGTCACCATCCTTTGTCCTAGCTTCACCCTTGCTATCCCCGATTCCCTAGACCTTTCCCTTATAAGTTCAATCCCTTATCCTTCGCTATAGCTTTAGTAACCTCAACCTTTCGAACCGAGACTAGAATCATCCAAAATAGCCAACATTGCATCCTTCTCCCTGTGGATACGATACCCGACTTACCCTTGCTACCCGTTAGAGTTTGTTCGGATTTACTTTTGATTAGGTGACGCGACTAAGCCTATCAACCTCACGAATGGTCTCTTCTAAACACGGATGGTGCCTCGAAGGGTAATCCGGGTCCTGCAGGTTGTGGTGGTATTTTTCGCGACGAAACAGGCAATTTCTTAAACGCCTACTTCTTTTCGTGCGGTATTTGCACATCGATGAGGGCAGAATTCCTCGCTCTTCTTGCGGGTTTAGAGCACGCTAAACACATGAGGATTGGTAAACTTATCGTTCGCATGGATAATAAATCTTGCATTCAGATCATTAACGAAAATCAACTTATAAGTAATGGTCTGAAACATATTGTGAAGAGATGCAGAGACTTATTAGCAGAAGGCACATGGATGGTCAAGCTCGAACATTCCTATAGGGAAGCAAACAGGGCAAGCGATTGGCTAGCTAATCATGGAATTAATTCTAGCACTATTGTTACTTATTTAGATGCTCCGCCTCAAGAGCTTCGGTCCATTCTTCGGGATGATATATTTGGGGTCGCTTTACCTCGTGTAATAGCTAACTAGTTGTACGGGGTCTTCCCCTCTTTAGCACCAAAAAAAAAAAATATTCCATTGATTAACAATTTCTATTTTTTTTCGTCCACTGTACAGTAAAACCCTACGAAATTTTTTTTTTTCAAAAAATTATCAGCTCCTAAACCTAATTACAATAACCAAAATTTTTTTTCAAAAAATCAATGGCAATATTTGATTTGAACGAAGCTTACGATGATACGAGTGAGGCTGTTGGTGAAAATGAAGTTGAACAAAATCAAGTGGTCGAAGAAAATCAAGTGGTAGAAGAAAATCAAATTGTTTTACATGAAAACAATTACGTTCAACAAGCAGTTCAAATGTTAGATGGAGTAAATATACCTGAACCGACTGCGCCTATTGAAAACATGGAATTCGATTTAGGAGACGAATTCGCGGCATTGTGTTATATGTACGCGTACAAAAAAGGGATTTTCATGGAGAGTTAGTGTTGGAGTAAGTGTCCTCCACAATAGTGCGATTACTTAATAAATCTCAATTAAGGAATACATGGGGATAATCCTGTATTATTGTCAATTGATTAACGTAAATCAATAACGGTTGGCTGACTAGAGTTTGACGTTATTGTTGTGAAACGGCAGTAATCAATTGATCCCTTTAAGTCACACCTATAGGAACGTACTCCAAATATGAAGCTAATTAATTGTATATGAGATACGATTAGATTAGTAACTTGATAAATCGACTAACGGTTAGTCAGTGAATAAATTTAGAGAGAAATCGAGTTGTGAACTCGGATGATTGAATTTTATATCGATAAAATTATTGGAGGAGATGAGAATTAGTGATTAAACGTTAATTCACTAATCATAAATATTTTACTAATGAGATTAGTAAAAGTACAATTTTAATATATGTGTAAGTGTATATGTATACTCCCTCCGTCCCGGTCATTTGTTTACACTTTCTATTTAGGGGGTTACGGGTCATTTGTTTACACTTTCCATAAATGGTCATGGGTGACCCATGTGGGAGGTGGACCCCTACTCCATTAACCAATTACATTTCATAATTTTAAGCAAGCGGGACCCCCTTTGTACTTATATTATTATTTTATTAGTTTTTTTCTCTACATCTCTTCTCACATCGATAAATGTGTATAAAGTAAATGTAAACAAATCACCGAGACGGAGGGAGTACTAAAGAAGAGTTTATTTAATTTATACTTTATCATATTAGATGATTAAGGGATAAATTATAAGTATTTGTGGGACAAATATCGGAAACAAATAAGACCCACTTAAGGGCCCTATGGACCGTCCAAATGGGCGAGAAGAAGGAAGATTCCCTTCTTGTCTTATTTGTTTTGTCTTTAGCCTTTGTAAATGCATGCCATGAACATCATCATTACAAAGCAAGACAAGCATGCTAAACACAATGATAACAATTCAAGGGATTGTTCTTATCAAGTAAAGCATGCACAACAAACTCTCATCTCTCCCTCTTTTATGTTGGCCGAAAATCTTGGTGTGTAGGACACACTTGATTTTGCTTGTTTTGTAATAAAAACACAAGGCCAAAGAAAGATTATTAATTTATGCTTTTTCCTCACCTCCTCTCCATATCTCTCTAACCTCACTAAAACATAAGAAACTAGTTCTTATATCATCCAAAATACTACTAAGTGTTAGTAGTAATAATATTCACATATTATCAAGTATCTACACTAGTGATTTCTAGATCAAAGTCACTAGTAGTTTTGGAGTTGTTCTTTTGTGCAACAAGAAGGAGGTTTCCTACTTTGGAAACTCGGGTTTTGGAGGATCATCCTACTTACTAGCTCAAGAAACAAAATAAGAAAGGAGTTCTTATTTTGTGCCCCTTTTATTCCTTGTAAGAAGGTATAAATTTCTATGAACTTGTATAACAAAGTCTATTTGTAACTACATAGATCTTGCTCATCAAATTAGAGTAATTTGATTTACACTAATATTTGATTAGTGAAGGGTATGATATCCCTACAGTTAGGTCAAGCACGATTATGGAGGCCTTCAAGGCGCAGGGTGTTTGTCGTACCGAAACGGGAGACAAAGAACCTCAATTTTATATGATGAGTAGAATTAAACTACTATGTAATCACACAAACAAGACGGTGCACCCTCACGTGCCATGTACAATGTATGTGGATGGAAGAATCGTTCATAACGGCGATAAGTTTGTGATTACTAAATTTAATTCGGAACACGACCACGATTTGGATCCGTCGAATAATCGTCACGTTGTAAACTATAGGCATATCGGCGAGTATTTCAAGAAAAGAATGATGATAAACGATCGAGCAGGTATACCTATAACCCGAAATTACAACGCTCTAGTTATGGAGTGTGGACGTTACGAAAATATTCCTTTCACTCAACGTGAAATGAGGAACGCGATCAACAAAGAACGTCGTAAAGGTAGGCTAAGGGGTGATGCTCAAGAGCTTTTAAATTACTTTGAAAAGCTCAAGAGTGACAACCCTGACTACTACTCCCTCCATCCCAAATTAATTGTCCCCTTTCTATTTTGGGATGATTTAAGGGATGATAATGAAAATGAGAAATTTTTAAAAATCATTTGTTAAAACATACTAAATATAGAAAGGGGACAAATAATTTGGGAAAAATTTTAGTGAAAAGGGGACAAGTAATTTGGGATTGAGGGAGTACTACGCAATCGAGACCGACGAGAACAGTGCACTATTGAACTTGTTTTGGGCCGATGCACGGTGTCGTGCCATGTACAAGTCATTTGGCGATCATTTGTCGTATGACACGACTTTCTTGAGTAATATGTATAAAATGCCGTTCTAACCGTTCGTAGGAGTGAACCACCATGGAAGTACGGTGATTTTCGTTGCGGCTTTGATTTCTTACGAGGACACCGAGTCCTTTGAGTGGGTTTTTTGAAAGTGGATTGACTGTATGGGGGAGGCGCCGACGGTTATGATAACCGATCAGTGTAGAGCTATGGAGGGGGCCATCCGTAGGGTGTTTCCTAATACGAAGCACAGGTTGTGCCTTTGGCATATTTTGCAAAATGCCGATAAAAATTTAAGAGCACATCAACAATTTCAGTCAATAGATCGAGACCTAAGGTCATTTGTCCACGACAGTTTGACGGAGGACGAATTCGAGACTTCATGGATGAACCTTGTTGACAAATACAATTTAGGTCAGCATAATTGGATGAGAGAGTCCTGGGCTATTAGGCGACGTTGGGCCCCGGTTTATTGGAGGGATACTTTTTGCGCCGGTATGTCATCCACCCAACGGAGCGAACAATCGAACAGGTATTTTAAGTCGTTCGTAAGCGTCGAAACCGGGCTGAAGCAATTTGTAGAGCAGTTTGAAGTTGCCCTAAGACGAAAAGCGGAGGAGGAAAACGTGCTCAATTACAACGACAAACACAACCCCGCAAAGTGGGAACCTCGGTCTTTCTTCGAAGACGTATATCACAACGTCTACACTAACAAAAAATTCAAGGAGGTACAAGATCAGGTGTTCTTGAGCTGCAACACACACATTGAAGACCAAAGCGTTGCTCTTGGTTTTATTAAGAGGTTTAGAGCTCATATAAGGGTACTTGAGCAGCATTGGACTAAAGAGAAACGGACCTTTGATGTGTCGATTGACACAAGAAATGGAATTTACAAGTGCCAATATCGGTTGTTCGAGTTTAGTGGGATACTTTGCGGTCATATCATGAAGTGCTTGGATGTAATCAACGTTACGTCTATCCCCGAAACATATATTTTGGACCGTTGGCGTAAGGACATCGTGCGAGGTTACGAGACCATCCGTGTCGGTTACTACGATCCAGATGAATCGGAATGTGTGAAGAGAAAAATGAGGGTGAAGGTAAAGCAAGACCACATTACAAATTTGGCTTGTATGAACGGCGAGGCGGTGGAAATTTACGAGTCAATTATTGAACAAGTCGTCGACGCTTTGGAGGCTCACGCGGGTGTACAATCGAAGGAGAAGTTTACGGATGGTACACCGTCACCTCTTATTTGGGGTAGAAGAAGAGTCCAACGTAAAGAAAAGAACACAAGCACAACTTACGAAGATGGCCAATTGAAAGACCCCCCTAACAAGAGAGGAGTCAGCCGAAGAAACGTACCAAAACAAGCAAAGCGACAGAAAGTATCAGCTCCAAACTGTAGGATTATATCGGTATATAGTCCATAAAATCACAGGATTATAATGAAAATTTTATAAGATTTATAGTCATAAATCTAAATTGCATAACATAATAAAAGGATTTAAGAATCAACCTTTGAATCCTTGAAATTTGGCCTAAGAACAATACCAAAATTATGGTATCTCCTAATTGAAACACCCAAGATGATATTAAGATATGCCCTTGAAATTGCTAGAGAATTTTTTAGAGAAGAAAAGTGGTTTTCTCTCAAGTTTTGTGTGTTGTGTGCTATCTCAAATTATGAATTAGGTTAGATGAGATTAGGATAGTGATTAGATTAAGTAGAGAGGAAGAAAAACAATCCCTCTCCCCTTCTAATACCACACGTCCAAAAGGAGTCCTTGGGGTGGACTTTTCCCAATTTGGATCCTCTCCATTTCTTTCTCTCCATTTCCTCTCTATTATACTAATATTTTAATATATTTCTCTTTCCTTCATTAAAACATTATTTTTATCAAACAATTACAACCCTTAGATTTTCACAAAAATTGATCTCAACCATTGAAAAGAAATGGATGTCCATTTCTTTTCAAGAAATGGAGAGGATCCATACCCGACTTTTCCACCTCAAAATTAAAAGCCCAATCTAATTAAATGTTTATCCAAACTCATTTAATTAGTTCCTTTAGCTTTTAATATATAATGTAGTTATAATATCCATATATTATAATGAATCATATATATCCGTATATTTATAATTTGCTAATTAATTATAACTATTTAAAATTAATTAGCCTACATTATATGCAATAATTAAATATAACCTTTTATATTCAATTTCCGAATTACAGCTAATTCCTCTCATCTAATATTATTTAATCATTATTAAACAATATTCATTATCACATTTGACTAACCTCTTAGTCATATTTGACTAACCTTTTAGTCAACAACACTGACTAACCTTTTAGTCATTAAATAAGGCATCGATATGATTATTTTCTCAAATAATCACATCTCTCAAACACATCCTTTAGGTGTGACTCTTAGGGACCAGTTGATCACCGCCATCTGTATGACAATAACGTCAAACTTATCTAGCAAGCCAACCGGTATCGATAAACGTTAATCAACTGATTAAATACAAAATGTACCCTGTGTACCTTTAGAGATTTATTTATGTTATTGCACTAACTGTGGAGGACACTAGCTCCAGCAATCTCCCACTTGTCCGTACAAGTGTATGTGCGATAACCGATTCTCATATCCATAATAAATTTCTCCCACTCAATGTAAACCAATTTGCAAAGTCCGTATTCACAAAGGTCGTAGTTCACAAGTGATCAGTATCATGAGTGGTTTCCCCGACTAGAGAGTAACTTAACTGATAAACGAATCATTATTCGAGCATGGCCATGCATTTCCAGTTACAGGTCCTCGAGTGGCCCTGAGAAAAAGTATTATAACTCGATAGAAGTTGGATATTTTCCTCAACTCGAATCCTGCAGATGTAAGCGCAGTATGAAATGACCCAGTGAAAATCTAGTTGGCCTCCTGTTACGGTCGACCGTGAGAAAGAAACCAAAGTCACCCAAAATCTGCATTAATCTCAAGAGACAGTCGATAGTCAAAAGAATCGACTCTAGGAACACTATGGATATCCTATCCACGACCCGGCACCTAATGTTCTGAAACATTTAGGACTCCATGTAGTCGTCACAAAAATGTCCTGCGCGATTTCAGTAAACTCGCATCTGTGATCGATCAGTCAACAGTTTGACTTATGTCTCGTTGAACCCACCATCAATCGACGTCACAAAATAATCGCCTGAGTTATCAGCTCGTGTAGGCGATCACGGACCAAAACAAAAATATAAAGCAATTCAGTTCACTTTGAGGTGTTCAATGTTGTCTGTACAACCCTCATGAAAAGCAATATATAAAACAAAACGATGATTTTATTAGAAGTTTCATGGAAGAAGACCCATGTGTCTAATCCATAGATAAAACAACTAATACAACTCAGGAACACACTTAATTCCCATGGAAATAACGTGCCCTTCATACTTATCATATCTCAACGGACTCAGTTGTAGAATCTGTTATAACAGTTTGTTTGGAGCTTTTCTAGCTGACCGCAACGCCATTAAGAGTAAAGACGAATCCAGATTGAGGCTTCGAGTCATCTCGATCCGTTTGGTAACTAGCATCTGCGTAACCGATTGCGCATAGCTCAGTGTTTCCTCCATAAGTCAATACCCAATCTTTAGTCCTCCGTAGGTACTTAAGAATGTTCTTTACAGCCATCCAGTGTGCTTCACTTGGATTGCCTTGGTATCGGCTCGTCATACTCAATGCATATGCTACGTCTGGACGTGAGCATATCATGGCGTACATGATCGATCCTGTAGCTGATGCATAAGGAATCCGACTCATGCGCTCGACCTCTTCCGATGTCTTTGGTGCTTGAGCTTTACTCAATTGCACTCCAAATTGGAAGGTTCCCCTTCTTGGAGTTGGTCATGCTGAACCTCTCAAGAATCTTATCTATAAAAGACTCCTGACTGAGGGATAACATCCGTCGTGATCTATCTCTATATATACGGAGCCCCAAAATTCGTTGTGCCTCACCCAGATCTTACATCTGGAAATGGTTCTTTAACCATACTTTTACCGAAGTTAAGAGAGGTATGTCATTCCCAATCAAGAGGATGTCATCGACATACAGTATTAGGAAGACAATCTTGCTCCCACTCGACTTGATATATAGACATGGTTCCTCGACCGATCGAGTGAATCCATTCTCCTTTATCACTTGGTCGAAGCGATGATTCCAACTCCGTGAAGCTTGCTTAAGTCCATAGATGGAACGCTGAAGCTTGCAAACTTTCTTAGGATTTTCAAGATCTGTGTAACCTTCGGGTTGTACCATGTACAACTCCTCCTCCAAATAACCGTTTAAGAAGGCGGTTTTCACGTCCATCTGCCAAATTTCATAGTCATGAAAGGCGGCAATCGCTAAGACAATCCGAATGGAACGAAGCATGACTACGGGTGCAAAGATCTCATCATAGTGCAACCCTTGCACTTGAGTGAAACCCTTTGCCACTAGTCGTGCCTTGTATATATCTGGTTGTCCTTCTACAGATCGTTTTATCTTGTAAAGCCATTTGCACTGAAGAGGCCGGGCCTTATCAGGTAAGTCAATCAGATCCCATACATTGTTCTCATACATAGAGTCCATCTCGGATTGCATGGCTTCTTGCCATAGCTTTGAGTCAGAACATGTCATGGCACCTTTATAGGTTACGGGTTCGTTACTCTCAAGGAGTAAAACGTCGTTTCTTTCATTCTCCTCGACCATACCGATGTATCTGTCTGGAGGAATGAAGAGTCTACCCGACCTCCTGGGTTCCAAGGGAATATTAACCGCAGCAGACGAAGAAGGAACAGTTTCCTCCATTGGTTGCTCGGTTGTTGGTTCAGGAATCTCCGACAGATCGAAGGTTCTGTTACTTCTCTTGTCTTCGAGAAACTCTTTCTCTAAGAACTTCGCACTAGCCGCAACAAAAACTCGGTGTTCGGTAGGCGAATAGAAGTAATGACCAAACATTCCTTTTGGATAACCAATAAAGTATGTCTTGACCGATCGCGGGCCGAGCTGATCCTCGTGTCTCCACTTGACATAAGCCTCGCACCCCCAAACCTGAATAAAGGACAAGTTAGGGACCGTTCCCTTCCATAACTCGTATGGAGTCTTGTCAACAACTTTAGACGGACTTCGGTTAAGTATAAGAGCAGCTGACAAAAGAGCATAGCCCCATAATGAGTCAGGTACAACCGTGTGACTCATCATGGATCGAACCATATCAAGTAATGTTCGATTTCTGAAATCGGACACACCATTCCGTTGTGGTGTTCCGGGTGGAGTTACTCGTAGTACTATCCCGCGGTCTTTCAGGTGTCGATCAAACTCAGTTGAAAGATATTCGCCACCACGATCTGAACGTAGTGCTTTTATCTTTCTATCCAGTTGATTCTCAACCTTATTCTGGAATTCCTTGAACTTGTCGAAGGACTCACTTTTATGCTTCATTAAGTAGACATGTCCATATCTACTCAAATCGTCCGTGAAAGTGATAAAATACCGATAGCCGTCTCTAGCGTTGATTGACATAGGTCCACACACATTAGTATGTATGAGTCCTAATAGGTCAGCAGCGCGCATTCCAACACCTTTGAAGGAAATTCGAGACATTTTGCCTATGAGACATGATTCGCACGTGCCAAAAGTTTCATAGTCAAATGGGGCGATTGTCCCATTATCAATGAGTTTTTTCACGAGTTTCTCATTTATGTGTCCCATACGGCAATGTGTGGATACCCATATCCGTACCCTCCCAACAAAAACCCTGTGATGTAACACGGACTTTTATTACGCATGTTTAACGTTGACTTTTACGGTTCTAACTAATGTCGATTTCACTTTGAGTCGTTTTGAAATGTTAAAATGATTTAGGTCGCCTCACATCGCATTTAAATAACGTTCATTTTGTCCATTTGGAGTCTAGCTTGGTCCTCGTCCTGCTTCATTTGGCATGAGCTTCGCATTTGCACTACAATTGGCCCTTTTACATTAACAAGGTCTAATTCAGCATTCCTAAATTCCTAAATTTAGGCCCGGTAGCTAAAACCGCTATTTAGCATCCTCTTACACAAAATACAACCTCACGTCTTAGCTTATTTCACAAATCTATGCAGATACACCCCTTTTCATTTTTCCGGGTCTAGGTCCCAAAACCGAGCCCAAACCCAAGCCTTTGGCCCGCACTCCAAGGCCCTGCACATCATAAAATATCTCAGAAATATCTCAGCTCTTTTCTTGGCACACACGCACGAAATTATACTGTATCTTTCAAAGATTTTATAAATCAAAACTTGAAAGAAATTTAAAACCACACCCACAAACCGCATGACCTTATGCGGTTTGGGGTGGCAACCGCATAAGCCTATGCGGTTTGCCCAGGCAACCGCATAAGGCTATGCGGTTTCCCGGCCTGTTTTTATCCCCGATTTCCTAATTTCTCCGAGGTTTTTAGTATATATACACCCCTATACCCTAACCTCGAAATCACAATTCAGAACCAGAATACATCTCTTTCACACACAATTCACATCTTCTTATACTTTCACATCACAATTTCACATACAATTCACAATACACAAATCCTCTCTCACAAAAGCCTCAAGCACTCAAATCCTTGAGTTCAACACACCATCCCGTGTTGAATTCATCCTCCTTTCTAGTTCAAGAAGCGAAGCTCTGCCCAGATCTGAAGCATCAGGACAAGGTAGGTACCGATCCACTTGGATCAAAACTTTTTCTTATTTTCTATGGACTAACAAAGGGGACTACACTCTAGCGCCCCCCGGCTTTGGCACCCGAGCGCGCTTGCCTTCCAAGTGTTCTTATTACTTCGGGTACACTCCATATCCGATGACACGACAAAGTCGCATAAGCAACCGACCTTATAAAATAAACCAATGGACAATTGAACTTTATTTTAATTGTATGCATCTTGCACCCTTTCTGTCTTGCATTAAAATCAACTTAAACAATGAATTCGACCTTTAACTGAACCGTATTCGTTAACAAGTTAAACATGCTAAACTGAGGGTTTTAATCAATCTTTTTGCATCTGCATCTGCATTCTTTTACAACCTTATCGCACTTGTACGTAGCGATAACATTGGCTCAAATATCATCTTACAAGGATTGTTCTAGGTCAGTAGAGGCTATTTTTTACATAGGCTTTTCTAAAAGGTTTTCATAAATCATTATTTGAATTAACTCTTTTTCTAAAGTACCCTCACCCCGAATCCAATCTGGTTTCACAAGCCTTAGATCTAGGGGTGTCGGCGTGCTCCGAAATCTAAGAACATGTTTTTAGCTTAGAACATGGTAGCAGGTTCCTAATTTTCGCGATAATTAGGTGGCGACTCCATAACAGTTCTTAAAGGTTTTTCTAACTTAATCTTTTTTAACTTTAAAATCCGCCCTTAAGCAAGACGCCGAGTTGGGTCCGATCCCGGGTTCCACAGTTTGGCGACTCCGCTGGGGATATCTTATTTTTAAAACTTAAAACTAGCTTTTTCTTTTTAAAAATAAAGAGGTGAAACTTGAAAGCCTTGAACAATCCAAGTATACATATTTGAGCTATGCACATTCGTTTAGAGTCCATTCCTTTTGGAATCTAGGCACCCTTTACACCCTTGAGAGGTGGTTCCAACACGCAGGCTTGTCCACTCGATAAAGCACGTGCAGGACTAACTTTCCTCTCTCCCCTCCACGGCTTGTCAGAACGATTATCTCGACCGCCCGGTTCTCTAGAAAACCTATCGCCCGTGAAGGAAATAGAGGGGTTAAGTATCTGCCAAAGCGTACTCGAGGTAGTTGGAGGTGTACTCGACTGACTCATTTTTCACCCTTTTTGAGTCATACGTACAAGTTCGAGGCTATGCACCCCATGGTCTTTTTCAAAACAAGCATTTGCATTCATATCTTCGAAAACTCGCCTAAACGTTTCAAAGATAAATGAACCTAACATCTAACACCTTTTCAAACAAAACTATCACGAATTTTTGAAACAAGCTTTTTCAAAACTTCATTTTCACTAACAAGCAAAAACCCGAGCAAGGATTAAAACCCAAGCTCGAGGATTTCAATCCCCTAGGTCATACGGCCTAGGTTCTACATTTAACATCCTCGGTTCGACTTGCTAATCACTCTCGAGCCGAATCCTTTCTTCTTTTACACATCCGACTCGAGCTCACCTCGGTAAATCACCGACATCAGTTCGACGGGTGCAAAGCAAAACGTTTTAACATCGAGACGAGACGCGCGCACGCATCCTCGCCTCAAAAGCTTCCTCTAGCAAAACCTTTTTCGAAAATCTCCTCTTTTCAAACATAAAAGGTCTTTCTAAACAAAGAAATGAGCTAAAATGAATGCCTAAAATGAATGTGAGTCTAGTGGGTCGAGTCGTGTCACTAATGCAAGGTGAAATGCAGGCCTCAGCTGGATACTCGTCGCACTAAGCACCGTGTAATAATCCCATACAAAAAACGCACCTACACCCGCAAAATGGCCGGCAACAACGAAGACGTCACCGCACTCCGTAACCAAGTTGCAAAGCTGACCGCTGACCTCGAACGCCTTTTGACTACCCACACCATCGAAGTGGAATGCATGGAAACCAAGATTAAGGAGGAAGCTGATAGACACGCTAAGAAGCTCCAAGCCATGGAGGAAAGGCTCTATGTCTCGAGTACTTACTCCATCCACAAGGAGAATGAAATCGTGCCCGCCAGCATTAAGGATGAGCTCCCTAACAAGCTCGCCCTTAGTGATCTTCCTATCTTTCAAGGACATGAGAGCTCGATCATTCACATCCGAGCTTTCAAGTCCCAAATGGCTATAAAAGGAGTAGATGCCAAACACTGGCTAACTCTTTTCCCGCACTCTCTAGCAGCAGTGCCGAAAACATGGTTCTACTCACTCGACCCGCAACGCATCCCTACTTTCGAAGAACTCACGGTTGAATTCGATCGGCGATGCATCGAGACAACGAAGACACCCAAGTCTCGATCCGCACCCTAGAAGTCCCATCTCAAAAGGACAACGAAGGCTTCACCGACTACCTCACCCGTTGGAAGAAGCTAAGCGCTCAAATCCCTAACCGTCCCCGCGAGGACGAGCTTGTTCCCAAGTTCATAAACAACCTGCGACCCGTGTATCAATTTTACATGAGGTACAGCAACATCCAGAATTTCAAAGAACTAACTAAGGTCGGCACTCAAATTGAAGATGACCTTAGAACTGGCACCATGGCTAAGTACACCGGCCATGCCTATCAAGGGAGTTCCTCTAAATCCTCCCGCGCAGTCAAAAGCGAAGAGAACCGCACCATTGGTAACCTCGACGACGACGACAACCTCGACGCATTCGCAACTACCTTCTCACCACCTCCCAAAGCCAAGAGGAACTTTGACCCTCTCTTTATGTCTTACACCAAGGCATTTCAAAGGTTGGTCGAAAAGAACTATCTGCAACCAATCGGGCCTACTAGCGAGCCACCCGAGGACAAAAAGCCTAAATCTTGGAACCCCAACGCCTTCTGTGCATACCACCGAGGCAAGGGGCATGACACCGAGAATTGCTTTAGGCTTAAGAACGCTATCCAAGATCTCATTGATCAAGGAAAGCTTAGCAAACCATCTCAGCCTACCAAGCCTTCGAACAACGAGAACCCGCTTGGTAATCATGCAATTTTCGTGGGATCGCCTTATTCTAGACTGCCTACCTCATCACGCCCTCGATGACCAAGTCAATGCGCTTCTTGGTCTAGTGACGAGGAGGACGGCGAATATTGGTTCCCACCGACGAGGTAATAAAACACGCCAATCAACTTGCAAGAGACATCAATCACCTGAAGGCTTTACATCGGACCGCAATCGGCGTGCCTGGAAAGCGCGTCGAGAAGGAACTTCGCCAACCCAAATTTCACTCGGCGACCTCGAGGCCTTCCATCAAAAAGATGGCGAAGGATTCGTCAAACACCTCATCCAATGGAGGAAACTGCTCTCCCGAATCCCAAATCATCCGCATGAAAACGAACTCATCAACACTTTCCTTCTTCAAAGATGCGCTCGCCGGGCGATATTACTTTCACTACGCAACGTTCGTAACTTTGAGCATCTTATCGAAATTGGCACCCGCATTGAAAAGGACCTCACATCAAGCTATGAAGATCCCGCCATCAAGCACTCTTCAAGAACGCACCCTCAGGGGACGAAAACGACACAACAAACACGGCCCTACAAGGATTTTTGACAAACTCTACATGCCCTACGCCGTAGCATTACAGAAACTAATCGCAAAAGATTATCTTACACCGATCGGACCTATCAATGAGCCGCCCATGAATAAGAAATCAAAATCATGGGACCCCAACGCCTTCTGTGCATACCACCGGGGCATGGGGCATAGCACTCAAAGTTGCCTAAAACTCAAACACGCTATCCAAGACCTCATCGATCAAGGAAAGGTCAAGAAACCACGAATAAAAATCGCGCCTTCCTCCAATGGTGATACAATCTACCTCTCGACCACATCACCAACCTCAAAAACAAAGAGGCAAGCACCCCAAGCAACTCAAGCACCTCAAGCAACTCAAGCAGCTCAAGCAGCTCCTCAAACAGCGAAGACGATGAAGAAGAAGAAGAAATTCTCTTAACTTCTAATGCTCTAAGTGTCGGGTCACCTGTCGACCCATTTATCCTAGACTCTAACTTTAGTTTAGACTTTCTTTTTACGGAGGCTAGCTCCAAGCAATTTTCTGAATTGTCGAATAACTCTTCTCAAAATAATAAAATGAATAAATTTGCTTACGCCTTGTCTCAAACTAAAACAAACAACAAAGCACAAACATCTAACAATCAACAAACAACAAACAAATCAAAAGGCACTAACTCATGCGATAAAAATGAACAATCTCTAAACAAATACATTGCAAACATTGTCTCTCCCAAAACACAGGACCCTATCATCGAGGAAACCATAACCATAAACGTGGGAACCCCCGAAGAACCAAGGGAACTACAACTAGGAGCCTCGCTAAACGAAGACGAACGCACCCAATTTACACAACTCCTAAGCGAATTCAAGGACGTATTCGCTTGGTCATACAAAGACATGCCCGGCATCGAACGAAGCATCGCCGAACACCGCATCCCCATCAAACCCTAAGCATAAACCAATCAAACAAAAGCTAAGAAGACTACGTCCCGAATGGTCCCTTATGGTCAAGGAAGAAATCGAAAAACAACTACAAGCCGGTTTCATCCAAGTCATCGAGTATCCTGAATGGGTCTCAAACATGGTCCCAGTCCTGAAAAAGAATGGCAAAATTCGAGTATGCGTTGACTTTCGCGACTTGAACAAAGCTAGTCCTAAAGATGACTTGCCATTACCCCATGTGGACGTCCTAGTCGACAACACCGCTGATCACGCCCTCCTATCCTTCATGGACGGCTACGCAGGCTACAATCAAATTAAAATGGCTTGCGAAGACATGGCAAAAACGGCCTTCATTACACCGTGGGGGACATACTGCTACACAGTTATGCCCTTCGGCCTAATCAATGCTGGCGCCACCTACCAACGCACCGTTACAACCCTTTTACACGACATGATGCACAAAGAAGTCGAAGTTTACGTCGACGATATGATCGTAAAGTCAAAGGAAAGGAGCGATCATATCACCAACCTCCGCAAATTCTTCACTCGCCTACGGCAATACAAAATGCGCTTGAATCCCCAAAAATGTACTTTTGGAGTCAAATCCGGCAAACTACTAGGACACGTAGTGAGCCAAAGAGGCATCGAGGTCGACCCCTCGAAAGTCAAAGCAATCCTCGAAATGCAACCCCCGAAGAACCTCGACGAGATTCGAAGTTTCTTAGGCCAAATCCAATACATCTCACGCTTCATCAGCAAACTCACCATGATATGTGAACCAGTTTTCAAGAAGCTCAAGAAAACCGACCACGTTGAATGGGACGAGGAATGTCAAAAAGCATTTGACAAGGTCAAAGAATTGCTAACTAACCCGCCGGTTCTACAACCACCCCAAGAAGGTTTACCCTTATCCTTATACCTTACAACAACACCCACCGCCATGGGCGCCATGCTCGCTCAAGAAGTCAACGGCGAAGAACACGCGATCTACTACATCAGTAAAAAGTTTCTCGATTACGAAACTCGATACTCACCCGTCGAGAAGAGTTGCCTAGCCTTAGTATGGTCATCCAAAAAACTCCGTCACTATATGCTAGCACACCAAACAAGGGTATATTCCACAATGGATCCCGTAAAATACCTCTTCGAGAAACCTGTACCTAACGGACGAATGGCCAGATGGACATTGCTCCTAGCCGAATTCGACCCTAATGCACGCACCTCAAAGCAATTAAGGGACTAGTCTTCGATTTTCTAGCCGAAAATGCAATCACCGAGCAACCAATCATAGACACCACATCCCTTCCGCAACGGCGGGATTTACAACATCGACCAAGAACAATGGGAATTATACTTGATGGTTCATCCAACTATCGAGGTCATGAGTAGGAATACTTCTCATATCCCCAAATGGCGAACACACACCCTTATCCATTAAATCGGACTTCGACGTAACAAACAATGCAAAGAATCTGAAGCATGCTTGCACGGTCTCAAGCAGCGCTTGTACTCAACGCCCGCAACATAAGAGTCTATGGGGACTCCTCCCTCATAATCAACCAAGTGTCCGGAGCATGGAAGATACTTAACGAAAACCTAGCATTATACCAAAACAAAATACAAGAGCTCATAAACGAATTCTACCACGTAGAATTCATACACCTCCCACGCGAAGAAAACCAATTCGCCGACGCGCTATCCAAACTCGCGTCCCTAATCAACATACCCTGGGATGGAAACTCTGCCCATTGACGTGGAAAGACGAAGCGAACCCGCATACATCTGTGACATCGAAACCGAGGAAGAACAAACCGACCCTTGGTACCAAGCAATCATCAACTACAAAACAAACGGCGAATACCCGCCAAACACCGACAAACGGGCCAAGCGAGCCCTACGCCTATTATCGTCACAATTCGTGCTGGAAATGGGGAAATTACTCAAAAAGACGCCTCAAGGTACACTCCTCTTGTGCGTCGACCACAAAAAAGGACACGAAATCATGTCCCAAGTACACGATGGCGAGTGCGGACCACACATGAACGCACGAGCCATGTGCAAACAAATCATAAGGCTAGGATGGTATTGGACTACCATGGAAGCCGATTGCGCAAAATATGTCAAACATTGCCATAATTGTCAAATCTTTGCAAACGTACAACACATCCCTCCTTCACCACTATACAGTTTAACCTCGCCATGGCCTTTCTCCACATGGGGCATCGACGTCATTGGCAAAGTACAACCCGTAGGAGCAGGAGGACACTTCTTCATCCTCGTGGCCATCGACTATTTCACCAAATGGGTCGAAGCCGCATCGTACCGCAAGCTAGGCACAAAAGAAGTCGCAAAATTCATACAAAACAACATCATTTGTCGCTATGGCATACCACACGAGTTCATTAGTGACCAAGGCACGCACTTTCAAGGAGAAGTCGAGCCACTTCTTCTCAAATACAAAATACAACGACACAAATCATCACCCTACCGACCACAAACTAACGGCGCAGTTGAGGCAGCAAACAAAACCGTCGTATCAATCCTGAAAAAGATGATCGACACCTGCCACGACTGGCCCCACAAAATCCCATTCGCATTATGGGGATACCGCACAACCATCCGCACACCCACAGGTATGACACCCTATTTCCTAACCTACGGAATGGAAGCCGTTCAACCCGTAGAAATCGAGATGCAATCCCTTCGAATTCTCATGGAAGCAGACATTCCTGAAGCCGAATGGGCACGCGAACGCTACGAACAACTCATTCTCTTAGACGAAAGACGACTACATTCACTAAGTACAGTCCGAATGTATCAATCTCGCCTACAACGCGCCTACAACAAACGGGTCAAACCACGAAACATTAAAGTGGGTGACCTAGTACTCAAATCCGTCCGAGCGCCATTACCAGTCGACCCAAGGGGGAAATTCAAACCCAATTGGGCCGGGCCGTACTTGGTCAAAGACATCCTTCCCGGAGGAGCAGTAACGCTAACTGACCTTGACGGTCAAGACTTCCGACTACCAACAAATCTTGATCAACTCAAGAAATACTACCCTTAAACAAATTTGCAATGTACTTCACAAAAAGGACAAAACTCGCTCTCGCATGAGTGAACTACGCTCGGTTTGATTCCACGCACTGTGGATACGTAGACAGCTTTGTAAAGAGCTCAACCGAATCACACGAACTACGCCGGTTTGATTCTGTATTCAAAAAGCAGATACGTAGGCAGCTTGTCAAAAGTACAACCGAACTTTTTCTAGCACGCATGCCCAAAGCTTAAAAAGGTCAAGGGCGTCGCACTCACAAAATGACACGCTCGAAGCTTAAAAAGGTCAAGAGCACAGTCAACACAAAACAAAAACAAGAATCTGAGTCCGAAGCTTAAAAAGGTCGAGGATTTAAGGCAAAACAATTCAAAGCGCACAAGTCCAAAGCTTAAAAAGGTCGAGGATTTGAGACAAAATACAAGTGTTCGAAGCTTAAAAAGGTCGAGAACATTTCAAAACAAAACAAAGAAAGCAACGAGACAAGGCAAAAGCAAATAAATTCTATTTTATTACTTTATTTAGAATTCTTCAAAGCTCAGAGATGAGTTAGGAACAAGCCTCCTTAACCCCTTTATTCGAATCTAAAAACATGCGTTTGAATAAAGAAATTTTCTAAAGCAAAACAAAAACAAACTACTAGGACGTCTTCCGTCGCTTGGGACTAGCCTCTTCATCCTCAAGAGGTCGATCCGCCACAATCTTCGAGCTAAGAATGGGAGTAGACCTCTCAAAACCTGGGGGCTCGATCGGATCCTCATCACCTTTCGACTGGGGCTCCTCGATCCTTGGCCCTAGGCGATCTTTATGATCACTTCGGTCCAAGTCTCTCCCGCAGGTCTCAAGTAGAAACACTGCATCAACAACACAGAGATCACCATAATCCCTCGCATCACGCACGACTTCATGCAACAAGGAGGGCTTTGGCCCATTCTTCTCTCTCTCCTCTCGATTCTCAGTTCACGAGAATCCTTGGAATGACACCAACGGCGTATAGAAATCCGTGACACGAGTAGACTCTATATGCTCAAAGACAACCCAAGTAACACGATCCGACCACCCTCGGATCCAAGCATCAATCATCCGGTTGTTTAGGACAACAACCCCTCCAACATGCGTATCCCGATCAGGAATAGTCTGCAAGAAGTCCGATTTGCCTCTTGGCGAAGAGGATGAATCCATACACCCCGCTCAAACCCACACAACATCAACCCGCGAGCGCGTTAAGCTTTGCGGTGCGGGTTACCTCCGTAATACCCCACCACGAAACATACCAGCGAATCTTGCTCTCCTACACAAACCCCCGGTAGTAGTTGAGTGAACGCTCCCGAGGGTTAGCCCACTCCATCTTCCCAGACGTCGTCATTGCGACCTTGAAGGCACCACCAAGGGAAGAGCCCTATACACGCTCAACCTCTCCATGAGCCAAGCGTTGAGAATCCTAGCGCAACCCTGCTCGAGCTCAGACGATTATCATAACGGTCGTCTAAGCCCAGTATGGTCTCCGCTAGGATCAACGCAGAAGGATCATGTCCTCGCTCCATCTCTTCGACAACACGAGCATACCTCGCGTTCCCGAACACACCATCTGGCATGGACCCTGCAAAAGCATAGCGATGAACCAAACAAAAAGCAAGGGCCCTCCGCCTCGAGCGGTCCGAAATACTAGTGTCAGTTCTATCCATATAACGTTGACACAACAGAAGCATATTCACCCTGCCTCCCACGAACAAACCTGCAGCATGAGCATCTGTCATCCCAAGGAAGTTTCGCAACATCCCGTTATAACAAAGCTCGCTCCTCACAACCACAGGAGTCGTCCGTTTCGACCACCCCGCAATGGCCGCAAACTCCTCCATCAAAGGACACACCTCCCCCCCGGGAAACCTAAACACATGCAAATTAGGGTCCCAATAATCCAAACACGAGTCAAGGAAGTCTAAATCAACTTTCATTTGACGAAAGCCAATAAAAACACCCGCACCATCATCATACACCGCCTTCTTCATCCCCGGACTTAATGAGGAAGTCCACCTCTTCAAAAGAGCATCAAAATGCTCAACCATTTTTTTAGAACACAAAAACTTTTATAAATATACCTAATATATTTATGAGAGCAAAAACCTAAAGCAAAAGCAAAGAAGAGAAGTGATTGTGAATGAAGATTATGGCACGCACCCCCTCTCCTTATATAGGAAAACAATATCCGAAATATGGAAATACAAATAGCAAGAAAGCCAAAGAAACCGCATGGCTCTATGCGGTTTCAGACTCCCAAACCGCATAAGCCTATGCGGTTTTCTTGCAACCGCATAAGCCTATGCGGTTTCAGGGGTTGGTTTTCCTCAAATTTTCCCAATTTCGTCTTTCCTAAAACACTACAACCTACTTTGAGCTACGACACCATCATTACGCTTCACTTTAGCAAATACGATTCATACCACGAGTCAAAACACAAACATTTTCGACATTCATGCAAGCTCATTTCGCATCTAAAATGAACTTTTCACAAGAACGTTTTCACAATCTAAAACAAAACATCAAATGCATCCCACTCGGGAATCATATCATTTTTCAAACAAGACTACCAAACAGGTTTATCGATGACAATCAAGTTCAAGCTACTGCAACAAGTCCAAAGTTCAAGCTGCAACGGCATGTACATAAAGGTTCATACAATCTTTATTACACAAAGTCACTCGGGATGACGACGACGATACTCGTCAAACTCACGCCGAATCTGAGCCGTCTCAGCCCGGCTCTGACACAACTGCGCAGCCTGCTCAGCCCAGGCCATCCTCCACCGGTTGGCCACCCTCCACAACTTCTTGTGCACCCCCTTCGCCACCTACAAACATAAAAACACGTTACAATTTTCTCCATTTTGCCTTAATTTCACACAAATTAAGTCAAACTTAGGGGGAAATCCCAAAACAAGACCCAGCCTTCTCCATTTTGACTTAATCTCACCCAAATCAAGTCAACCTTAGGGGGAAATTTCAAATTAACAGCGCTCATCTCCATTTTGCCTTAATTTCACTCAAATTAAGCCAAACTCGAGGGGGTAACACAAAAACACGCATCTCACTAGTTTGATCATCGCTATATTCCATACCTCGATCAAACTGGGGGCTCACTCACATACACAACAAACATACATACCTTCTTCACCCTGCCCGTCCAGCTGTCCATGCCCGCGTCAGTGGTCACCGGCAAGTACGTCGGCAAAGTGAAAGTACGACGCACACCCGACTCGTCATACTCAACGGTGGTAGGGAAGTCACCAGGCTGCTCCGCCATCTCCGGATCAAACTCCTACAAAACAAGTACAAAACGCACACGTCAGGGAAATTTTTCGCAAAAAATTACCTTACGCACCCTCAAAAGAAGCAAGCATACCTCAATCGGCCCACAAGCAAGCCGAGACTCCGCAAAGTGGCTGTAGTCCTCCCCAGGACAGAGAAGACTCACTGACTCTCCTTCCCCGTACAACGACACCCGATCCTGAGCGGAAACCCCTCGCTCGAATAGGACCCTCGGCGGATCCTCAGCACCACCGAGTTGGCCACCACACTGAAAGGCCAAGCGCTCTCCAAGGTACCAAACCGGCCCATACGGCGTCGCCAAGTACAAGCGCTGGGTCTCTCGCACTGCAAACCTAGCTCCAATGCCCTCAGGAATATCCCTGTACTGGCCCCACGGGAACGGCACGAACTACCAACACAAAAACAAAAACAAACACTCATAAATACCAATACAATCATTTTAAATACACTCTATTTAAAATAGTTCAAGCACAAACCTGATCAAACTGCATCTGGTTCAGAAGCACCCGAACATCATCATACGACCAGTTAAACGCAGCACGGTTACACGCCGGGTACTCCCTCACGATCCTCACAGCATGCGGGGGGAGCAGAAAAGGGAAGTGGCTAAGAATCCACGACTGCGCACACAAGAAACAAAAACACGTTACAAAGGCAAAGACAACACGAAAACAAAAATGAACAACAATGCACCCGAAACAAAAACAGAATTAATACGTACCTCCATCAAGAACCCAGGCGAGACCAAGGACAGTCTCGACCCTCGATCCATGACCCGCGGTCTCACGGCATCCATGCAGAAACGAATGCACAAACCCAAGGACGGCGTCACCCAGTCGAACGTTCCAATTGCATTCCAATCCAGAAGATGCATAAGGACCGACGTCGACGCCCGCTCGCCTTTATCGCCGAAGTACACGGCGCTGACGAACCACCACAGCCACATACGAGCATTCTGCTCGTCACTCCACTCCGAGGGGCCATACTCGGTCTTCCCCTCAAAGTACTCCAAGATATAACTCGTCTTGAAAGTGTAAGGTGGAGCACCCTCGCAAATCACCTCCAAACCACCGCCGATCGCATCAGTCACAACCTCGTCCACAACGGACGGCGCAAACTCAAAGCTCATGTCACGATCTCCGAACGGCAGCCCCGTTATGACCGCATACTCAGACAAGGTAATGCCGGCCTCAAAGCCGGGCATATGGAACGTCGTCGTGGTGTCCCAATACCTGTCTAGGAAGGCCCTGATCAACATCAGGTTCGCCGTCTGCTTCTTCCTTGCAATCTCCCTCCAATGGCCGACCAACGGGCCAAAAGCACTACGCAGCACCCAAGCCTGCGCTCCCGGCGCAAGCTTCTCCTCAAAAACACACATTACGGACGACACGCCCGAGAAAGTCCTCATCGGACCTTTCTGCCAACCCATCGTCGCTCGATAGGAAACGTGTCTCTCCGGGGCAAGTAGAAGATTATGACCATCCCAGCCCTTAGCGAACGCCCTGTTCGCACGTGATTTTCGCGGCCTAGAGCTACTCGCTCTAGGCGCAACCTCCTCAGCCTCCTCAGCAACATCCATCTCAGCCTCCAGCTCGTCCACAAACTCCTGAGCAAACGCATCCGCCTCCTCCTCCTCAGGATCAGGCACAGGGACATGCCTCCCACGACCCCTACCTCGTGACTGCCCACGTCTCGTGGACAAATCACGAGGGTCGGCTTCCCTCTCACTACGTGTACGCCTCAAACCACTCGAGCTAGAGGCTCCCTCAGTCCTCGAGCTAGCACTCCTACGGGATTTCGACCTCGTAACATGACTAGAACTCTCCCCTGCAACCAAACACAACCAATACATACAGCTATAATACACGCAAGCATACAAACTTGGCATACACATACACAAATACACACAAATAATACACGCATAATACATATACATCCTTTGACACATTACACTATACGCCCTACAGAGCATTTTTAGGCCTAATTCACAATTAAGCCGAAAACCGTTCTCTACACTTCAAAATTACAACTTTATGGTTTCTACGCGCCATAATAGTCCCCAACAACAACCCATTACAAGCAATTGCGTTTTGATCATTCCGATCAAAAACCCCCAATTCGCCTTAATTACTCCGTATAACTACGACTTAAGACGGCGATTTGAAGGCCCTAACTCGAATTTTTCGCAAAACTAACGCTATAGGCATGCTATACACACTATGGGCATCCTACACCGAAGTTTAATTGAAATTCCGGGTCGGAAAATCCGGGTTCGTTTTCGGGCCCGAAACCTAATTTGGACGTTTTTCACGCAAAGACGGTCCAAATCACAATCAATTCACACATATACGTTCGCGTGGCATAATGCAACACAATGACGTCAATTTCAAGCATTCAAACGGCAAATTTCAAGCAAAACTCGGGTTTTCATTCAAAACCCGTCTTTTCAACAATTCAAGGCAAAACTACCTAATTGCAACAACAAATAACGTAAAAGCAAGTTAAAATGGAGCAATACCTCGTTCCATAGCAAGACAACGCAACGAAAATGAGCAAAAACGGTTGAGAAATCGAAAAATGACGTTTTTTTGAGTTGAAAAACCGTAAATGATGAATGTGGCATGCTCACGGTTTGCTCGTGCTTATATAGCCCCCAGCAGCCAACAGGGAAAACCGCATAAGCTTATGCGGTTTGTCCCCTGAACCGCATAAGGCTATGCGGTTTCAGCCCTTGGCTTTTCTCGGGTTTTTCTCGTTTTACGCCTACTTTTCAATTTCTAACTCATCCTAGCTCCTATACAACTCCAAGTACGTCCCGTGCTTAGGTCAAGGCATCACTTACAACCCGCCATACGCGTATATTAAGCATTTAATGTACGGTACAGAAGCAGAAGCACGAACGCTCTTCACGAGCAAACACGTCATTTTTCTTCCCCAACGGAAGATAATCGTATGCAATAACAACTACAATTACACCCACGCTCCTCGGCGAGCCCAAGCATAAGTACTCTACAACAAGCACTCTACAACAAGCACTTAACTACAAGCATAAAACGCTCCTCGGCGAGTTTAAGCACAAGCGTCCTACAAAGCACATCCAAGCATGAACCCATGGCACAAAAACACCCCTGTACAAGCATTACAACCTTTACAAATGCACTCCTACAAGACCATACATCCTACGAATGCACTCTTCACGAGGTCATACATCCAGCCCAGATACACTCACACCCTTGCACTTTAGCCCCCACGCATTGCAGCACATGCGCTCTTTCACGAGACCATACGAAGACGCTACAAGCAGCAGCACTATACGATACCCAACATATACAAGACGACGACATCAACATCAGCAAAGGCATTAGCAACAAGCACGACGAAGGCACTCTGCAGGCCGGCAGGCCCTTATAATATGCACGGACCGCCAAGTCCTTAAAATGCGCACGTCCCTCCCCGTTTAGCCCGGTTCGAAGTCCTTGTCTTACCCATGGACGCATGCTTCGTTCATTGATCATATCGAGGCGTAATGGTGGGATATGGTCGTGGAGTTTGACTAGCGCTCTAGTCCGAGCTCAGTCAAACTGGGGGCTCTGTGGATACCCATATCCGTACCCTCCCAACAAAAACCCTGTGATGTAACACGGACTTTTATTACGCATGTTTAACGTTGACTTTTACGGTTCTAACTAATGTCGATTTCACTTTGAGTCGTTTTGAAATGTTAAAATGATTTAGGTCGCCTCACATCGCATTTAAATAACGTTCATTTTGTCCATTTGGAGTCTAGCTTGGTCCTCGTCCTGCTTCATTTGGCATGAGCTTCGCATTTGCACTACAATTGGCCCTTTTACATTAACAAGGTCTAATTCAGCATTCCTAAATTCCTAAATTTAGGCCCGGTAGCTAAAACCGCTATTTAGCATCCTCTTACACAAAATACAACCTCACGTCTTAGCTTATTTCACAAATCTATGCAGATACACCCCTTTTCATTTTTCCGGGTCTCGGGCCCAAAACCGAGCCCAAACCCAAGCCTTTGGCCCGCACTCCAAGGCCCTGCACATCATAAAATATCTCAGAAATATCTCAGCTCTTTTCTTGGCACACTTGCATACGAAATTATCTTTGTATCTTTCAAAGATTTTATGCAACCGAAACTTGGAAAGCAGCCTTAAAACCACACCCACAAACCGCATGACCTTATGCGGTTTGGGGTGGCAACCGCATAAGCCTATGCGGTTTGCCCAGGCAACCGCATAAGGCTATGCGGTTTCCCGGCCTGTTTTTATCCCCGATTTCCTAATTTCTCCGAGGTTTTTAGTATATATACACCCCTATACCCTAACCTCGAAATCACAATTCAGAACCAGAATACATCTCTTTCACACACAATTCACATCTTCTTATACTTTCACATCACAATTTCACATACAATTCACAATACACAAATCCTCTCTCACAAAAGCCTCAAGCACTCAAATCCTTGAGTTCAACACACCATCCCGTGTTGAATTCATCCTCCTTTCTAGTTCAAGAAGCGAAGCTCTGCCCAGATCTGAAGCATCAGGACAAGGTAGGTACCGATCCACTTGGATCAAAGCTTTTTCTTATTTTCTATGGACTAACAAAGGGGACTACACTCTAGCGCCCCAGGCTTTGGCCGAGCGCTTGCCTTCCAAGTGTTCTTATTACTTGGTACACTCCATATCCGATGACACGCCAAAGTCGCATAAGCAGCGACCTTATAAAATAAACCAATGGACAATTGAACTTTATTTTAATTGTATGCATCTTGCACCCTTTACATCTTGCATTAAAATCAACTTAAACAATGAATTCGACCTTTAAGCTGAACCGTATTCGTTAACAAGTTAAACATGCTAAAGCGAGGGTTTTAATCAATCTTTTTGCATCTGCATCTGCATTCTTTTACAACCTTATCGCACTTGTACGTAGCGATAACATTGGCTCAAATATCATCTTACAAGGATTGTTCTAGGTCAGTAGAGGCTATTTTTTACATAGGCTTTTCTAAAAGGTTTTCATAAATCATTATTTGAATTAACTCTTTTTCTAAAGTACCCTCACCCCGAATCCAATCTGGTTTCACAAGCCTTAGATCTAGGGGTGTCGGCGTGCTCCGAAATCTAAGAACATGTTTTTAGCTTAGAACATGGTAGCAGGTTCCTAATTTCCGCGATAATTAGGTGGCGACTCCATAACAGTTCTTAAAGGTTTTTCTAACTTAATCTTTTTTAACTTTAAAATCCGCCCTTAAGCAAGACGCCGAGTTGGGTCCGATCCCGGGTTCCACACAATGCCATAGATAGGTTTGATCTTTGTCACCAACCTTTGCTTTCTTGTTACTCACATGCATAATTTCTGTGGTTTGATCTAAAACATAAATTCCGTTCATGGAAACAGCTTTACCATAAATCATTTCGTTCAAAGAGAAAATACAGCTATTATCTATATTCTATATTATCTATTAAAAGAAAATCCTCCCTAAGTGTTTTCATGAAAAATACTCAAAAACCAGCACTTTTTTCCCCTTATTCCGCCACGTCATCTAGTGGGTCCCACGTCCTCATTGACTTCTCGGGTCAAATTTCATGCCTAATCGTCTTCCCATTGTTTTTTCAGCTTCTTTGTCCTTTCATAGTTTGAGGATATGAAAAGACCATAATTGAAGAGCATAATTGAAGTCCATCATTCATTAGCTCGCATTCAATTATCCGTGTTAAACAACTTTATCTCAACATGACCGTTTTTCTTCTATGCCTTACATTTTCACCGTTCACGACGTACAACATTAGAGTACCCGACAAACAAATAAAACCAAAAAATAGACTACTTAATTGGTATGTACTTACTAACATAAAATGTAAAGTTGAAACAATACAAATGAAACTAAAAAATATTCATCAAACAGATGTAATAACACAAATATTATAATAATTATAAACAAAGAATCAAACTTTTCAAGTACATCGTCTTTTATTTCTCATTATATTCTTATTTTTTATTGAATTAATTATTTTGTCTAAACTAATTAATATAAAGAAAACCAATAGACATAAGTTATTACCTTATAAAATCAAGCATCAATTCTATTATTTTAGAAATTCCAAAACTTTCAACATCATGTAAAAATTATTTCAATAATTTTTATAAATTTATATTTAGACACATTTTACTTTTGTTTTTTTAGCTTTGATTTTAATATGTAATATAGATATCGATATGTAAATATTTACATATGTATTTATAGTTTTAATGTACAATGTTAACTATTTTTTTTATATTTGCAGGAATGAATCGGAAAATAACAAAGCTCACAATAATTTCAAGGTATAATCTATGTATTGATTATTCTATTAATTAACTTTATTTTATTTTTGAGTAAAATTTTGATAATTATTATTTAATGAGAGGATAAATACAAGGTGGATCAAATTTATTATTTTTGAGTCATGCATCAAATATTTTAATAATGTTTAAAATTTTATATTTAGATTTATTTTGCTTTTGATTCTATGTCTTTGATTTTTTATTTTCCTCTAATGTTATTTTATAGTACAATGTTAACAAATTTTTATCTTTGCAGGAACAAATCGAAAAAAAAAAAAAAAAAATTCACAATTTCCAAGGTATAATCGATGTGCTGCTAATTTTTGGTTAATTATTTTTGAATGAAAGGATAAAAACAAGGCAGATTATTGTTTCTGCCAAATTTTGTCGCGCTGACTATTTGACTCGTGAAAAAGGGGGTATAGTGATCTACTCGATTTATGACTCGGTTTACGTTAAATATGATGCGCGTAAAGTAAAAAGAATGCGAAGAATAAAGTGCGAAAAAGGAGAATGACACAAGAAGTTTTGGTGACGCGAAAAACCCAATGTGGGAAACGACCGCGGGGGGATCTGTGTCCCGCCTAATGTGCTCCACTAAGTAGTCGAATTACAAGCAACACGTTACAAAGTACTGCAGAATTTAGAATTTAAGTATCGAATTCTGGTGGAATGTGAGCAATCTGTGAGAAAGAATGTAGTTCTGGGGGAGTGGAGCGCAAATTGTTGTAGAGAGTAGTGAATAATGTTGTAGTCTCGCTGGAATCTTGCTCATCTGCTTTATATAGAGCTAGGGAGCTGATTTAGGGTTTGGTTCCTGCTGAGCGGGTTTGCAGGAGCCTTTTTCGGAACTGCTCCCTATTTTTGGGGGGTTTGTTGCTGACCTTTTCCTTCCTTCAACTGTCACATTCTAGGGTTTGTTGACTAGCCTTTGCCTTGGTTGTTGGGCTTAGTCTTGCTTCGGCCCATTTCGTAACTTCTGGACACTTCTGGAGGTCCCTTTTATAAAGTTGTATCTAGATGTGCTTCGTGCTCAGGGCGACTATATGGAATTCCAGGACGGCTGTTGAGCCTGGACATCCTGAGGTTGACTCTTCTGCTTAGGCTATTGAAGTCGGCCCCCCTAGGTGGGTCCTCTGGCGGACCATTTGGGCCGGACATCTTTGAGTAGTCCTGTGACTGCTGAGCAGAACTCTTTGGCGATCTGCTAAAATTCTTGGCGAACTGATGAGGTGACTTGCGAAGCAAACTGTCGAGGTTGTTCATACTTGTCGGCTCCTTCACTTTGATGCCATCGACCCTCTTCCTCCGGTCGTAGGTCGTTGTGTGTCTCGGGCCAAACGAGATATTTTTGGCCCAAACAATAGCCCCGGATTTTCTGCCAGACTGAGCAAGGAAGGTAGAAAATCCCATGTACTTGGGCCAGGTTTCCTGCTCCGCTGAGGACGTCCGCGTCGCGCTTGTTCTGCTGGGGAGGTATGCGTTGTAGTGTATCACTTGTACACTTAGCGGAGTTTGGTGACGAGCTTGCTGAAGGTGACCTTGTCTTCCTGAGCAAGGATGGTAAGAAATTTCTCCTGTTCAGGTCTGTGTTCGTGCCTTGCTGAGGGTGACCATGTCTTGCTGAAAGTAGCATTATCTTGCTGAGGGTGGCTAGGCTTCGTCGTACTTCGCTTGTTTACGTTGTTACTTTTGTGTTGCTTGCCTATTTAGTGGAGCTGTGTGCCCAGGGCGTGTGGCTGACGTTGTGCCAGGCGAGGTTGTCAGGAGGTCTGAGGCGGCTGGAGGAAAATTAGAGACGCTGAGTGAGTCTGTAGATGGAGGAAAGATGTAATCTCGAGTTCAGCACGATCCGAGGGGCAGGAGCTGACAAGGAGCGTCATGAGTTGGCTGTTAGTAATAGAAGGGTGTGGAGCCCGGGAACCGCGTTCGGGGGACCCAACTCGGCGTCTTGCTTAAGGGCGGATTTTAAAGTTAAAAAAGATTAAGTTGGAAAAACCTTTAAGAACTGTTATGGAGTCGCCACCTAATTATCGCGGAAATTAGGAACCTGCTACCATGTTCTAAGTTAAAAACATGTCCTAGATTTTGGAGCACGCCGACACCCCTAGATCTAAGGCTTGTGAAACCAGATTGGATTCGGGGTGAGGGTACTTTAGAAAAAGAGTTAATTCAAATAATGATTTATGAAAACCTTTTAGAAAAGCCTATGTAAAAATAGCCTCTACTGACCTAGAACAATCCTTGTAAGATGACATTTGAGCTAATGTTATCGCTACGTACAAGTGCGATAAGTTTGTAAAAGAATGCAGATGCAGATGCAAAAAGATTGATTAAAACCCTCAGTTTAGCATGTTTAACTTGTTAACGAATACGGTTCAGTTAAAGGTCGAATTCATTGTTTAAGTTGATTTTAATGCAAAATAAGAAGGGTGCAAGATGCATGCAATTAAAATAAAGTTCAATTGTCCATTGGTTTATTTTATAAGGTCGGTTGCTTATGCGACTTTGGCGTGTCATCGGATATGGAGTGTACCCGAAGTAAATAGAACACTTGGATTGCAAGCGCGCTGGGTGCCAAAGCCGGGGGGGGCGCTAAAGTGTAGACCCCTTTGTTAGTCCATAGAAAATAAGAAAAAGCTTTGATCCAAGTGGATCGGTACCTAACTTGTCCTGACGCTTCAGATCTGGGCAGAGCTTCGCTTCTTGAACTTAAAAGGAGGATGAATTCAACACGGGATGGTGTGTTGAACTCAAGGATTTGAGTGCTTGAGGCTTTGTGGATGTGAAAGGGTGTAAGATGAGAATTTGTGGTGTAAAAGATGTATTCTGGTTGTGAAAGATGATTTGTGGGTTGTGAATTGTGTGTGAAATTGTGATCTGAAAAGTATGATTTGAGGTCGAGGTATAGGGCTGTATATATACTAAAAACCTCGGAGAAATTAGGAAATCGGGGATAAAAACAGGCCAGGGAACCGCATAGCCTTATGCGGTTGCCTGGGAAAACCGCATAGGCTTATGCGGTTTCCCACCCAAACCGCATAAGCTTATGCGGTTCGAGGGTCGGGTTTTTTGTGTAGTTTCCTAGTTTCGGTTGAATTATATCTTTGAAAGATTTCGAGATAATCTCGAACGTGAAGCTCAAGAAAACCCCTAGGATATTTCTGAGATATTTTGTGATGCTTAGGGCTTTGGAGTGCGGGCCAAAGGCTGGGTTTGGGCTCGGTTTCGGGCCCGAGACCCGGAAAAATGAAAAGGGTGTATTTGCATAGTTTTTGTGAAATAAGGTAAGACGTGAAGCCGTATTTTGTGTAAGAGGGGGCTAAATAGCGGTTTTAGCTACCGGGCCTAAATTTAGGAATTTAGGAATGCTGAATTAGACCTTGTTAATGTAAAAGGGCTAATTGTAGTGCAAATGCGAATCTCATGCCAAATGAAGCAGGACAAGGACCTAGCTAGACTCCAAATGGACAAAATGAACGTTATTTAAATGCGATGTGAAGTGACCTAGATTATTTTAACATTTAAAACGACTCAAAATGAATTCGACATTAGTTAGAACCGTTTAAGTCAACGTTAAAGCATGCGTAATAAAAGTCCGTGGTACATCACAGGGTTTTGTTTGGGAGGGTACGGATATGGGTATCCACAGAGCCCCCAGTTTGACTGAGCTCGGACTAGAGCGCTAGTCAAACTCCACGACCATATCCGGACCATTACAGTCTCGATACAGTCAGCGGAACGAAGCATGCGTCCATGGGTGAGACTAGGGCTTCGAACCGGGCTAAACGGGGAGGGGCGTGCGCATTTTAAGGACTTGGCGGTCCGTGCATGCTATAAGGGCCTGCCGGCCTGCTGAATGTCTTCGTTGTGCTTGTTGTACTGTCGTTGTTGGTATCGTCAGATGCCTAGTGCTGGTGCTTGTAATGTCTTCGTATTGCATGTGTACTTTGTAAGATGTTTGGGTATGCGTGAGGCGTATAATTGAGTAGGGGTGCTTATGTAGGTGTAGGTGTAGGTCTCGTGAAAGAGCGTCCGTGTAATGCTTGAACTCGCCGAGGAGTGTCTATGTAGAGTGAAATGCTTGGAGTTAGGTGTATATTGCGGAGCGCTTGTGCTTGGGCTCGCCGAGGAGTGTCTATGTAGTTGTGGTTGCATATGATTGCCTTCCGTTGAGGAGAAAATGATGTAATGCTCGTAAAGAGCGTTCGTGCTTCTGCTTCTGTACCGTACATTAAATGCTTAATATACGCGTATGGCGGACCGTAGGTGACGCCTTGACCCAAGCATGGGACGTACTTGGAGTTGCATTAGGGCTAGGATGAATTAGGAATCGAAAAGTAGGCGTAAAACGAGGAAAAACCGAGAAAAACCAGGGGCTGTAACCGCATAGCCTTATGCGGTTCATGGGCCAAACCGCATAAGGTTATGCGGTTTGCCTTAGTGGCAGTAGGGGCTGTATAAAGCACGAGTGAGGCCGTGAGTGAGGTTCATCACTCATTTACGGTTTCTTGCTCAAAAAAACGTCATTTTTCGATTTCTCAACCGATTTTGCTCATTTTTCTTGCGTTGCCTTGCTATGGAACGAGGTAATGCTCCATTTTAACTTGCTTTTACGTTATTTGTTGTTGTAATTAGCTAGTTTTGCCTTGAAATGTTGAAAAGACGGGTTTTGCATGAAAACCCGAGTTTTGCTTGAAATTTGCCGTTTGAATGCTTGAAATTGTCGCCATTGTGTTGCATTATGCCATGTGAACGTGTATGTGTGAATTGATTGTGATTTAGACCGTCTTTGTGTGAAAAACGTCCCAATTAGGTTTCGGGCCCGAAAATGAACCCGGATTTTTCGACCCGGAATTTCAGTTAAACTTCGGTGTAGGATGCCCATAGCGTGTATAGCATGCCTATAGCGTTAGTTTTGCGAAAAAGTCGAGTTAGGGCTTTCAAATCGTCGTCTTAAGTCGTAGTCATACGGAGTAATTAAGGCGAATTGGGGGTTTTTGATCGGAGTGACCAAAATGCAATTGCTTGTAATGGGTTGTTGTTGGGGGCTATTATGGCGCGTAGAAACCATAAAGTTGTAATTTTGAGGTGTAGAGAACGGTTTTCGGCTTAATTGTGAATTAGGCCTAAAAATGCTCTGTAGGGCGTATAGTGTAATGTGTTTAAAGGATGTGTATGTATATTATTTGTGTATATTATTTGTGTGTATTTATTGGCTTTCGTCAAATGAAAGTTGATCTAGACTTCCTTGATGTGTGCTTAGAGTATTGGGATCCTAGTTTGCACATGTTTAGGTTTCCCGGGGGAGAGGTGTGTCCTTTAGTGGAGGAGTTCTCGGCCATTGCTGGATGGTCGAAACGGACTACTCCTGTGGTTGTAAGGAGTGAGCTTTGCTATAACGGGATGTTGCGAAACTTCCTTGGGATGACGAATGCTCATGCTGCAGGTTTGTTTGAGGGAGGCAAGGTAAACATGCTTCTCTTGTGTCAACGATATATGAATAAGGTTGATACTAGTATTTCGGACCGTTCTAGGCAGAGGGCCCTTGCTTTTTGTTTATTTCATCGGTATGCTTTTGCGGGGTCCATGCCAGATGGAGTGTTCGGAAACGCGAGGTATGCTCGTGTTGTCGAAGAGATGGAGAGGGGATATGATCCTTCTGCGTTGATCTTAGCGGAGACCATACTGGGCTTGGACGACCGTTTTGCTAATCGTCTGAGCTCGTACAGGGGTTGCGCTAGGATTCTCAACGTTTGGCTCATGGAGAGGCTAAGTGTGTATAAGGCTCTTCCCCTTGGGAGTGTTTTCAAGGCTGCGGCCACGACGTCACGAAAGATGGAGTGGGCTGACCTTCGGGAGCGTTCGCTAAACTACTACCGGGGGTTTGTCAAAGAGAGCTCCATTCGTTGGTACGTGTCTTGGTGGGGTATTACGGCGATTACGGCGCCGTCTGTTGCGAATGCGGCTCGTGGGTTGATGTTGTGTGGGTTTGAACGAGGAGTGTGGATTCATCCTCTTCGCTTGAAGAGGCAAATCGGGCTTGCTCAGACCATACCCGAGCAGGATACTCAGGTTGGAGGGGTTGTTGTGCTAAACAACCAAATGATTGATGCTTGGATCTGAGGATGGTCGGACCGTGTTACCTGGGCTGTTCCGGAGCATATAGAGTCTAGTCGTGTTACCAACTTCTATACACGGTGGTATCGTTCCAATGATCCTCAAGAACGGGAGAATCAAAGGAGGAGGGAAAAGAATGGGCCAAGGCCCTCCTTGGCGTATGAGGTGGTGCGCGAAAGGAGAGACTATGGTGATCTTTGTACAGTTAGTGCAGATGCTTCTTCTTCGAGACCGGCGCGGGAGAGGCTTGGACCGAAGGTGACCGTTAGGGATCGTCTAGGGTCAAGGATCGAGGAGCCCCCAGTCGAGCAGGACGAGGATCCGATCGAGCCCCCAGGTTTTGAGAGATCTATTCCCGTTCTGAGTTCGAAGATTGTGGCGGAGTGGCCCCTTGAAGATGAAGAGGCTAATCCGAAGCGTCAGAAGATGGCTTGAGTAGTTTGCTTTGTTTTGCTTAGAAAATTTCCTTTATTTAAATACATGTTTTAAATTTGAATAAAGGGCTAAGGAGCCTTGTTCCTAGCTCATTTCTAAATTACGAAAAATTCTAAATAAAGTAATAAAATAGAATTAATCTGCTTTTGCCTTGTCTCGTTGCTTTCTTTTGTTTGTTTTTAAATGTTCTCGACCTTTTTATGCTTCGAACATTCATACTTTGTCTTAAAATCCTCGACCTTTTTAAGCTTTGGATTTGCCTGTTTGATTTGTTCCGTCTTTAAGTCCTCGACCTTTTTAAGCTTTGGACTTGGATTTTTGTTTTGCTTTGTGTTGACTGTGCTCTCGACTTTTTTAAGCTTTAAGCGTGTCTTTTTGTGAGTGCAACGCCGTTGACCTTTTTAAGCTTTGGGCATGCGTGCTAAATAGTTCGGTTGTGCTTTTGATAAGCTGCCTACGTATCTGCCTTTTTATAGATACAGAATCAAACCGGCGTAGTTCGTGTGATTCGGTTGAGCCTTTTGCAAAGCTGCCTACGTATCCACAGTGCGTGGAATCAAACCGGGCGTAGTTCACCCATGCGAGAGTGAGTTTTGTTTTTGAAATATATTGCAAAAGTGTTTGTGTTTTAGGGGTAATATTTCTTGAGTTGATCAAGATTTGTTGGTAAACGGAAGTCCTGACCGTCAAGGTCAGTTAGTTTCACGGCCCCTCCGGGAAGGATTTCCTTGACCAAGTACGGTCCGGCCCAATTGGGTTTGAATTTCCCTCTTGGGTCTACGGGTAATGGTGCTCGGACTGATTTGAGTACTAGGTCACCCACTTTGATGTTTCGTGGCTTGACCCGTTTGTTGTAGGCGCGTTGTAGGCGAGATTGATACATTCGGACTGTACTTAGTGAATGTAACCGTCTTTCGTCTAAGAGGATGAGTTGTTCGTATCGTTCGCGTGCCCATTCGGCCTCAGGAATGTCTGCTTCCATGAGAATTCGAAGGGATTGCATTTCGATTTCTACAGGTTGGACGGCTTCCATCCCGTAGGTTAGGAAATAGGGTGTCATGCCTGTGGGTGTGCGGATGGTTGTGCGGTATCCCCATAATGCAAATGGGATTTTGTTGGGCCAGTCGTGGCAGGTGTCGATCATCTTTTTGAGGATTGATACGACGGTTTTGTTTGCTGCCTCGACCGCGCCGTTAGTTTGTGGTCGATAGGGTGATGACTTGTGTCGTTGTATCTTGTATTTGAGGAGGAGTGGTTCCACCTCTCCTTGGAAGTGTGTGCCTTGGTCACTTATGAATTCGTGGGGTACGCCGTAGCGACAAATGATGTTGTTTTGTATGAATTTCGCAACTTCCTTTGTGCCTAGCGTACGGTATGATGCGGCTTCGACCCATTTGGTGAAATAGTCGATGGCCACGAAGATGAAGCAGTGTCCTCCTGCTCCTACGGGTTGAACTTTGCCTATGACGTCGATTCCCCAGGTTGAGAAAGGCCATGGCGAGGTTAAACTGTATAGTGGTGAAGGAGGTATGTGCTGTACGTTTGCAAAGATTTGGCAATTATGGCAATGTTTGACATATTTTGCGCAGTCGGCTTCCATGGTTGTCCAGTACCATCCTAGCCTTATGATTTGTTTGCACATGGCTCGTGCGTTCATGTGTGGTCCGCACTCGCCATCGTGTACTTGGGACATGATATCGTGTCCCTTCTTGTGATCGACACACAAGAGTAGTGTGCCTTGGGGTGTCTTTTTGAGTAGTTTGCCCATTTCCATCACGAATTGTGAGGATAACAGGCGTAGGGCGCGCTTGGCTCGTTTGTCAATGTTTGGTGGGTATTCACCGTTTGTTTTGTAGTTGATGATTGCTTGGTACCAAGGGTCTGTTTGTTCTTCCTCGCTTCAATGTCACGGATGTAGGCGGGTTCATTCCGTCGTTCCACGACAATGGGGAGCGTTTCCATTCCAGGTATGTTGATTAGTGACGCGAGTTTGGATAACGCGTCGGCGGGTGGTTTTCTTCGCGTGGGAGGTGTATGAATTCTACGTGATAGAATTCGTTTATGAGCTCTTGTATTTTGTTTTGGTATAATGCCAGGTTTTCATTAAGTATCTTCCATGCTCCGGATACTTGGTTGATTATGAGGGAGGAGTCCCCATAGACTCTTATACTGCGGGCGTTGAGTACAAGCGCTGCTTGGAGACCGTGCAAGCATGCTTCGTATTCTGCGGCGTTGTTTGTAACGTCAAAATCCAATTTGATGGATAAGGGTGTGTGTTCGCCATTCGGGGATATGAGAAGTATTCCCACTCCACATCCTCGATAGTTGGAGGAGCCATCGAAGTATAACTCCCATTGTTCTTGGTTGATGTTGTAAATCCCATCGTCTGGAAGGGATGTTGTGTCGATGATTGGTTGTTCGTTGATTGCATTTTCGGCTAGGAAATCGGAGACTGCTCGTCCCTTGATTGCTTTGAGTGCGTACTTAAGATCGAATCGGCCAGGAGCAAGGTCCATCGGCCATTCGTCCAGATTAAGCACAGGTTTCTCGAAGAGGTACTTTACGGGATCCATTGTGGAATAGACCCTTGTTTGGTGTGCTAGCATATAGTGACGGAGTTTCTTGGATGACCATACTAAAGCTAGACAACTCTTCTCGACGGGTGAATATCGAGTTTCGTAATCGAGAAATTTCTTGCTGATGTAATAGATTGCATGTTCTTCGCCGTTTATTTCTTGAGCGAGCATGGCGCCCATGGCGGTAGATGTGGTTGTAAGGTATAAGGATAGCGGTAGATCCGCTTGGGGTGGTCGTAGAACTGGTGGGTTAGTTAGCAATTCCTTGACCTTGTCAAATGCTTTTTGACATTCTTCGTCCCATTCAACGTGGTCGGTTTTCTTGAGTTTCTTGAAAACTGGTTCACATATCATGGTGAGTTTGCTAATGAAGCGCGAGATGTATTGGATTTGGCCCAAGAAACTTCGAATTTCGTCGAGGTTCTCCGGGGGTCGCATTTCAAGGATTGCTTTGACTTTCGAGGGGTCGACCTCGATGCCTCTCTGGCTCACTACGTGTCCTAGTAGTTTACCGGATTTAACTCCAAAAGTACATTTTTGGGGGTTGAGGCGCATTTTGTATTGTCGTAGGCGAGTGAAGAACTTGCGGAGGTTAGTGATGTGACCACTTCTCTCCTTTGACTTCACGATCATATCGTCGACGTAAACTTTGACTTCTTTGTGCATCATGTCGTGTAAAAGGGTTGTAGCGGTGCGTTGGTATGTTGCGCCAGCATTGATTAGGCCGAAGGGCATAAGCGTAGCAGAAGATGTCCCCACTGTAATGAAGGCCGTCTTTGCCATGTCTTCGAGTGACATTTTGATTTGATTGTAACTGCGTGGCCAGTCCATGAAGGATAGGAGGGCGTGGTCGGCGGTGTTGTCGACTAGGACGTCCACATGGGGTAATGGAAAGTCATCTTTGGGACTGGCTTTGTTCAAGTCGCGAAAGTCAACGCATACTCGAATTTTGCCATTCTTTTTCAGGACTGGGACCATGTTTGAGACCCATTCAGGATACTCGATGACTTGGATGAAACCGGCTTGTAGTTGTTTTTCGATTTCTTCCTTGACCATAAGCGACCATTCGGGACGTAGTCTTCTTAGCTTTTGTTTGATGGGTTTATGCTTAGGGTTTAATGGGGATGCGGTGCTCGGCGATACTTCGTTCGATTCCGGGCATGTCTTTGTATGACCAAGCGAATACGTCCTTGAATTCGCTTAGGAGTTGTGTGAAAAGGGTGCGTTCGTGTTCGTCTAGTGAGGCACCTAGTTGTAGTTCCCTTGGTTCTTCAGGGGTTCCCACGTTTATGGTTATGGTTTCCTCGATGATAGGGTCTTGTGTTTTTGGGTGCACAATGTTTGCAATGTATTTGTTTTCGCATGAGTTAGTGTCTTTTGTATTTTGTGTGTTGTTTGTTGCTTGTTGATTTTTGTTTGTTTGCATTTTGTTATTTGTTTTAGCTTGAGACAAGGCGTAAGCAAATTTATTTATTTCATTATTTTGAAGAGAATTATTCGACAAATCAGAAAATTGCTTGGAGCTAGCCTCCGTAAAGAGAAAATCTAAACTAAAGCTAGAGTCTAGGATAGATGGGTCGATAGATGACCCGACACTAAGAGCATTAGAATCTAAAAGAATTTCTTCTTCTTCTTCTTCATCGTCTTCTGTGCCGCTGGAGCTGCTTGAGCTGCTTGAGTTGTCTGAGTTGCTTGAGTTGCTGGAGGTTGAATCACTCTTGTCCTTGTCTTTGAGATTAGTGACGTGGTCGAAGAGTGGTCCTTCACCGGTGATAAGCTGGAAGTGGTGACCTTGTGCATCGGTCCATTTCAGCATCTTATACCACCCGTTGAGGGTTTTGTCTGTGGCGTCGGCTATGAGTAAGTTAGGATCGAAGTGACGGTCTCGCATGATCGTGGAGACAATTTCTTCGTTTTTGGTGCTCGGTGAGGCCTTGAGTGTATTGGGCTCGGCCTCACTAGAGAAACAAGCTTCGGATGAATGGATGATGTCTCGAAGGGAGGTGTTCCCGTCGACCATTCCTCCGGGGGTGAAGTATGCGTTCAGGTCGAGGATGTAAGGTCGCAGGGTGACCTTGTGAGTTGACTTTCGCCTTTGGATTTCCTTAACCATCTTCTCGTGGTCGCCGTTCTTGGGTTTGTAGCCAAGACCCATGGTGAGCCAAAGGCTGTTGTTGTTTTTTGTTCTGAAAGGTTTGTAGGTTTTGATTGGTGTACGTGTGATAGCGCCGACTTCGAAGTCGAAACCACATAAGTCTTCTGCGGGTTCAGCCACAATTTCGGCAGAATTAGGCTCTTTTGGTGTATCGAAAAGGGCTCGGAAGTTTGAGGCATTCAAGGTTATGATCTCCTCGTTGAGAGGGATCTTAACCTTTTGGTGTAGAGTGGAAGTTACGGCTTTGGTGGAGTGAATCCACGGTCGCCCCAGGAGTATGTTATAGGATGGGGTCATGTCGATGACTTGAAACTCGACTTTTCTTTCTATGGGACCACTGCGTACGTGAAGAGAAATGGTTCCTTTCACGTGACGTCGGGTTCCGTCGAAAGCTTTGACTCCATCCATGCTTGGGGTGAAGTCTTTATCGGATAGGCCGAGGCGATGTGCGGTGGCCAATGGTAGAACATTGACTGCAGATCCGTTGTCAACGAGGGACACGGGCAAAGTTTTCTTCATACACTCTACGCTAATGTATAGAGCGAGGTTGTGGTTCGGTCCGAATGCGTGGAGATCATCGTTTGAGAAGGTGATAGCTCCTGGTAACCAATCCCTTGTGACATGGCTGACCATTTGATCTGGAGAGATCTCAGCGTCTGCGCATGCTATTTGTAGAGCGCGAATGAATGCATTCCTATGTTCCGCCGAGTCTCGTAAAAGGGCCCAGATGGAAACATCGGCTTTTGTGCGAACGAGTTGCTTCTGAAGCACCTCACTCGTGTTTGGTGGTGGAATTATTGTAGAGGTAGAGGGTGTACTTGTAGAGGGGTTATCCTCTTGGGCTACGGCCTTGCCTTTCTCGGCCGCAGTTGCTTTTCTGGCATGTTCATCTGTGAAGATGTTTTGATAAGGACGGCCAGAGCGTGTGAGGTGTGAAACCTCGTCTTGGTTTTCCTTCTCGCCGCCGCCTTTTCTTTGATCTTTGTTTTAAATTTGTTTGCCCTAATTTCCTTTCGCTTCTTGTTCTTTTTGTTTTTATTCGAGGAGGGAGTAATTGAGAGTTGGGCTACCGTTTTGTTAGTGGGTGGCCACTCTTCGTCTTCATCATCACTAAACCAGACCCCGTTGATTTGGTTGCTAGTGGGTGTGACCAAGTAGGAGCAATCTATGACGGGTGCTGATCCGAGGAAGATTGCAGGGTTGTCATAAATTGTGGGGTTGCTTTGGGCTCCGAGGCCGATTTCAATGAGTTCTTCGAAATTCTCGGCGTCGCCGTAATCAAAGTGTCTTCGCCACTCGGGTCGTAAGCTACCGAGAAACGTGTACATGAGTTCGTCTTCGTGTGGAGGGTTCAGAACTCGGGCAAGTAGCCCTCTCCAACGGACGAGATATTGGGTGAAATCTTCCTCGTCTCTTTGGAGTTGGGTGATGAGAGTATGAAGAGAGACATGCTTGTTGGCCTTGGAGCGTTGTTTTAAGCGCGCAACTTCAAGTTGATGCAAGGCCTTCAAGTTGTCAACGTCTTTGGTGAGCTGATTAACGCGGACACGGAGAGTTCTCAGTCTATTGAGGTTAGCCGTCTTTGAGGAGCGTTTGAAGGAAGGGGTGATGATGCGATTCATAGTGAGTATTCAGCTGAGGCCTGCATTTCACTTTGCATATTAGCGACACGACTCGACCCACTAGACTCACATTCATTCTAGGCATTCATTTTAGCTCATTTCGTTGTTTTGAAAGACCTTTCAAGCTTGAAAAAGGAGATTTTCGAAAAGGTTTTGCTAAGGGAAGCTTTTGAGGCGAGGATGCGTGCGCACATCTCGTCTCGATGTTAAAAGATTTTGTTTTGCATCCGTCGAACTGATATCGGTGATTTGCCGAGGTGAGCTTGAGTCGGATGTGTAAAAAGAGAAGGATTCGGCTCGCGCAAGTCGAGTCGAGGATGTTAAAACGGAGTCTAGGCCGTGTGACCTAGAGGATCGAAATCCACGAGCTCGGGTTTTAGTCCTTGCTCGGGTTTTTGCTTGTTAGTGAAAAAGGAAATTTTGAAAAAGTTTATTTCAAAAATTCGCGAGAGTTTTGTTTGAAAAGTGTTAGTTTGTTAGATGTTAGGTTCATTTATCTTTGAAACGTTTAAGCGAGTTTTCGAAGATATGAATGCAAATGCTTGTTTTGAAAAAGACCATGGAGTGTATAGCCTCGAACTTGTACGTATGACTCAAAAAGGGTGAAAAATGAGTCAGTCGGGTACACCTCCAACTACTACGAGTACGCTTTGGCAGATACTTGACCCCTTCATTTCCTTACGCCGGGGCGATAGGTTTTCTGAAGGGAGCACTGGGGCGGTCGAGATAGCCATTTACGGCAAGCCGTGGAGGGGCGAGAGGAAAGCTAGTCCGGCATGTGCTTTATCGAGTGGACAAGCCTGCATGTGGGAACCACCTCTCGAGGGTGCAAAGGGTGCCTAGATTCCAAAAGGAATGGACTCTAAACGAATGTGCATAGCTCAAATATGTATACTTGGATTGTTCAAGGCTCTCAAGTTTCACCTCTTTATTTTTAAAAAGAAAAAGCTAGTTTTTGGTTTTAAAAATAAGTTCTCCCCAGTGGAGTCGCCAAACTGTGGAACCCGGGAACCGCGTTCGGGGGACCCAACTCGGCGTCTTGCTTAAGGGCGGATTTTAAAGTTAAAAAAGATTAAGTTGGAAAAACCTTTAAGAACTGTTATGTAGTCGCCACCTAATTATCGCGGAAATTAGGAACCTGCTACCATGTTCTAAGTTAAAAACATGTCCTAGATTTTGGAGCACGCCGACACCCCTAGATCTAAGGCTTGTGAAACCAGATTGGATTCGGGGTGAGGGTACTTTAGAAAAAGAGTTAATTCAAATAATGATTTATGAAAACCTTTTAGAAAAGCCTATGTAAAAATAGCCTCTACTGACCTAGAACAATCCTTGTAAGATGACATTTAAGCTAATGTTATCGCTACGTACAAGTGCGATAAGTTTGTAAAAGAATGCAGATGCAGATGCAAAAAGATTGATTAAAACCCTCAGTTTAGCATGTTTAACTTGTTAACGAATACGGTTCGATTAAAGGTCGAATTCATTGTTTAAGTTGATTTTAATGCAAAATAAGAAGGGTGCAAGATGCATGCAAATAAAATAAAGTTCAATTGTCCATTGGTTTATTTTATAAGGTCGATTTGCTTATGCGACTTTGGCGTGTCATCGGATATGGAGTGTACCAAGTAAATAGAACACTTGGATCGCAAGCTACTGGGTGCCAAAGCCGGGGCGCTAAAGTGTAGACCCCTTTGTTAGTCCATAGAAAATAAGAAAAAGTTTTGATCCAAGTGGATCGGTACCTACCTTGTCCCGACGCTCAGATCTGGGCAGCTTCGCTTCTTGAACTTAAAGGAGGATGAATTCAACACGGGATGGTGTGTTGAACTCAAGGATTTGAGTGCTTGAGGCTTTGTGGATGTGAAAGGGTGTAAGATGAGAATTTGTGGTGTAAAAGATGTATTCTGGTTGTGAAAGATGATTTGTGGGTTGTGAATTGTGTGTGAAATTGTGATCTGAAAAGTATGATTTGAGGTCGAGGTATAGGGCTGTATATATACTAAAAACCTCGGAGAAATTAGGAAATAAGGGGATAAAAACAGGCCTAGAAACCGCATAGCCTTATGCGGTTGCTAGGGCAAACCGCATAAGCTTATGCGGTTGCCACCCCAAACCGCATAAGCTTATGCGGTTTGAAGGTGTGGTTTTTGTGTAGTTTTCTAGTTTCGGTTGAATTATATCTTTGAAAGATTACGAGATAATCTCGAACGTGAAGCTCAAGAAAACCCCTAGGATATTTCTGAGATATTTTGTGATGCTTAGGGCTTTGGAGTGCGGGCCAAAGGCTGGGTTTGGGCTCGGTTTCGGGCCCGAGACCCGGAAAAATGAAAAGGGTGTATTTGCATAGTTTTGTGAAATAAGGTAAGACGTGAAGCCGTATTTTGTGTAAGAGGGGGCTAAATAGCGGTTTTAGCTACCGGGCCTAAATTTAGGAATTTAGGAATGCTGAATTAGACCTTGTTAATGTAAAAGGGCTAATTGTAGTGCAAATGCGAAGCTCATGCCAAATGAAGCAGGACAAGGACCTAGCTAGACTCCAAATGGACAAAATGAACGTTATTTAAATGCGATGTGAAGTGACCTAGATTATTTTAACATTCAAAACGACTCAAAATGAATTCGACATTAGTTAGAACCGTTTAAGTCAACGTTAAAGCATGCGTAATAAAAGTCCGTGGTACATCACAGGGTTTTGTTTGAGAGGGTACGGATATGAGTATCCACAAAGGGTCACTGCCAAACTTGCTGAGGTTGCCAAGAGATGCGAGGCCAGTGCCGCTGGACCCTGATGATGAAGAAGAGCTGTCTAACATGAACACTGGAAATGCTGAGATTCTCGCAGCCCCGGCTGATGTTGAGGGCGATAGCCACGTTGCCCCTATTGAGGAGGAGGTGACTACCTCTGATGTCGGTAACTGGCGACAGTCAGTGGCGTATGAGCCTGGCGACAGTCAGAAGCGTATGTAGCCTGGCGACAGTCAGAAGCAGACGAGTCTGGCGACAGTCAGAAGCGTATGAGCCTGGCCAGACAGTCAGAAGCGATGTAGCCTGGCGAGCATGTGTCAGAGCGTATGAGCCTGGCGACAGTCAGCGTATGAGCCTGGCGACAGTCAGTGTCTGCGCGCCAGTGTAAGTGAGCCTGGCGGCGTCAGAGTTTATGAGTCTAACGACAGTCAGAAGCGTATGAGCCTGGCGACAGTCAGAGCGTATGTCTGGCGACAGTCAGAGCGTATGTAACTGGCGACAGTCAGAGCGTATGAGTCTGGCGACAGTCAGCGTATGAGCCTGGCGACAGTCAGAGCGTATGAGCCTGGCGACAGTCAGAGCGTATGAGCCTGGCGACAGTCAGAGGCGTATGAGCCTGGCGACAGTCAAGCGATGTAGCCTGGCGACAGTCAGAGCAGATGTAACTGGCGCGTGTCAGAGCGTAAGTAACTGGCGCGTGTCAGAGTTTATGTAACCCGGCTGACAGTCAGAGGTGTATGAGCCTGGCGACAGTCAGAGTGTATGAGCCTGGCGACAGTCAGAATGTTAGATGTCGCAACTTGTGATTGTTGGCTGACGTCCTTCCTGACTCCTACAGGTAGGCTGTCAAGGGGGTAATCTGTTGTGGAACTTGTTGAGGTCCGTCTTTGGAGAGGTCATTCACCAGGGGTTATGCGATGTGGTATCCACCCGAGAAATAGCGAGGCGTCTGTGTATGTACAGACGTGTCTTGGCGCGTGTAGGAGCCTTAGCTAAGAATAGCGTCGGGCGTATATGTATTGTATGTATGTATGTATGTATGTATGTACGTGTGTATGTGTGTATGTATGTATGTCGTGCATGCACATGTGGTAAGTTAAAATGCCGAACCATCTTAAAACTTACTTATGTAGACGTCGTGTGGTGGCCAGGGCGAGCGGTGGGATCTCCGCACGTAGGCGCCACCGCCGCGCTCCCAGCGTATGTACGTGTCGGCCCATTTGTATGTTGTGAACCAGCTGGGTGATCAGTCTAGCTGGGTGTGGCTGTGGGCTACTGTTCCATGTTGCAATCCTGCACGAAATTGGTTTGCTATGGACTGACCGTTGGCGTTTTTGCCAACGGCCCTCCGATGCTTAAGTTAGTAAACTTGGTAGAGGAAATTGTACTTACAAAAATAAGAAAAGAAGTTACAAGAAAGGCTAAGTACGAAATTAAATATGATACTTCCTGAGGTGTACAGCGTTCCAAGGACGAGGAACCGTCTGGCCCTCCAGAGTCATCAGGCGGTAAGCCCCGTTTCCTGCTATGCTTTCTATCTGGTAGGGTCCTTCCCAGCTGTGCGCGAATTTTCCTGCTCTGGTGTTCTGGGTGTTCTTGCTGCATCTGCTATTCTTATTGTTCCTATTGCCTCTTTGTGGAGAATTTGTGAGCTATTGCGTCTCACTGTTGTCTTTGTAGAGGAACCACAGTCATTGCCAGTCGTCTGAGCAGGATCTGGTTTCGTAATCGCCGAATGTAGGGCGTGCAAGATTGGGATTGTTGTGATAGAGGTGGAGTGGAATGCTGCTCCAAGGTTGGCTAGAGCATCAGCGTGTGCGTTTTGATCCCTCGGAATTTGTTCGATCTCAAATTCGTCGAATTCCTCTACAATCGTGTTGACAAGATCAAGGTATGCCACCATTTTTGAATCTCGAGCTGCGTAAGACTTGTTCACGTGGTTAACAATAAGTAATGAATCACAAAATACTTCGATGGACTTAACCTTTAACTCGATGGCCATGTTGAGTCCCTTGATGAATGCTTCGGACTCGGCTTTGTTGTTGGACGCCTTGAACTCGCAGCGGACTGCCTGTACTATGTACTCCCCTTGTGGCGACTTTAGGACAAGCCCCACTCTTACGCCTCTTTGATTTGCGGTGCCATCCGTGTATAGAGTCCATTGTACGTCGTGGTCCACCTGTGCAAGCAGCAAGACTTCGCCGCCCGCACCCTTTTGAAGGCTTGGACTGAAGTCAGCCACAAAATCTGCTAGTGACTGTGACGTGATAGCTGTTCTCGATTCCTATTTGATATCGGACCCGCTGAGGTGGAGTGACTATCTTGCCATTCCACCTGAGGGTTCTGGCTTACGGATAACAGCTTGAACAGGATAATTAGTCCGCACAATAATACTATGACTTTCAAAATAAGGACGTAGTTTTTGTGAAGTAATCACAAGAGAAAGAACGAGTTTTTCAAGAGGAGTGTACCGTGATTCTGCATCTAGTAGACTTTTACTTACGTAGTAGACTGGGAACTGACTCTCTTCTTCATCTCTTACCAGTACCGCGCTCACGGCGCCTTTGGGCACAGACAAGTACAATAGTAGGTCTTCTCCTTGCGTCGGTTTTGATAGTGGTGGAGGCTCAGCAAGATAGGATTTTAATTCTTTGAATGTTCTGATGTGGTCGTCCGTTGGGGGTAGCTTTGTTCTGCCATTGCTCGTACGTCAAGCTCAGCTTCTACTCAAGGATGTTGTCCTGCAAGAGGGGGTAGTTAGCCTGAGTTGGAACGTGAGGGGGAAGTGCATTACCTGGCTCGGGTGTTCAAAGAAGCCGGGCCGGTTCTCGCTTACGACAGGTGGTTCCTGCTGGATCCTCTGCACGACTAGTCGTCCCTGGGGTCTGCTGCGCCTGTAGGGGCCTCTGTGGGTTCTGGTGCACATCAGGGACGTACTGCATGTTGAGGTCGTCTGCAGCAAAGTTAACCGGGATGCGTGGTGTCCTCGGGGTCTCGGGCGTGTTGTGGACGACAACCTCCATGTCTAGGCGAACTGCTGCCTCCTGTGCAACTCCCCTGCTCCGGCGCGTTAGGGCGACAGACGCTATGGACTGCAGCTGGGCGTTCATCTTCCTCCTCAGGTTGGCAGTCTACCTGGTCAGAAGTTCCTGCACGCTGCTGGACTGCTGCTACAAGGCCTTCACTTCCTGCTGTAAGGTGGTCAAGCCTTCCAATAATGAGATAATGACGTCGTCGTTGATTCGCGGACTGGGAGTTACAGCATGACTGGGAGTTCCGTTGTAAACTGAGTGGACCTCGTCGTATACATTCACGTATTCGGGTTAGGGCGACGACTTTCTTTGAGAGTGCGACCTCGACTGCTTGGCGGGGCCGGTTTCTTTGGGATGGACCCGGCTTGTTGAAATGTAAGCGCCGTTGGGAATCCTGACATGTTGACTTGCTGACCGGTTGAAACGAGAGACGTATGTTCCGAGTTGACGCACGAAGTTAGATCACCAGCCCCACGGTGGGCGCCAATTGTTTCTGCCAAATTTTGTCGCGCTGACTATTTGACTCGTGAAAAAGGGGGTATAGTGATCTACTCGATTTATGACTCGGTTTACGTTAAATATGATGCGCGTAAAGTAAAAAGAATGCGAAGAATATAGTGCGAAAAAGGAGAATGACACAAGAAGTTTTGGTGACGCGGAAAACCCAATGTGGGAAACGACCGCTGGGGGATCTGTGTCCCGCCTAATGTGCTCCACTAAGTAGTCGAATTACAAGCAACACGTTACAAAGTATTGCAGAATTTAGAATATAAGTATCGAATTCTGGTGGAATGTGAGCAATCTGTGAGAAAGAATGTAGTTCTGGGGGAGTGGAGCGCAAATTGTTGTAGAGAGTAGTGAATAATGTTGTAGTCTCGCTGGAATCTTGCTCATCTACTTTATATAGAGCTAGGGAGCTGATTTAGGGTTTGGTTCCTGCTGAGCGGGTCTGCAGGAGCCTTTTTCGGAACTGCTCCCTATTTTTGGGGGGTTTGTTGCTGACCTTTTCCTTCCTTCAACTATCACATTCTAGGGTTTGTTGACTAGCCTTTGCCTTGGTTGTTGGGCTTAGTCTTGTTTCGGCCCATTTCGTAACTTCTGGACACTTCTGGAGGTCCCTTTTATAAAGTTGTATCTAGATGTGCTTCGTGCTCAGCGCGACTATATGGAATTCCAGGACGGCTGTTGAGCCTGGACATCCTGAGGTTGACTCTTCTGCTTAGGCTATTGAAGTCGGCCCCCCTAGGTGGGTCCTCTGGCGGACCATTTGGGCAGACTTATCTTTGAGTAGTCCTGGCTGACTCTTTGAGCAGACTTTCTTTGGCGATCTCTTTGAAATTTCTTGGCGAGAACTGATGAGGTGACTTGCGAAGCAAACTGTCGAGGTTGTTCATACTTGTCGGCTCCTTCACTTTGATGCCATCGACCCTCTTCCTCCAGTCGTAGGTCGTTGTGTGTCTCGGGCCAAACGAGATATTTTTGGCCCAAACAATTATTTGATATTTGTTTCATTAATCTTTGACTCTAATTATTAACTTTAAATATATCAAGATGATGTTTAAGGAGAGTTTAAAAAATTAATTGTGATGTATTTTTTTTTTTATCAAGGCTTGATAGTATGCAAGGAGATGAACAAGATAAATATATTCATTTAAATTGTTATTTCTACACAGTCAAAAACTATGAGAAATTATAGAGTAGTTTTTTAATGTGATTTTTATAGTAATTATTTTAAAATTATATATTTACAATATCATAACTTTACACTTGAACCACTAAAATATATTGTCATTATTTTGTATTTACTTAACTTTCTTATAACTAGAATGATTTTTAAATCATCATCTAATAATAATTCATTTTTTTCCCTTAATTTCATTTTTTTAAGGGATATTTCCCATGGTACCCTCGAACTTTGGCAGATTACACATGGTATCCCATGTGTAAGGTTTGTTCACATGATACCCCTAAACTTTGTGAATATGTGCCCAATATACCCATTTTGTGACGAAAAACTTAACGACGTTAAGTTTATAAACACCAATTAATGGAGGAATAATGTGGGTTTAATTGTACCCTAAACTCATAATTGATGTCTTCTTCCTTAAACTTAACGTCGTCAAGATTTCCGTCACAAAATGGACATATTGGGCACATATTCGCAAAGTATAGGGGTAGCATGTGAACAAACTTCACCCATGGGGTACCATGTGTAATCTGCCAAAGTTCGAGGGTACCATGAAAAATATCCCTTTTTTTAAATTTATTTTAACAAATTAGTTAAAATAAAAGAACAAAAATACAAGAATCATTCATTCAGAAAATTACAAGAATCATTGATGCGTCTTATATTTATATATACTTATAGCCCCTGTCGTTTGCGTTTCTTCGCGTTTCTTGTGCTTTTACATGCGTTTCAGCTCCTATTTCTCTCCGTTTTGGCCCTGCTGCGTTTTTGTGTCTATATTGCAGGTAAATGCGCATATTTGGAGGGTAGGATGCTATTCGAGAGGATTCGTGAAGTTTCATAAAGTTTCGTGAAGTTCCGAGTTGGTTTCGTTGCGTTTTGCTTACGCACGAGCCCCGTTTTAGCATTTGAAGGTGTCCCGGGACCTTGGGACCGAGTATGAAGCTCATGTAATCATTATAGGCCTTGTCCCTACCCTTTGGGACGAACCACGCCTTGTCCCTAGGCCTTGGGTCAACATACGAGAAGTTAGGAGCAAGAACAAGCGAAGAACAAGCAAGAATCAAAGCTGAAAACGCCTGAAGTACACGGGACACACTTGTCCCGGTCGGGATGGACATGGTCCCGGTCGGGATGGCCCTTGTCCCGGACGGGACGCCCCTGTGCCTCTTCGTTGGCTCAAAATATTTCGTCTATTTGAGGGCTTAAACATTATAATTTCGTGATCATCTTTTTACATAGTTTTGTTAACACTTTAAACTTTGTTCTCTAAAAATCCTAGGGTTTATACTTTTCATATTTTGTATTTCAAATTCCCGTCTCGGATTGCTCTAGTTTGGATCATCTATTTGGTATTTGTTGGCTTGTTCATCATCTTCTCCTTTGGTTTTTTCTGAATTTGGTATTGTAATTCTTCTCTCTTTTGCTTGTGATTTCATTATATAGTGTTCTTAATCATGTTTTCATTATTCTCCCTTGCTTTGATCATTGTTATCATCATGAGTGAGTAGTTTATTCATCTAGGGAGAAGGGTGAAGTATGGGTTTTGGTTTTGGTTGTATTTGGTGATCATTAGAGTTAGGTTTTTGCTCTTGCGTTGATTGTCTTTGCTTGAATGAGTTTGTTGAATCCTTGATCACGTTTTAGCAAACCTTTAGCACCCTTGAACTTTAGATCGAGAGACTAGTTCGAGGAGAGGCGCGAGACAATCTTTAGGACCCTCAATTGTAAGTAGCGAGAGCCCGCTTTTGAGACCTAGAGGAAGCTTAAGACCGAGAGGACGAGCTAAATCCTTAGCAAGTGCGATTACCTACTCAACCCGTTCACCATCTTTGGCCTCGACTTCCCCGTACCTAACCCGACTCCCTAGACCTTTTGCCTCTAAGTTTTAAACCCTTTTCTTCCGCTATAGCTTTAGTAACCTCAACCTCTCGAACCGAGATTAGAATCACTCAAAATAACCAACTTAAGCAACCATCTCCCTGTGGATTCGACCCGACTTACCCTTGCTACCTAGTAGAGTGAGTTTGGACTATTTTTGATTAGGAGAGCGCGACCAATCCTATCAAATTTTGGCGCCGTTGCCGGGGAGACGGCTTTTGTTTTTTGTTGATTATTTGGTTCTTTTCTCATTGTTACTCTTTTGTCTCAAGGAACCTCAATTCCTTGAGGCCGTTACTTACGTCTACACTAGTGCTTGTGTATGCCCAGGAACACTCGTACGTCTCAAAAGGGCTTGGCATTTCAATTTGATCCGGAGCCGGAACGTACCTTCTTAAGGCGCAAGAACTTGCTCAAAGACTTGGAAGCTATTTCCCCTTCTACTTCATCCTCTACGGAAGCTCAAATTGAACCCGAGCCTAAGAAAATGGTTAAGCTATCGAATCATTCACGGCCGACCGCGGCTCAAGTTCCGACGGGCAATGCTATGCCAACCATAGCGGCCAACAATTTTGAGGTTAAACCCGCTTTTATTAACCTCATTGAGCGCACTCAATTTGGAGGGAGTCCCGGTGAGGACCCTAACCTTCACATCCAAAATTTCTGCGATTATTGCTCAACAATTAAGCAGACGGGTGTCACGCAAGATCAAATCCGGGAGATGCTCTTCCCATTTTCCCTCCGAGACAAGGCAAAGTTGTGGTTGAATTCTTTAAATCGTGTTGCGCTTGCTATTGTGGATTGGAACTCCCTCGTGCTTGCATTTTATCAAAAGTACTTCCCTCCGGAGAAGACCGCAATGTTGAGAAGCCAAATCACGAGCTTCCGACAACGAGGCGATGAGTCCTTATTTGATGCTTGGGAACGATACAAGGACCTACAACGTCAATGCCCTCATCATGGCATGGACAAATGGTTCATTGTCATGCAATTCTACAACGGTCTTTACAATGAATCGCGCCAAGTCCTAGACTCCGCCGCTAATGGGAGATTCGATAATATTGATGTGGAGGAGGCCATTGATACGATCGAGGCAATGGCGATTCACAATGCGCAATACGGAAGTTCTAGGAATGTGCCTAGGATCGGGAGTAAGAACGACAGTGACGCGGTGGCCATGCTTTCGGCCAAGATAGATGCTATGACCGCAATGATGATGACTCAAATGCAAGCGGGTAGTAGTTCTTCAAATGCGGGTGGACAATCGGTAGCGGCAATGCACACCTCTCATGATGCGCCTTGCAATACATGTGGCGTTTCCGGTCACACTTCTCATGAGTGCCGAGGTATGTATACTCCCGTTCTTGCTTTTCAATCTCAACCACATTCACAAAATAACCCCTACTCAAATTACTACAATGAGGGATACAAAAACCACCCGAACTTGAGCTACAAAAGCAACAATGTTTTGAATCCTCCACAGCAACAACCACACTACAACACTCCACAAAATTTCAGCTCATACAACAATAATCAAAGACCTTACAACCCCCCGGGCTTCAATCGCCCTAATTTTCAACAACCAAATGCTCCGCCACCCGCGCAAGCCGCTCCGGTTCCCGATCCTATGAGCGAAATGAGAGCCATGATGATGCAAATGGCTAAGACGCAGGAGACTATGATGGCTCAAATGCAAAAGAGCGATCAAGCGAAAGACGCCGCCATCAAAATGCTTGAAACGCAAATGGCTCAACTTGCTTCTTCTAGCTCTCAAAGGAAGCCGGGTAACCTTCCATCGCAAGGCACTCAACCGCAACAACATGAATCGATAAATGCAATTTCCTTGCGAAGCGGTACTAGCTACGATGGTCCTCCAATGCCTACGGTGGTAAGTGAGGTAGACCCTCCTCTTTCTCCTAATGATATGCATGCATCTAGTGATGGTTTTGCAGGAGCAGGTAAAAAGAGCAATGGAGCGAGCACGAGCGGAGCAGGGGAAGGAGGGAAGGCCGTGGGCCTTGGTGACGATGGAGGAGCAGCCGTGGGCAGTAGTGGTGGTGGAGGTGCCGTGCAGCCCAAGAAGAAGAGCAAGCCGGTCGAGCCGCCCATTCAAATCAAGTTGCCATTCCCTAGCCGAGTGGTAAAATCTAAACTTTACTCGCAATTCGGTAAGTTCATGGAAGTCGTCAAGGATCTCAAGGTAACTGTTCCTTTTACTGAACTTGTCACACAAGTTCCTGCTTATAAGCAGAATTCTTGAAAGACATTCTCACCCGTAAACGATCCTTCAGTGAGGTCGAGACTGTGGCTTTTACTGCGGAATGCAGCGCACTTTTGCAAAACCAGTCTCCTCCTAAGCTAAAGGATCCGGGTAGTTTCTCCATACCTTGCACTGTTGGTACTGTTTCGATTCCTAATGCGTTATGTGATTTAGGTGCAAGTGTAAGCGTCCTGCCTTACTCCGTATGCGAGAAACTCAACATGGGACCTTTAAAGGTTACGAACATCACTCCCCAGATGGCGGACCGTTCTGTCAAACGCCCTTTAGATGTTTTGGAGGACGTTCCCGTCAAGGTCGGTAAATTTTTCATCCCTGTTGATTTTGTTGTTCTTGACATGGTCGAAGACTCCCAAATTCCTATTATATTGGGTCGACCTTTCCTGCACACTGCTGGTGCAGTCATTGACGTCAAGAACGGAAAGTTGACATTGGATGTAGGAGGTGATAAAATCACTTTTAACTTGTCCAGTGCTTTGAAGCGTCCCATGTTAGAGGAGTCGGTCTTTTCTGTTGATATTATCGATGATTGTGTGGATGAGTACTTACCGCAAGTCCTCGATAGGGACCCTCTTGAGGCCGTGCTTTGTTGTCATGATACTTATGCAGGTGAGCTAGGGAGGACGGACGCGGGTAGAGCTGTAATCAAAGACGACAAGCATGCTGTTGCGAGTGTTGATTTGGGCCGCGAAGATGGACGTGTAGGCCTTGATGTTGCTAGCCGAGTTGGTGATGTACATGATGATGACGGATATGATGACGATGAGGACGATGGTAGTGGGGTCGTTTATGACGAGGCCCACGGTTGGTGGTACTTCCGTCTGCGTCGCGCCCGGTTTGATCTTTGGTTTGGGGGACTGTTTTGCTTGTAAATAAATTGTATGTACTTTGCTTTCTTTTGAGACTTCTTTGCTCGTTTTTCTCCCTTATTTTACGGGTCTCCGTGTTGATGTGCTTTAGGACACATTGGGGACAATATGTCGTCTGGTTTGGGGGGCGGAACGCTTCGCTTTGCTTTGCCTTTTATTTTTACGCTTTCTTTTTCGTTTTTCATTTTCAAAAAAAAAAAAATCACAAAAATTCAAAAAAATCTGAAAATTTCAGAAAAACACAAAAAAATCAGAAAATTTCTCAAAAATACCAAAAATACGTATCACGAATCGTTGTTTGCGAGCTTGTTTTGATCTTATTCTTTCCCGACATCCCTTCCCTTGTTAGCTTTGAGCTTTGGCACGATTTTTATTGTTGGATTAGCGCTTTCGGGGATGTTGAGACGTGCTTACAGATGTTGGCATGTGCTTTTACTGTTGGCTTTATCATTCATGGACTACAGCTACTTATATTGTGAGGTTTTTAGCCTCCTGCGGCCGGTTCATCTATTCCGGTCCCCGTGCTTTATTGTGAGTAGTTCTCCTCGTGGGGTACGTAATATCAACACGCATAAGTGTGGCCCCTATCCCGTTTTTCCCCGCGATTTTGTCACTTGTTTACGCATGTGAGGCTTTAGTTGATTGCTTTTCATTCACCTTGATCATGCATTGCTTTTATCCTCTCATATATGATCTCTTTACCCTTATACACATGAGTTTGCTAGCTACATTGCCAAATAGCCTACCCTAGCCTTGCTAGTCACCGCTTTTGCTTACTCTTGTGCTTGTCTTCGGGTTTTGATCATGCTACGACTTGCTGATGTCGTTGGCTTGAGAGTGTTGGTGAATTTGAGTCGGGATTGCTGTTTCCCCGACCTTTTATGAGGTATTTCCGCAACTTACTAAGTGTGCTCTTTTGCTCAAGAAAAAAAAAGAAACAAAAATCTGAAAATAAACACAATACACAAAAAATCAAAAAGAAAGAGAAGTGTGTGCACAAAAATGAAGAGTTGTTGTTGTTGTTGATGAGTGAGCACTAGTACTCATTTGCTTTTGTTGCGTTGAAGTGTAAAGGAGACCGATATGCTGCTTTCGGTCCGTTTATCATGAGAGTTGGGTTACATTTTGGTTGGATGAGCACTTGAGTAGTATTAGTGGTTTCTAGTGGCTTAGCTCCACGATTCCATAACTATTTGTTCCACCTTATCACCCTTTACCTCTCTTTGGCCTTTACACCCTCATATCCTATGTAAGCCCTCATGTTTGCTTCGTTTTTGTGACATTGTTGTGTACGGGAATGCGAGATTTGGTCCACATTAGATTGCGGGCGTGCTTCCACTAGTCGAGTAGGTGAGTGTCACTATATACTTCGCCTTGTTCATCATTTGTGCTAGAGTGAAAACCGCGAGAGGTCCGTGATTTGATTGCTAGAGAGCCTTAGTCTAAGCCATGCTATTCATTCTGCGCCGTCTTGTAATTCTCATCCGTTAGCTAGCTATTTCCATATGTCCCATGTTGCTTTGGGATTGATTGTCATTTGCTCATGCTACTTGCGGTAAGGTGATTGTTGGGAAGTTCTCTTTTGCTCGCTTTGTCCTCTATTTTCTGTCATGCTTGGTTGCTTGAGGACAAGCAACGGTTCGGTTTGGGGGAGTTTGATGCGTCTTATATATATATATACTTATAGCCCCTGTCGTTTGCGTTTCTTCGCGTTTCTTGTGCTTTTACATGCGTTTAAGCTCCTATTTCTCTCCGTTTTGGCCCTGCTGCGTTTTTGTGTCTATATTGCAGGTAAATGCGCATATTTGGAGGGTAGGATGCTATTCGAGAGGATTCGTGAAGTTTCATAAAGTTTCGTGAAGTTCCGAGTTGGTTTCGTTGCGTTTTGCTTGCGCACGAGCCCCGTTTTAGCATTTGAAGGTGTCCCGGGACCTTGGGACCGAGTATGAAGCTCATGTAATCATCATAGGCCTTGTCCCTACCCTTTGGGACGAACCACGCCTTGTCCCTAGGCCTTGCGTCAACATACGAGAAGTTAGTAGCAAGAACAAGCAAGGATCAAAGCTGAAAACGCCTGAAGTACACGGGACACACTTGTCCCGGTCGGGATGGACATGGTCCCGGTCGGGATGGCCCTTGTCCCGGACGGGACGCCCCTGTGCCTCTTCGTTGGCTCAAAATATTTCGTCTATTTGAGGGCTTAAACATTATAATTTCGTGATCATCTTTTTACATAGTTTTGTTAACACTTTAAACTTTGTTCTCTAAAAATCCTAGGGTTTATACTTTTCATATTTTGTATTTCAAATTCCCGTCTCGGATTGCTCTAGTTTGGATCATCTATTTGGTATTTGTTGGCTTGTTCATCATCTTCTCCTTTGGTTTTTTCTGAATTTGGTATTATAATTCTTCTCTCTTTTGCTTGTGATTTCATTATATAGTGTTCTTAATCATGTTTTCATTATTCTCCCTTGCTTTGATCATTGTTATCATCATGAGTGAGTAGTTTATTCATCTAGGGAGAAGGGTGAAGTATGGGTTTTGGTTTTGGTTGTATTTGGTGATCATTAGAGTTAGGTTTTTGCTCTTGCGTTGATTGTCTTTGCTTGAATGAGTTTGTTGAATCCTTGATCACGTTTTAGCAAACCTTTAGCACCCTTGAACTTAAGATCGAGAGACTAGTTCGAGGAGAGGCGCGAGACAATCTTTAGGACCCTCAATTGTAAGTAGCGAGAGCCCGCTTTTGAGACCTAGAGGAAGCTTAAGACCGAGAGGACGAGCTAAATCCTTAGCAAGTGCGATTACCTACTCAACCCGTTCACCATCTTTGGCCTCGACTTCCCCGTACCTAACCCGACTCCCTAGACCTTTTTCCTCTAAGTTTTAAACCCTTTTCTTCCGCTATAGCTTTAGTAACCTCAACCTCTCGAACCGAGATTAGAATCACTCAAAATAACCAACTTAAGCAACCATCTCCCTATGGATTCGACCCGACTTACCCTTGCTACCTAGTAGAGTGAGTTTGGACTATTTTTGATTAGGAAAGCGCGACCAATCCTATCAATCATTCATTCAAAAAATTGATGCATTAATTTAGTTGGGGTGAGAATTAAAAAAATTCAAAGGTCATGAAAAAATAAATTCATTATTTCTCATCCCTTTATCTTTAAATGCATTTGCGTTCTTAATTTCATGTTTTTATTTTGTTTCGAGAATTTATATTAAGTTTTGATAGTAACTAATATTTTATATGTGTTCAAAACTATTCTCAAAATTACAAAGTTTGAGGATGATTATTAAGAAATAAATTCTAAATTACCTTTTATAAATTAATCTAAACATATTCGAAATAGATGAAAAAAATAACTTACGATAAGTAATCTAACATACCTACTTAATATAAGTATCATATTAAGCTTGATGTATAAAAATGAACGTGTACTTTTTAAAATGTGAAAAGTGCTCGATAAATTTCTCAAAAAAATTAGAAAACTTATTTGGAATCATTTTGGTATTATATAAAAAAGAATGTATCCACCATTATACGTGACTATAAAAAATTGTATCTCCTATTCGTATGTATGCAATATGTTTGATCTTTATTCTTAAATAATATTGTAACAACCCGATTTTCGTGACTTAATTAAACTTAGGCGGAAATATTAATTACTCCCTCTATCTTGGTCATCTGTTTACACTTTCTATTTTAGGGCGTACGGGTCATTTGTTTACATTTCCATAAATGATCGTGTGCCCATACTACTTTAACCAATTACATCTATTAAATTTGTTAAAGTGGACCCTCAATTGTACTTTTACTATTATTTTATTAGTTTTTTCTCTATCTCTCTCATTACATTGATAAATGTGTATAAAGTAAACGTAAACAAATCACCGAAACGGAGGGAGTAAGTACTTTGTATTACAAACCAGCTGTAATTTTCTTACAACTCAAAATACATAATCATAGTTATAAATAACCATGAATTTAGCATCTCTCAAATTGCAAAATAAGACCGCCAATCCCCTGGTGTTCATCGCCAATTAATTTCGCGGTACCTTGATAGGATTGGTCGCACTCTCCTAATCAAAAATAGATCGGACAAACACTAACGGGTAGCAAGGGTAAGTCGGGGTCGAATCCACAGGGAGAAAGTTGCAATGTTGGTTATTTTTGATGATTCTAATCTCGGTTCGAGTGGTTGAGGTTACTAAAGCTATAGCGAAGGATAAGGGTTTAAACGATGAAAGAAAGGTCTAGGGAATCGGGGATAGCAAGGGTGAAGCTAGGACAAAGGATGGTGACAGAAAAGAGTCGGGAATCGCATGTGCTAAGGAATAGGCTCGACCTCTCGGTTCTAAGTGTCCTCTAGGTCTCAAATGCGGGCTCTCGCAACTTACAAGTGAGGGTGCTAATGGTTAGTCTCGTACCCTACCTTAAACTAGGCTTTCGATCCTAAGTTTAAGGGTGGAAAACGCTTGCTAAACCTTGGCCAAGGGATCAACAAACACAATCAAACACAAGACAACCAAAACACAAGCAAGACCCTAATCAAATCATCACCAAAAGCATCCTAGACTACTCACCCATGATCACCCTTCATCCCTAAATAAAGGACTACTCACACATGGCGAAAACGAAAACAAAAGCAAGGGAGAAACAAGAAAACATGATCAACAACGATAAATAATGAAATCACAATGAAAAGAGAGAAGAAATTAACAATACCAATCAGAAAATCCAATTGCAAAAGGATGAATTTAAGCAACAAAACCGAAATAGATGATCAAACGAACATAAACCGAGTCGGGAATTGAAATTACAAAATTTGAAAGCTATGAAACCTAATGTTTTTAGAGAACAATGTTTAAAGGGTTTTGAAAATGCAGGAAAAAGATAGGGTCGAAATATGATAAAAAAGGCCTTCAAATAGACGAAACATTTCAAGCCAATGAAGAGTCACACTCGTCCCTGGGCTCCGGGACCACTGTCCCGTCCGGGACACCCTCATCCCGACCGGGATGGACCTCAGGGACACCTGCCCCGTGTGATTCAGTTTTTGCAAGCTTTTGGCTCCTTTTTGTACTTAGCTTTTTTTGCAATGTTTTTCGTCCCAAGGATTAGGGACGAGGCTCATGAGTAGGGACGAGTCTTAGGATGATAATGCAAGCTTCAAATCCCGTCCCAAGGTCCCAAGACACCTTCATTGGTTGAAACGAGGCTCGTGCGCAACCGAAACGCAATGAAACCAACTCGAATCACCTCGAAACTTCACGAAACTTTATGAAACTTTACGAAACCCCCCGAATAGCATCCTAAACTCCAAATAGCTTCTTATACCTACAAAATAAACACAAAAACGCTGCAGAGCCAAAACGGAGCGAAATAGGAAGCGAAACGCAAGTAAAAGCACGGGAAACGCAAAGTAAAGCTCGTGAACAAGGGGATATATATAAGTAAATATATGACACATCAAACTCCCCCAAACCGAACCGTTGCTTGTCCTTAAGCAACAAAGCATGACAGAAAATAGAGGACAAAGCGAGCAAAAGGAAACTCCCCAACAATCACCAAACCGCAAGCAGCTTAAGCAAATGGCAATCGATCCCGAAACAGCGTGGGACGTATGGAAATAGCAAGCTAACGGATGAGAATTACAAGACGGCGCAGAATGAATAGCATGGCTTAAACAAAGGCTCTCTAGCAATCAAATCACGGACCTCTCGCGGTTTCCACTCTACTCAAATGATGAACAAGGTGATATATGTGATGACACTCACCTACTCGACTAGTGGAAGCACACCCGCAATCGAATGTGGACCAAATCTCGTATTCCCGTACACAAATAATGTCACAAAAACGATACAAACATGAGGACTTACATAGGATATGATGAGGTGTGTAAAGGCCAAAGAGAAGATAAGGGTGATAAGGTGGACAAATAGATTATGGAATTGTGGAGCTAAGCCACTAGAAACCACTCGTAGTACTCAAGTGCTCATCCAACCAAAACGGAACCCAACTCTCATGAAAAATGGACCGAAAGCAGCATATCGGTCTCCTTTACACATCAACGCAACATAGGAAATGAATACAAGTGCTCACTCATATAACAACAACAACAACTTCTTATTTTTGTGCACACATTTTTCTTTCTTTGATTTTTTTGTGTTGTGTTTGATTTTTTCTGACTTTTGTTTTTCTTTTTTTTTCTTGTGCAAAAGAGCACACTCACAAAGTATAGTTGCGGAAAACCTCATAAAAAGGTCGGGGAAACAGCAATCCCGACACATATTCACCAACACTCTCCAAGCCAACGACATCAGCAAGTCGTAGCATGATCAAAACCCGAAGGACAAGCACAAGAGTAAGCAAAAGCGGTCACTAGCATGGCTAGGGTAGGCTATTTGGCAATGTAGCTAGCAAACTCATGTGTATAAGGGTAAAAGGATCATATATGAGAGGATAAAAACCATGTAAGAACAAGGTGAATAAAATGAAAATCAACTAAAGCCTCATATGCATAAACAAGTGACAGAATCGTGGGAAACACGGGATAGGGGCCACAATTATGCGTGTTAATGTTACGTACCCCACGAGGAGAACTACTCACAATAAAGGCACGGGGACCGGGATAGATGAACCGGCCTCTGGAGGCTAGAAACCTCACAATAAAAGTAGCTATAGTCCGTGAATGATAAAGCCAAACAGTAAAAGCACATGTCATCATCCACTAGCGTCTCAACATCCCCGTAGCGCTAGACCATCAATGAAAATCATGCCAAAGCTCAAAGCAAACAAGGGAAGGGATGTCGGGAAAGAATCAAGGTAAAAACAGCTCGCACAACGATTCGGGATACGTATTTTTGGATTTTTGAGAATTTTTTTGATTTTTTTGTGATTTTTTGAAATTTTCAGATTTTTTGGATTTTTTGGATTTTTTGAAAAACGAAAAAAGAAAACGCAAAAATAAAGCAAAGCGGAAAGCAAAGTGTTTCTCACCCCAAACCAGACGACACATTGTCCCCAATGTGTCCTAAAGCACACCAACCAGGGACCTTAAAATAAGGGAGAAAAACGATGAAAACAAGTCCAAGAGAAATAAAGTACATACAATTTATATACAATGAAAAACGTCCCCCCAAACCGGCTTCAAACTGGGGGGGCTCAGGAAACGGTACTAGAAGTACCACCATCCATGGGTCTCGTCGTAGACGAACCCACTACCATCATCGTCCTCATCATCAAGTCCATCTCCATCATCTACTCGACTCAAATCAGCATTAGCATGTCCATGCGTTTGGCTTGCAGCAAAGCCAACTCCATCCGCGCTCGTAGCGTCCTTAATCACATCCTTACCCGCATCCATCCCTCCAAGCTCACCTGAAACATAATCACAACAAAGAACGGCCTCAAGAGGATCCCTCTCGAGGACTCTATGTAAGTTCTCGGTCACACAATCATCTATGACATCAACAGCAAAGACATGCTCCTCCAACATGGGACGCTTCAAAGCATTTGACAAGTTAAAAGTGATTTTATCACCTCCAACATCCAATGTCAACTTTCCGTTCTTGACGTCTATTATTGCACCAGCAGTGTGCAGGAAGGCCGACCCAAAATGATAGGAATTTGGGAGTCCTCGGCCATGTCAAGAACGACAAAGTCGACATGGATGAAAAACTTACCCACTTTGACAGGAACGTCCTCCAAAACGCCTAGAGGGCGTTTGACAGAACGATCCGCCATTTGGAGCGTGATATTCGTTACTTTCAAAGGTCCCATGTTAAGCTTCTCGCATACCGAGTACGGCATGACGCTCACGCTTGCACCTAGATCACACAAAGCATTATCAATAAAAGTGGTGCCTATAGTGCAAGGAATAGAGAAGCTACCCGGATCTTTCAATTTAGGAGGAGACCTATTTTGTAAAAGTGCACTACATTCCGCAGTGAAAGCCACGGTCTCGACCTCATTGAAAGATCTTTTACGAGTAAGGATGTCTTTTAGAAACTTAGCATAAGCGGGAACTTGTGTGACAAGCTCGGTGAATGGAACCGTTACCTTGAGGTCCTTGACAACCTCCATAAACTTACCAAACTGTGAGTCAAGCTTAGATTTTACCACTCGGCTCGGGAATGGCAATTTGATTTGAATTGGCGGCTCGACCGGCTTAGCTGTCGCTTGCTCTTTCTCCACGGTTCCACCTCCACCATTCTCGGCCCCCTACTTTCTCACGTGGGACCCTCCTAGCTCGGCTCCTACCTTGCTCACGTGGGCAACACCTGCACTCACATCATTCTCAACATTCAAATTGTTAGTGGAAACATTAGGATTTACCTTGCTTACCTTTACGGGAGGTACATCAACATTGGGCATAGGCAGCCCATCGTAGCTTGTTCCACTTCTTAAGGAGATGGCGTTGGCGGTCTCATGAGGTTGCTTGGGCTGAGACGGAAGCGCTCCGGGTGCTCTCGTGTTGCTAGAAGACGCTAATTGAGCCAATTGAGTATCCATGGCCTTGTTGTGAGCAACCAAAGATTGAATAGTTGCGTCTTTAGCTTGAGCTTCCTTCTCCATCTTGGCCATCATGGCCTCTTGATTCCTTTGCATGGCAAACATCATGGCTTTCATCTCGGCCATGGGATCGGAGACGGGAGGAGGAGCAACCGGTGGTTGATATTGTGGTCTAACAAAACCGGGTGGATTGTAGGGGCGAGGAGCATTATACGGAGTAAAGTTTTGTGGGTTGTTTTGAAGTGGTTGTTGTGGTGGTGGTTGTGGATTGAGAATATTTTGGCTTTTGTATGAGAGGTTAGGATGATTCCGATAGCCTTCATTGTAATAATTCGAGTAGGGGTTGTTTTGAGTATGGAGAGCATGGACATGATGAGTTTGAGAATTCATACCTCGGCATTCTACGGATGAGTGACCGGACGCTCCACATGAGTCACACGATGGCTCATAAGTAGTGTGCATAGCGGCTACCGATTGTCCTCGAGCTTGGGAGGAACTAGCTTGCATTTGACTCATCATCATCGCGGTCATGGCATCCACCTTCGCCGTAAGCAAGGCCACCGCGTCAACGTCATGTTTGCCTCCACTCCTAGGAACGTTCCTAGCATTGCCATATTGAGCATTGTGAATAGCCATGGCCTCGATTGTGTCAAAGGCCTCCTCAACATCTATATTATCAAAGCGTCCACTTGCGGCCGAGTCAAGCACTTGGCGAGACTCATTGTACAATCCATTATAGAATTGAATGACTATGAACCATTTGTCGAGGCGATGATGAGGACATTGGCGTTGAAGCTCCTTGTAGCGTTCCCATGCATCAAATAAGCTCTCATCTCCTCTTTGACGGAAGCTAGTTAGCTGGCTCCTAAGCATTGTCGTCTTCTCCGGTGGGAAGTATTTTTGATAGAAGGCCAATGCAAGAGTGCTCCAATCGGTCACACCATGAGCAACCCGATTCAACGAGTTCAACCATAGCTTTGCTTTATCCCTAAGTGAGAACGGGAAAAGCATTTCGCGGATTTGATCTTGTGTGACTCCGGCTTGCTTAATCGTTGAGCAATAGTCACAAAAATTCTGGACATGGAGGTTAGGATCCTCCCCGGGGCTTCCCCCAAATTGATTACGCTCAATGAGGCTAATAAAGGCCGGCTTTATCTCGAAATTGTTGGCCGCAATAGCCGGCATAGCATTGCCGGTTGGAATATGATCCGCAGAGGGCTTTGAGTGATCCGAGAGCTTCACCATGACTTTAGGCGGTGGAGGTTCGAGTTCAATGTGAGCTTCCTCGGAGGATGAAGCTTCAAGTTCCTTTAGTAGACTTTTGCGTGCAAGGAATGTACGCTCCGGTTCAGGATCAAACTGAATGTCCTTGTTAGCTTGAGACGTACGTGTTTTTCTGACCATACACAACACTAGAGGCAACGATGAGAAGCGGCCTCAAGGAATTGAGGTTCCTTGAGACAAGAGTAACAATGAGAAAAGAACCAAATAAACAACAAAAACAAAAGCCGTCTCCCCGGCAACGGCGCCAAAGGGTGTCCCGGACGAGACAGTGGCAACGGCGCCAAAATTTGATAGGATTGGTCGCACTCTCCTAATCAAAAATAGACCGGACAAACACTAACGGGTAGCAAGGGTAAGTCGGGGTCGAATCCACAGGGAGAAAGTTGCAATGTTGGTTATTTTTGACGATTCTAATCTCGGTTCGAGTGGTTGAGGTTACTAAAGCTATAGCGAAGGATAAGGGTTTAAACGATGAAAGAAAGGTCTAGGGAATCAGGGATAGCAAGGGTGAAGCTAGGACAAAGGATGGTGACAGAAAAGAGTCGGGAATCGCATGTGCTAAGGAATAGGCTCGACCTCTCGGTTCTAAGCGTCCTCTAGGTCTCAAATGCGGGCTCTCGCAACTTACAAGTGAGGGTCCTAATGGTTAGTCTCGTACCCTACCTTAAACTAGGCTTTCGATCCTAAGTTTAAGGGTGGAAAACGCTTGCTAAACCTTGGCCAAGGGATCAACAAACACAATCAAACACAAGACAACCAAAACACAAGCAAGACCCTAATCAAATCATCACCAAAAGCATCCTAGACTACTCACCCATGATCACCCTTCATCCGTAGATAAAGGACTACTCACACATGGCGAAAACGAAAACAAAAGCAAGGGAGAAAGAAGAAAACATGATCAACAACGATAAATAATGAAATCACAATGAAAAGAGAGAAGAAATTAACAATACCAATCAGAAAATCCAATTGCAAAAGGATGAATTCAAGCAACAAAACCGAAATAGATGATCAAACGAACATAAACCGAGTCGGGAATTGAAATTACAAAATTTGAAAGCTATGAAACCTAATGTTTTTAGAGAACAATGTTTAAAGGGTTTTGAAAATGCAGGAAAAAGATAGGGTCGAAATATGATCAAGAAGGCCTTCAAGTAGACGAAACATTTTAAGCCAACGAAGAGTCACACTCGTCCCTGGGCTCCGGGACCACTGTCCCGTCCGGGACACCCTCATCCCGACCGGGATGGACCTCAGGGACACCTATCCCGTGTGATTCAGTTTTTGCAAGCTTTTGGCTCCTTTTTGTACTTAGCTTTTTTTGCAATGTTTTTCGTCCCAAGGCTTAGGGACGAGTCTCATGAGTAGGGACGAGTCTTAGGATGATAATGCAAGCTTCAAATCCCGTCCCAAGGTCCCAAGACACCTTCATTGGTTGAAACGAGGCTCGTGCGCAACCGAAACGCAACGAAACCAACTCGAATCACCTCGAAACTTCACGAAACTTTATGAAACTTTACGAAACCTCCCGAATAGCATCCTAAACTCCAAATAGCTGCTTATACCTACAAAATAAACACAAAAACGCAGCAGAGCCAAAACGGAGAGAAATAGGAAGCGAAACGCAAGTAAAAGCACGGGAAACGCAAAGTAAAGCACGTGAACAAAGGGCTATATATAAGTAAATATATGACACATCATACCTACGTAAAACCCGTAAGACTCGATTTCATCCGACACACGCTGAACCATAAACCAATAGCAATTAAAATATACGGAGTAACATTATCATATACATGTGTAATTACATCATAACACACATAAAGCATCTAAAGAATACAAGATTATTAAGACGTAAAGCATTTCAAATCATATTTTAAGCATACCTCATTGCAATTTCATATAACGTAATAACATGATATATAAACTTGATACATTTCGATCGATTTAAATTGCATTAATAATGATCAATTCAACAAACACATACATGCGAACAAACATGCAATATCTCATATAGCACGAGGGATAATCGACCCTTCTCATATCAAAACAATTATACGTGACTATAAAAACATTGTATCTTCTATTTCAATGGACCAAATATGTTTGATTTTTATTCATAACAAATATTGTAATTAACAACCCGATTTTTCGTGACTTAATTAAACAAAGGCGGAAATATTAATTAAGTACTTTGCATTACAAAATCAATTGTCATCGTCTTACAACTCAGAATACATAATCAGAATTATAGATAAACATGGTTATTAATTTGCCATCTCTCAAAATACAAAAGAAGACCTTCAATCATGTGGTGTTCATTGTCAATTAACCCCGAGGTATATACGTATAACCCGTAAAACGCATTTTTAGGACACAATATTAGTTTCTCCTCATTTAACAAAACACGTCAACAATACATAATGTAGAAATTTTAATCTAAAATAATCAACAACAATTCCATAATTGACCTAAGGAGTCAAAGTCCATGAAATTTGAGCTCTAACTCTTGGCATCACGATTTGCGGTCATCGTTAGCCTCAAAGGCGCAATTGCAATTTTGCATTAGTTGTCTGATTGTATAGTACATAGTATGTAATATGCAATCGACAGAGTATGTAACATTTTTGATGTCTCGCCTACAACTCATATTATTTCTATTGATTAAGAAATTATTTTGATATTTTATATGGAAATAAAAAATTATTAGTAACTATAATATTTAGATGTACAAACACAATTGACAACCCACAAGGCCACAAGAAATATGTACTAAAATGTGACTGACTCGGCTCGTGGATTCCACGGGACACACCACTAGTTCTTTATTAAAAACGAAAATCCGTCTTTATCAAGTACGGATACAGAAATAATGTTTTTGGATAAACTAGGTACATAGTAACAGTTATTCAGAAATAACTCAAATCCGCTCGGGAGTTGGATTACATATGTTCCTACTGAAACGGCAGCAACTCTTGCTCCATTCCCCACTCGCAGGTCTACATCACCTCTTGCCAGAGTTTTGATGTTTCTTAGGCCCTGCAAATGATTACACAGATGAGAACCACAACCAATATCAAGTACCCAAGTTCCGAAACTTGCATGGTTAATTTCAATCATATGAATAAAAGAAGACATACCAACAGGAGTGACGCGGCCTGCTTTTATGTCCTCAGCATACACGGGACAGTTCCGCCGCTAATGCCCAGACTTGTGGCAATGGTGGCACTCCATGCTTTACTTCGCTTTTGCCTTGCCTTGTGAGCTACAGTTAGCCTCACCAGGCCCACTCTTTGCAATCATCCGCTTCTTAAATTTCGGCTTTCCTACAGTTAGGTTAGCCGGAGCCTTACCCTTACCCTTGCTTTTGTTGCCTATCATGAGAACATCTTGTTTCATGCTCCCACTCAACTTTAGATCACTCTCCGTCTGTACGAGGAGTGAGTGAAGTGTAGGGATCTCATCCCATTCACTAATCAAATATTAGTGTAAATCAAATTACTCTAATTTGATGAGCAAGATCTATGTGATTACAAACATACTTTGTTATAAGTTTATAGAAATTTATACCTTTCTATAAGAGGAAATATGGGCACAAAACTAGAACTCCTTTCTAGTTTTGTTTCTTGAGCTATATAAAAAAGGGATGATCCTCCATCCCAAGTTTCCAAAATAGGAAATCTCCTTTGAGATATACCCAAGAACTACTCCAAAATATACTAGTGATTTTGATCTAGAAATCACTTAGTATAGGCTTGATAATATGTGATATTATTATTACTAACACTTAGTAATATTAGGAATAATATGAGTATTAGTTAGAGAGAAAATGAGAGAGATGGAGAGAAAAATAATAGAATAGCATTATCTTTCTAAGGCCTTGTGTTTTATAGAAATACAAGCAATAAGAAGTGTGTCTAGCACACCTCTTTTTTTCGGCCAACTAGAGAAGAGAAGAGAAAAGACTTTCTCTTGAGTAGTGTAATTTGTTGCATGCAAATCATTATGTTTTTACATGCAAATTACAAGAGCTAGATAACAAAACAAATAAGACAAAAACCAAGAGAAGCTTCCTTTCCTTTCCTTTCCTCCTCAATTAGGACGGTCCAAGGAGGGGGGGGTGTCTTGGGTCTTATTTTGTTTTCAATATTTGTCCCACAAATACTTTATAATTTATCACTTAATTATCTAATATAACAAAGTGTAAATTAATTAAGCTCTTCCTTAATATACATGTACATTTACACATATATTAAAAAATGTACTTTTACTAATCTCATTAGTAAAATATACATAATAGTGAATTAACATTTAATCACTAATTCCCATCTCCTCTAATAATTTTATCGATATAAAATTAAATCATCCGAGTTCACAACTCGATTTCTCTCTAAATTAATACACTGACTAACCGTTAGTCGATTTATCAAGTTACTAATTTAATCGTATCTCATACAAGTAATTAGCTTAAATATTTGAGTAATGCGTTCTATAGGTGTGACTTAAAGGGATCAATTGATTACCGCCGTTCTCACGACAATAACGTCAAACTCTAGTCAGCCAACCGTTATTGATTTACGTTAATCAATTGACAATAATACAGGATTATCCCCATGTATTCCTTAATTGAGATTTATTAAGTAATCGCACTATTGTGGAGGACACATACTCCAACAATCTCCCACTTGTCCGAGACAAGTTGTGCATTACCAATTCTCATGTCCGTTTCACATCTCCCACTCAATGCAATGTGTCTTACAGGTCGTACTTGCATTCAAATGATATATATCATCAGTGGTTTCCTCGATAAGGAGAGTAGCTGTCTGACCGGGGAATCTACCGTAGATTCTTACCGAGCGTGGCCACGCATTTTCAGCGACTACTCCTCGAGTGGCCCAAAGATGTTTTACCCCGACGAGGGTGGACATTTCCCTTCCACTCGATTGTACTGTATGATGCAGATCATCATGACCCCAAAGATGCCCTTATAACCCCCTTTCACGGCATGGCTTAGGACAAAAATGATAGTCACTCGGAAATTGCACCGACTCAGACAATCATTTTCCAGTCAAAGAATCGACTCAAAGGAATACTATAGAAATTCCCGCCACGACCAGGCTTCAATCACATTGAAAAGGAATTCTATAAGCGTCACTGCCCGACAGAGTGTTTCACAGTCTGTCTATGCAAATGATCAGTCATCACTTATGACCCCATGGTGTTGAACCCACCATCGATCGACTTGCACTCTAGTCTCTCCGAGACGTCACCTCATATGAGAGACTAGGGACCAAATACTTAGTTTATACCGTTCACTTGAATATGTTCAAAGTTGTCACACAATTATTCGGATAAACAAAGTATGCATTCACAATGACTTAAGATAAAAAACAATGAATGTTATTTTCATATATGTAATAGGATACATCATTCAATTACATATCACGAAACTAAAGGAAATCTGGCATGCGCCGCAACCCCATGGAGGCGGTGTGCGCGTCATGCTTAGCCCTCGAAAGAGGCTTGGTTAAAGGATCAGCGATATTATCGTCTGTCCCAACCTTACAAAGATCTATTTTCTTTCTTTCCACATTATCTCTAATAACGTGGTATTTCCTCAAAACGTGTCAAGACTTGTTACTAGACTTGGGCTCCTTTGCTTGGAAAATAGCCCCACTATTATCACAATATAGTGATCGAATCCACGGCACTAGGGACTACTTTTAGTCCATCCAAGAATTGCCGAATCCACACAGCTTCTTTAGCAGCTTCAAATGCTGCCAAATATTCAGCTTCCGTTGTAAAATCCGCAGTGACACTCTGTTTGAAGCTCTTCCAATAAACAGCTCCTCCATTCAACATAAAGACATAGCCGGATTGGGATTTCAAACCATCCCCATCGGTTTGGAAACTTGCATTCGTGTAACCCTTTACACGTAGCTCAAGTTCTCCTCCAAACACTAGAAACGAATCCTTAGTTCTTCTCAAGTACTTAAGGATGTTCTTTACAGCTATCCAGTGACTCTCACCGGGATTAACTTGATACCGGCTCGTCATGCTCAAGGCGAAAGCGACATCGGGACGAGTGCACATCATAGCATACATGATTGATCCTACAGCGGAAGCATAAGGGATCAATTTCATGCGTTCAATTTCCGCAGGAGTCGTAGGACATTGAGATTTCTTCAATGTTATTCCTACACTCATCGGAAGAAAGCCTCTCTTTGAGTCTTTCATATTGAACCTATCAAGAATCTTATCGATATCAAGAATCTTATCGATATAAGTTTCTTGACTTAATGCTAGTATCCTTTTGGATCTATCTCTATAGATCCGGATACCTAAGATGCGTTGTGCCTCTCCCAAGTCCTTCATTTGGAAATGGTTTCCCAATTCCACCTTTACTGAATTCAGACTTGGAATATCATTTCCAATCAGTAGTATGTCATCCACATACAAAACAAGGAAGGTTACTTTGCTCCTACTAAACTTCATGTATAAACAAGGTTCCTCGGTATTACGAGCGAATCCCTTTTGTTTGATAACATGATCAAATCTATGATTCCAACTCCTAGATGCTTGCTTAAGACCATAAATGGATCTCTTAAGCTTGCATACTTTCTTAGGGTTGGATGTATCTATAAAACCTTCAGGTTGTGTCATATACACTTCCTCTTCTAGAATCCCATTCAAGAAGGCGGTTTTTACATCCATTTGCCATATCTCAAAGTCATGAAATGCGGCAACCGCTAAGATTATCCTTATGGATCGAAGCATGGCAACCGGTGCAAAGGTTTCATCATAATGAATACCTTGGACTTGTGAAAAACCCTTTGCTACCAATCTAGCTTTGTAAACATCTATATGTTTATCTATGCCGAGTTTGATTTTGAATATCTATTTACACTGAAGAGGTCTCACTCCTTCAGGTAAATCTACCAAGTCCCAAACTTGGTTCTTGTACATAGAATCCATTTCGGATTTCATGGCCTCAAGCCATTGTTCGGAGTTGGGGCTACTAATAGCCGCCTTGTAGGTTGAGGGTTCGTTTCTTTCGAATAACAACAAATCACCCTCCTCCTCGATGTTATCGAGGTAACGGTCAGGTTGATGACTAATTCTTCCTGACCTCCTAGGGATTATAACTGTGTCAGAAGACGAGGGAACGATTTCCTCAATTTCTGTCTCGGTTTGTAGCTCTTGAACTTCATCAAGTTCAAATTTTCTCCCACTCTGTTTTTTAGAAATATATTCATTTTCTAGAAAAACAGCATCACGAGCCACAAACACTTTGTTCTCGTGAAGGTTGTAGAAGTAATAACCACAGGTTTCCTTAGGATAACCTACAAAAAGACATTTGTCAGGCCTTGGTGCGAGCTTATCGTCAGTTTTATTCTTAGCGAATGCCTCCCAACCCCAAATTCTCATGAATGACAAATAGGGAACCTTTCCCGTCCATATCTCATATGGAGTCTTATTGGCCGCTTTAGTCGGACTTCGATTTCGTGAGAAAACAGCAGATAATAGCGCAAAGCCCCAAAACGATCCAGGAAGCTCACTTTGACTCATCATAGACCGAACCATGTATCGTAAAGTTCGGTTTCTCCTTTCTGCAACACCATTCAACTGTGGTGTGCCCGGAGGAGTCCATTGTGATATTATACCACAATTCTTAAGATGTGAATCAAACTCATTACTTAGATACTCGCCACCATGATCCGATCGTAGTGCTTTTATCCTTTTGTTCAATTGGTTCTCAACCTCATTTTGAAATTCTTTAAATTTCTCAAAAGCATCACTTTTATGCCTTATTAAGTAGACATAACCATATCTACTTAAGTCATCGGTAAAAGTAATGAAGTAATGATATCCTCCTCTAGCGGTGATGTTTAATGGACCACACACATCGGTATGTATGAGTCCTAAAACCTCACTTGCTCGTGTCCCTTTACCGCTAAAGGGTTGACGAGTCATCTTGCCTAAGAGGCAAGATTCGCATGTACCATATGATTCGTAATCAAATGGTTTGAGAACCTTGGTCTCAACAAGTCTCTTTATGCATCTATCGTTTATATGACCTAAACGACAATGCAAAAGGTAGGATTTGTTTGATTCATTCGTTTTGAGCCTCTTGTTCTCGACATGATAAACAGCATTGACATCATTTAAAACATAAATACCTCCAATTGAAATAGCTTCACCATAAACTATTTCATTAAATGAAAAAGTACAACGGTTGTTCTTAATCACAAAACAAAAGCCTTCCGCATCTAACACGGAGACGGAGATAATGTTTTTCGTTAGAGTTGGTACAAAATAACAGTTATTTAAATGCAACTCTAAACCACTAGCAAGAGAGAGTACAAAAGTTCCCACGGAAACGGCCGCTACTCTAGCTCCATTGCCCATGCGGAGATCTACATCACCCTTGGCTAGAGCTCGAACGTTTCTCATCCCCTGCAAATGATTACAAAGGTGAGATCCACATCCGGTATCCAATACCCATGTAGAAATGCAAGCATGATTGATGTCTATCATATAGAGATTAGAAGGAAGAATACCTTTGGATGTCGCACATCCATCTTTCAAGTCCTTCTTGTACTTGGGATAATTGCGCTTCCAATGACCAACTTTATTGCAATATTTGCAAGTGTCATTGAGAGGTTTACCCTTGTTGATCTTGGGCTTAGGCTTATGTGGAACACCTTCCACAATAGCCTTGCCCTTACCCTTGCCTTTGTTGGATGGCGCTTTCTTGGCCACCTTCCCCTTCTTGACTCCTAGATTCATGTTCTTCATTTTCATGGAGAGAACATCTTTCTTCTCCATTTCATTCACTTCCATATCCCTCTCGGCTTGGACCAAGAGAGCATGAAGTTCATGGTAACTCTTATCCATGTTGTTCATGTTATAGTTTACTCTAAAGTGAGCAAACTTGTTTGGAAGAGAATGAAGAATGCGGTTAATCGCAAGAGTTTTTGGTATAGCACACTCTTGATGCTCAAGAGTGTCTATTTACTCAATCATTTTGAGCACATGAGGACCAACTTTTTGGTTCCTCTCAAGCTTTGCATTGAAAAACCGCACCGCGGCTTCATAAATCCTTATTTGCAGTGCTTTGGAGAACATGGTTGTCACTCGAGTGAATATCTCATATGCACTCTTTTGTGTGATAAATCGGAGTTTGAGAGCGGGTGCCATGGACCAAATCAAGACGTTTTTCACGTCATTGTCCACTTTTACATGCTCATCATAGGCGGCTCGTGCCGCCCCGGATCGAGAAGTGGGTTCGGCGGGTGGTGGATCGGTAAGGTGTTTGAGCACATTGTCGGATGTAGCGGCGCCCCTCATCGTCGAATCCCATTCGATAAAGTTGCTACCGTCATCCTTGAGGATACACTTATCCATCACGGTTCTCAACCATGAATCTCTGCCCAAAATGGGCGCGGGAGTTGATGGTGATGCCATTGCGATTTGAAATAAAAATTCTAATTGTGGAAATATATAAGCATTCATTGTTCATTAATAACATTTGCTAAAACACTTCTTAAAACAAATGTTCATTTATATAACGATCTCCCACGAAATTATATAAATGATTCCAAGACTCGTTCTCATATAAAATTAGACATCTCATGTTTCCTTTTATATAAAAACGATAAGTCAACACTTGACTAATTCTACACTAGAATACTTGGTTGATGATTTTCTTTAAAATGCATCCATTAGCCCCAAATAACTATTATTTGGTTGAGTCCAAACCAAATTAGCATGGGACTTCCTCCCACTACTTACCCATGGTAACGAGGTTCCACGTTGCGGAGGTCCTCACGAACATGGGGTTCATAGTCGCCACATTTGGAAAGGCTTAATCTCAATTCATTTTGTTAAAAATGTGGGTGATCTTGTCAATTTTAGTCATAAAAATTCTTTATAAGTGAACTAATTTAAGAATGGCGACCTAAAAATGGCAATCATGTGGGATATCGTGGCATGCATGACGATATTGGCATGTGTGCGGAAAAATAAGCAATCAAACAAGCATGAGCAAGCAAAAGCATAAAGCATAAACCTAGTATGGCCACCTAAAAGTAATTAAAATTACAAGGAGTTACAAATTGGAAACCAACTCCTTTGGTCCCTCTTCATAAGAACTTCATCCAAGTTCTTCCTTGCAAGCTTTAGAACACTTCTAAGGCTCCATCTCGATTCATCGCCGGTCTTCGGTTTACAAATAGTTACAAGTATAAATTACAAATGAATACATAGCAATCCTATTATACATTTATAAATGAAATAAACTACTAAAATTACAAACCGGCGATACGAGATCGCATTTAATTAGAAAACCACACGATATTCCCTTTCATTACGGGCAATATCGGTAAAAATAACAAACTATGGCCATACTAGTAAGAATAAACATTCATTCAAAAATAAACACTCATCCAAACATGCATAATGAAAAGCTTATAAATAAAAACATGCCAAAATCGCCCTAAACAACAATCGCATTAAATCGTTTAAAATCGATCTCATTTTTAATCGATTAATCTCATATTAATCAATAATGCTTAAAACACCTTTTAAGCTTGAATTAAAACTTCTAAACTGATTTAGAACACCCAAAATTAGTTTATACTAACTTATGGTGATTATAGTTCATAAACATGGTCATTTGCTAATTAGTTTTAACTTTAATCATAACTATTTATGAATAAAGCTTTATAAAATCAAAATAAAATAAAATAAAACCAATTTTATTTTGGCAAAATTTTGTATATTCTGGAACACTTCCAGAATATGAAAAATGAAAAGTTTGGTCAAAAACTTTTAGAAATTATATTTATAACAATAAACATATGATTTCATCGATTTTATCTCATAAAATCAATAAAACCTTCAAAACAGTGAGTTAAATCGCCAAATTTATACGTTAGAATCCTCTTACTGTATCAAAATATTGGGATAAATTTCATGTCCAGAAAACAACGTTTACTATATTTAGGACATTAAAATGCATTTTATACCGATTTTAAACAAATAAATGAGTAAATATTCAAAACTCAAAATATGACTTTAAAAATTTACATGCAGAAAGTATAAATATGACAAATCACTGTGCAAAAATTTCGTGAGCAAATTCCAACTATAACTATTTAAAGTTATTATTTTAGCCAAAAACACACTTTTTGACTCGGTTTTGTATAAAAATCATTTTAATTAGCAAACAAATTTCAAAAATTACGAAATTTGACCAGTAACTTCATGAGACCAGAACCTTTGCATGATATAAAAATCTCGTGTTAAAACCATTTTTAACACTATTTTCGGATTTTATCATATTTATTCTCAATAAATATATAAAACTCCAAAATCAACAAAATAAATTTTTAACCACAAGCCTAGGCTCTGATACCACTTGTAGGGATCTCATCCCATTCACTAATCAAATATTAGTGTAAATCAAATTACTCTAATTTGATGAGCAAGATCTATGTGATTACAAACATACTTTGTTATAAGTTTATAGAAATTTATACCTTTCTATAAGAGGAAATATGGGCACAAAACTAGAACTCCTTTCTAGTTTTGTTTCTTGAGCTATATAAAAAAGGGATGATCCTCCAACCCAAGTTTCCAAAATAGGAAATCTCCTTTGAGATATACCCAAGAACTACTCCAAAATATACTAGTGATTTTGATCTAGAAATCACTTAGTATAGGCTTGATAATATGTGATATTATTATTACTAACACTTAGTAATATTAGGAATAATATGAGTATTAGTTAGAGAGAAAATGAGAGAGATGGAGAGAAAAATAATAGAATAGCATTATCTTTCTAAGGCCTTGTGTTTTATAGAAATACAAGCAATAAGAAGTGTGTCTAGCACACCTCTTTTTTTCGGCCAACTAGAGAAGAGAAGAGAAAAGACTTTCTCTTGAGTAGTGTAATTTGTTGCATGCAAATCATTATGTTTTTACATGCAAATTACAAGAGCTAGATAACAAAACAAATAAGACAAAAACCAAGAGAAGCTTCCTTTCCTTTCCTTTCCTCCTCAATTAGGACGGTCCAAGGAGGGGGGGGTGTCTTGGGTCTTATTTTGTTTTCAATATTTGTCCCACAAATACTTTATAATTTATCACTTAATTATCTAATATAACAAAGTGTAAATTAATTAAGCTCTTCCTTAATATACATGTACATTTACACATATATTAAAAAATGTACTTTTACTAATCTCATTAGTAAAATATACATAATAGTGAATTAACATTTAATCACTAATTCCCATCTCCTCTAATAATTTTATCGATATAAAATTAAATCATCCGAGTTCACAACTCGATTTCTCTCTAAATTAATACACTGACTAACCGTTAGTCGATTTATCAAGTTACTAATTTAATCGTATCTCATACAATTAATTAGCTTAAATATTTGGAGTACGTTCCTATAGGTGTGACTTAAAGGGATCAATTGATTACCGCCGTTCTCACGACAATAACGTCAAACTCTAGTCTGCCAACCGTTATTGATTTACGTTAATCAATTGACAATAATACAGGATTATCCCCATGTATTCCTTAATTGAGATTTTATTAAGTAATCGCACTATTGTGGAGGACACATACTCCAACATGAAGCTCATGCAGACTTTTCTGCATGTCATTCATGTAATAGTTTGCCCTAAAGAGGGCATACCCATCATGAAGGGAGTGGAGCACTCGATCAACGATGATCTTCTCATCGATCTTGCAACCAAGCTCCTCCAGTTTCTCAACATTCTCGATCATGTCGAGAAGGTGTGGACCAACCGGTTGGCCCTTCTGGAGTTTCGCTTCAGAGAAGCGAGTGGTATACTCGTAATTCTTGATTCTCGGTGCTTTCGAGAACTCTTTAGTTAGGGTGGTGAAAATCTTGTTTGCACCTTAGGTTATGAACCGTCTTTGCAAATTTGATTCCATTGAATAGATTAGTACGTTCTGTATCGCACCCGCCTCCATCATGAAATCACTATAAACATAGACTTCATCTGCTCCTGCATCGGGAGCTGGTTTAGTCGGTAGCGGCTCAGTCAAGTACTTGAGCTTACCGTCAGCGGTGGCGGCATTCCGTAATGTGGCCTCCCAATCAGAAAAATTGGACCCATCACTCTTTAGTCGAGTGGACTGATTCATGCTGTCCATAAAAATTCTGAGCCATGATTCGCGTGTTAGTGTGGCACTTGGCATTGGTTCGTCATTACGTACAGCCATTTGTTATAGTAGTTATATCTGTATATAACGAATTCGAAACTGTGAAAAGAAAGAAGAAGATAGAAGATAAGAAATCAAGGGTTTTAAAGGTTTAAGTCAAAAATAATAACGTTTTAATGCAATGACTCGCGCACTCATATAATCGACCTCCCTCGAGAATTATATAAATGATCCCAAGACTCAATTTCTTTAAATTGATAAGCCAACCTCTTGGCTAATTCTACTGTTAGAATTCTTGGTCGATAGATTTCAGTAAATCCTATCTATTAGTCCATTATAACTACGAGATATTACTCGAACTATAATGTTGAGGTAAAATAGGTCAACACGTACTACTTACCCAACGTAGAAGGGGTCATGTGGAGAGTAAGGTCCTACATGCCTACCGACGAAGAAGGGGCTCATGTGATTCTTCCTATAAAGACTAATCTCAATTTTAGAATAGAGGAAGGTCTCATCATCTCATTTTAATTCATTTTAAGTGAACAAATATCTAGCATTTACGTGAATGATTAAATTGAGGTGATAGCCCTAGAACGAGTGACATCCGTATGTCCATGATATAAAATGCAACTATATGATCCATATTCATGCATATTAGGTGGTTTGGTTTAGTTTAGGCGGAATATGATGCTACTATCTAACGCGTGAATGCAATAAAAACGGTAAAAGAAAACGCAAAAACGAAAAACACCTTGTGTGGCCTATCCCTATGAAAATAAAGACATAATACAAATTGGAATCCATCCATGGACCCTAAAGTTTTGTCTTCATTCTTCATCTTGGGCCTTAAGCGGGAGTTGAGCATCTCCATCTTAAATCTTCATCTTGAATCTTCTCAAAATACATTTTGAATTACAAAATAAACCTATTTACATTCTAATTCAAAATATGCCAAAATAATAAAATTACAAGATAGGAGATTCGAGATCTCAAAATTACAACCAAAATTATGTTTCCTTCATTACGAAAACACAATTTTCTAAGGCCACACTAGTAAATTACAACCTTTTGTACAAAATTAATGCGTAAAATAAACCATTCAAACATGCATTCAAAATAAAGCATCAACTAAATAAAATATAAAATCAATGCATACAATTGATTAAAATATCCAAACCACCTCTTTTAAAAGATTATAATTATGCAACAATTCCTTAATTGTTCATAAAACATAATCAAAAACCATAATCCAAAATTTATATTATCAGTATAACATAAATTAGGTCACAAAATATTTTAAACTTCTTTAAAATATTTGGTATCAAGTATTATGAACTTCTTCATAATAACATAATATTCATTATCTTTATAACAAATATTACCAAAAATAATTTCCAAAAACCAACAAAAAATTTCGGCCAAATCAAAGAAATAATATCCGAAATAATTTTTTTTTTTTTTAATTTTAATGATACACGGCCAATTTAAAAAAAAAAAAAATAAAACAAAAATAAAAATTTTAATTCGGCCAACCAAAATAGAATGAAACAGTTTTAATTCGATTATGCTAATAATTAGATCAATAGTAACTCAACTTTAATCCGTATTAAACATTGACTTAAGAGATTCAAAATAACTTTTTAAATTAAACATCTTAAACTGATAGATCTAATGATTAACAAAACAATATGTTCATTAACATACAAGAATTGATCCTTTTGTGTTTTAATTCAATCGGTATTAAATCAAAACTCATTCAAAATCATATGTAATCGTTTTAACATCTTACAACATTGATAATAATGAATCAAATAGACCAAAACAATCCCAAAAATTGTTAAAACCTCACGGCTCACCCATGAAACAACTCGGCCAAAAACAAGATTGAGCCGTGTGATAGGTTTAGTCGTACTCGCCTAACAAAAATAATGCCAAACTCAACACTAGGGTAGCTAGGGTAAGTCGGGTCGAAATCCACAGAGAGACGGTCGTAATGTTGGTTATTTTTAGCGATTCTAGTCTCGGTTCGAGTAGTGGTTGGGTTACTAAAAGCTAGAGCGTAAGGTAAGGGTTTAACAATAAGGAAAAGGTCTAGGGAATCGAGATAGCAAGGGTGAAGCTAGGACAAGGGATAATGACAGAAATGAGTCGGGAATCGCATGTGCTAAGGAATAGGCTCGACCTCTCGGTTCTAAGCGTCCTCTAGGTCTCAAATGCGGGCTCTCGCAACTTACAAGTGAGGGTCCTAATGGTTGGTCTCGTACCCTACCTTAAACTAGGCTTTCGGTCTTAAGTTTAAGGGTGGAAAACGCTTGCTAAACCTTGGCCAAGGGATCAACAAACACAATCAAACACAAGACAACCAAAACGCATGTAAAACCCTAATCAAACATCACCAAAATCATCCTAGACTACTCACCCATGATCACCCTTCACCCCTAGATAAAGGACTACTCACACATGATAAATTTAACAACAAAAGCAAAGGAGAAAGATAAAAACATGATCAACAATGAAATATATTGAAATGATAATCAAAGGAGAGAAGAAAATTGCAATACCAATCAGAAATTCCAAGAGTAGAAGGATGAATTCAAGCAACAAAACCCAAATAGACGATCAAACTAAAGCAATCCGAGACGGGAATTGAAATTACAAAATTATAAAAGTATGAAACCTAAGTTTTCTTGAGAAAGTACTTTGAAATGTTGTTGAAATGCTGTAAAAAGTATGACTCGAAATAAGGCCTCCAACTCATTGAAATAGACGAAACAATTTAAGCACACGAAAAGTCAGAGCCGTCCCAGGGCGTCGGGACCATTGTCCCGTCCGGGACCACCTTTATCCCGACCGGGACCACATTTAGGGACACTCATCCCGTTGTGTTCAGTTTTTGTTCACTTTTGGCTCCTTTTTGTACTTAGCTTTTTCTTGCTTCTATGTCGTCCCGAAGTGTAGGACAGGCTCAGTCGTCCCAAGGCATAGGGACGAGTTCCAAAATGATAATAAGAGCTTCAAATTCAGTCCCGAGGTCCCGGAACACCTTCAAACGCTAAAACGAGGCTCGTGCGCAAGCGAAACGCAACGAAACCAACTCGAAACATCACGAAACTTTACGGAACTTCACGAAACCTCCCGAATAGCATCCTAACCTCCAAATATGCGCGTTTACCTGCAATATAGACACAAAAACGCAGCAGGGCCAAAACGGAGCGAAATAGGAAGCGAAACGCATGTAAAAGCACGGGAAACGCAAAGTAAAGCTCGTGATCAAGGGGCTATATATACGTAAATATATGACACATCAAACTCCCCCAAACCGAACCGTTGCTTGTCCTCAAGCAACCAAGCATGACAGAAAATAGAGGACAAAGCGAGCAAAAGAATACTTCCCCAAACAATCACCTAACCGCAAGCAGCTCAAGCAAATGGCAATCAATCCCGAAACAACATGGGACGTATGGAAATAGCTAGCTAACGGATGAGATTTACAAGACGGCGCAGAATGAATAGCATGGCTTAGACTTAGGCTCTCTAGCAATCAAATCACGGACCTCTCGCGGTTTTCACTCTAGCACAAATGATGAACAAGGTGATATATGTGATGACACTCACCTACTCGACTTGTGGAAGCACGCCCGCAATCGAATGTGGACTAAATCTCGCATTCCCGTACACAAATAATGTCACAAAAACGAAACAAACATGAGGGCTTACATAGGATATGAGGGTGTAAAGGCCAAAGAGAGGTAAAGGGTGATAAGGTGGAACAAATGATTATGGAATCGTGGAGCTAAGCCACTAGAAACCACTCGTACTACTCAAGTGCTCGTCCAACAAAAACGGAACCCAACTCTCAATATAAGCGGACCGAAAGCAGCATATCGGTCTCCTCTACACATCATCGCAACAAAACAAATGATTACAAGTGCTCACTCATGCAACAACAACAACAACTCTTTCATTTTTGTGCACACATTTTTCTTTTCTTTGTATTTTTGTGTTGTGTGTTTGTATTTTTCTGATTTTTGTATGTTTTTTTTTCTTGAGCAAAGAGCACACTCACAAGTATGGTTGCGAAAAACCTCATAAAAGGTCGGGGAAACAGCAATCCCGACTCAAATTCACCAACACTCTCAAAGCAAACGACATCAGCAAGTCGTAGCAAAATAATTATCACAACCCAAAGACAAGCACAAGAGTAAGCAAAAGCGGTAACTAGCTAGGCTAGGGTAGGCTATATGGCAATGTAGCTAGCAAACTCATGTGTATAAGGGTAAAAGGATCATATATGAGAGGAATAAAAGCAATGTAAGAACATGGTGAATAAAATATTGAAATGATAATCAAAGGAGAGAAGAAAATTGCAATACCAATCAGAAATTCCAAGAGTAGAAGGATGAATTCAAGCAACAAAACCCAAATAGACGATCAAACTAAAGCAATCCGAGACGGGAATTGAAATTACAAAATTATAAAAGTATGAAACCTAAGTTTTCTTGAGAAAGTACTTTGAAATGTTGTTGAAATGCTGTAAAAAGTATGACTCGAAATAACACTACTACAAATCTGAGCAAAAACAACGGAGCAAAAACAACACAAATTAGCCTTTCCGTTGTTTATAATATTATAAACAACGCAATTAAAATTTCCGTAGTAAAAATTATAGGCGCCAAATCAAACTCATCACTAAAAACAACGAAAAAATCATTAAAAACAACGGAAAGTCTATTAATAACGGTTTTTATTAAAATGTGTTGTTTTTAGTTAGACTTTAAATAACGGTTTCGTAATAATAAAACCGTTATATTTAATTAAAATTAAAAAAAACGGTTATTTGCTATAAACCGTTTTATTTGTTAATTATAAAAAACGGTTTTTAAAGATAATAACCGTTTTTTTTGGTTTTAATTAAAAAAAACGGTTCCTATATTCATTTGTTGTTTTTAATGTGAACTTATATATAACATTATAACTATAAACCGTTTTTTTTAATTAAAAACCAAAAAAAACGAAATAATTCAATACTAATTCGTTTTAAATAACTATACTCATAATATTTATGTATTCTAATTTGTTTTTAAACATAATAATATAATCCAATACTAATTTAATACTAATTCTTTTTAAATAAATATACTCATAATATTCTTTAATTCTTTGTTATTAAAATCACTTATTATAAATTAATTTTAAAGGTTTTTTAAGGTTTTGTAATATTTTTTATGGTTTTGTAATATTTTTAAAGGTTTTGTAATTTTAAAATACTTTATATTTTCTTATTTATATTGAAATGTATTAAATTAAAGTGATATCATCGAATTAAAGAAAGTAGTTAAATTTTAATACCTAATATTTTTATTATTTATATATCAACGCATGGTTTAATTTTAAATAACATTCTACAATATTTTGTATATATATATAAATTAAACCTTATTATAAATTATTGTATGTAGTTGTAATTATTGAATAATAACAACCTAAAAATATAAATAAATAGTAAAAAATAATAAATAAAGAATCATTACTATATTTAGTCTTTTCATCTATAACATAATTTTATATTTATTATTTTTTACATAAATACGTTATATATATTAGTCTTAGCTTCTATAGATATATACGTTATTTTAGGCCTTGTAATTTGTAATAGTAATTATTGTACAACCACCTCAAATAAATAAAGTCTGAATTCAAATTTATTTTTAAAAGCTAATTTTAAAAAACGGTTTTAAGCTAATAACCGTTTTTAAAAACAAACAAAACGGTTATTCTATATAAACCGTTTTGTATAACCATTTTAATTATTGATACCATTTTTAATTATAAAAAACGGTTATTAATATATTAACCGTTTTTTTTAATTATTAAAAACGGTTATTAACATAATAACCGTTCTTTTTAATATTTTTTTTTCTTATTTTAAGTTAGCGCTGATTTTTTTTTAATGGGGAGTTTAAACGTTTTTTGTCTCTATCTTCCCTTTAATTTACTTACAATTAGCCATTATAAGGTTTATAATTTAATTCAAACTCATTTGAATTCATTTTCACGATTTATCTATCAATATTTCCTAAAAAAATTTCGATCAACTTTCAATTTCTCCCTTTATTATATTCATCAATAATATCGATCATACTCGAAAAGGTTCGTTTTTTTTCTTATTATATAATTGTGTATTCGTATATATGTTATATTATATTGATTGTTGTTATGGTTATTGATTATTGATTGTTTATTTGTATATACGTATATGTACGTATATGTGTATGTGTAGTACGTATATGTGTCATTGTATTATTGTTGTTGTTGTTGTTGTTGTTGTTGTTGTTGTGGTGTATGTATGGTTATGCATATATGGTTATTGTTGTATGGTTAATTATATGGTTATTGTATATGTTGTATGTATATGTATGTATATGTATGTATATGTTGTATGGTTATGGTCATGGTTATGGTTATTGTTGTAGTACGTATATGTGTATTGTATGTATATGTATGTATATGTTGTATGGTTATGGTTATTGTTGAAGTACACGTATATGTGTATTTGATCTTTGAAAGAAAACAGAGAAATAAATTTAGTTCGGTATGTCCAATGGTTATGAAAACTGTCTCATTAAATCCGTCTCGAAAAATTAGGTGGTTTAGGCTTTTATTTCGTTAAATTCCGAGTCCGTATGACTACTTTTCGGACCTTGTAAGTTAGACCTCAAATGTTTATACGGGTTAAATTAAAATGTAAATATATATGTTGTTGTTGTTGTTGTTGTTTGTAAATATTTATGTATGTATGTAAATATGTATATGTATGTAAATATGTATGTAGCGATGTAAATAAATTAATTAAATATGTATATATGTAAATTAAATATGTATGTATATATGTAAATTAAATATGTATGTATGTAAATATGTTGTTAGTTGTATGTAAGATGGATTTTCCTCGCCATAAGAAATTCTCCGAGTGGACGAAAGAACAAAAAGATGGCTTAAAAGGTTTTGAGGCATACAAACGACGTCAGTCACTTCGAATAAAGCGTATGATAAGTGAACACAAGTACTTTGTGACTGATTGGAAGACGGTGGCACTCGAGACACCATTTGTCGAACGCCGAGTACCTGACTGCCTCCGCCGATGGTCCTCAAAAAGGCGAGAATACGGCTGGTCGTTTATCAGAAGCAACCCTAGTTCCATTGATGGGGTTGATGACGACGACTCGAACTTGGATGATCAACGCAAAAAAGGGTGATCCAGAGTATGAGGCCGTGTCCGTAAGGATATGAGCCGTGAAAAAGGGTTCTAAGTTGGCGACACGTGGGTATAAGAAAAAGTCAATATTCTTCGACAAACTACCGTACTGGCACCACCTGCCGGTGAGGCACTGTTTAGATTTCATGCACATCGAGAAGAATGTTTGTGATAACATCACAAATACCCTTTTAAATGTTCCGGGTAGGTCAAAAGACAACAAGGCTGCTAGGGATGATATGGTCGAGATGGGAATTAGACCCGAGTTAGCACCACTAAAGAAAGGATCACGTATTTTCTTGCCCCCAGCAGCTCATACACTTTCACGCAAGGAGAAAATCTCGTTTTTGGAGTGTTTAAAGGGGATTAAGGTGCCGAGAGGATATTCCTCAAACATCGGCTGACTGGTATCGATGCGAGGACTTGAAGTTGACAGTTTAAAGTCACACGATTGTCACACTTTGATGCAACACCATCGCCGTTGCCCTTCGTTGTGTTTTACCGAAAAGGTACGATATGCAATTACTAGATTTTGCTTCTTCTTCCGATCCATGTGCGACAAAGTGATTGACCCGGTGAGATCGCGACTTTACAAAAACTTCTTCACAACTCTTTGTCAACTTGAAATGTATTTTCCACCCTCCTTTTTCACTATCATGGTCCATCTGACCGTTCACTTAGTCAGGGAGGTGGAGTATCTTGGTCCTGTATACCTGAGATATCAGTATCCATTTGAGAGATTGATGAAAGTTTACAAGGGTTACAGCTCTAACCGTTACCGTCCAGAAGGTTCAATCGCTGAGCGCAATAATCGATGAAGCTCTATCGTATTGTTATGACCATCTTTCAAGAAATGAGTTAGTTGGTGTTCCTAAGCATCGCCACGTTGGATCGGATGAAAGGAAAGGGGATCAGAGGACATGTCCGTAAGGATATGAGCCGTGAAATGTTGCATACAGCTCACACATACGTTCTCCATAATGACGATGATGTCCAACCCTTCATTGATCAACATCGAACTGAAATTAAAGCCGTTTCACCCAACTAAAAGCGAGATGTGGATTGCGAATGAGCGAATCGGACTTTCACCAATGGTTTACGTAATATGCGTTAGACCGAGCATATGATGAAGAAGAGGACGGAATCATTTACGCCGAATGTTGCGTCTCGCCCTAGGTCCAAACACTCAAGCAACTTTTTACACAGTTATGCTATTAATGGACATACCTTTATACCACCAACAAGATAAGTCAAGTACTACTCAAAACAGGTGGTGTATGCGTGAAGCGGAGGCAATGCACTTTGCTAGTTCTAAAGACAAACGGCCTGTGTGGGGTAAAATGCACTACTATGGAGTCGTCGAAGAAATCATAGTATTAGATTATGATGATTTTGAGATTCCTTTATTCCGCTGCAAGTGGGTTGACAACAACAACGGTGTGCGTAAAGACGATTTAGGTTTTACGTTGGTCAACCTTGAAAAAACCGGTAGTAAACAAGATCCTTACATTATGGCTTCACAAGCTAAGCAGGTCTTCTATGTTGTTGATCCTAGCGACAAGAAATGGTCAATTGTTCTATCTACACGTAGTAGAAATGCTAATAGAGGTGATGACGATGAGTTTGAAGAAGTTGTTTTTGAGGGAATGGATCGTCGTATTGCGTCTCAAATCGATGATGATGACCAAGACGAAACAATTCCGAGCCATTATGTACGAGACGACCATGACGAAGGAATATGGATCAATGAAGATACTACCGGTCCATCCAAGAAACGTCTTCGATCTTGAGTTGTTTATTTAATTTGTGTTTTCGTTGTAGTTTTTAATTCTTGGATTATTATTGTATGTATCGTACTTTTTTTTTTACTAATAAACGATGTAAATTAATTGGAGATCGATTATTATTATTATTATTACAATATAATTTCAATTGATGGCCAATTACTAAAATAATTATTAAATAATCCAACAATTATACAAATTGAGTATGTAAATTAGAAATTATTTTATACCTTTAATTTGTATAAAAATAAAATATGATTTCAAAATTAATGTATATATGTCAAAAGAAATATCAAAAGAAACGCATATTTTATACCTTTAATTTGTATAAAAAAATATCAAAAGAAACGCATTATTCCAAAACCGTTTTTAAAAATAACCAAATAAAACGGTTTTCTGTGAATAACCGTTTTATTTGATGTTTTTTTTTGTTTTTTTTTTTTAAAACTTATTCTAATTCTAATTATAATTCTTATACTAATTCTAATTAAATTAATAGTATATAAATTTGAGTATCTAAACAATATATATCCTTATATTTTTTTAATTGTAAATATAATTATTTCCTACTTTATAATAGCCTTATATATATATAATGGTCTCTTTCCTTATATTAATACTAATTTTACCTAAATTCAATTATTCTAATTCTTATATACTCATATAATTCTTATCCTCATATATATACTCATATAATTATTCTAATACTTAATGAATATGATCTTTTATATATTTACAAAAATTATTTAAAAAAAAAAATACCAAAAAAACGGTTTTTTACATATAAACCGTTTTACATAATTAATCTTTTTAAAACGGTTTAAATTGATGGCCAATTACTAAAATAATTATTAAATAATCCAACAATTATACAAATTGAGTATGTAAATTAGAAATTATTTTATACCTTTAATTTGTATAAAAATAATATATGATTTCATATAATTATAATTTGTATAAAAATAATCTTTTATATACTCATATAATTCTTATTATCCTCATAATTTATTTGCATATATTTTCTTAAATAAGCTAACACTATACTATTATTTCCCATATAATTAAATTTACAAAAATTGTTTAAAAAAAAAAAATCAAAAGAAACGCATTATTCCAAAACCGTTTTTAAAAATAATCAAATAAAACGGTTTTCTGTGAATAACCGTTTTATTTGATGTTTTTTTTTGTTTTGTTTTTTTTAAACTTATTCTAATTCTAATTATAATTCTTATACTAATTCTAATTAAATTAATAGTATATAAATTTGAGTATCTAAACAATATATATCCTTATATTTTTTAATTGTAAAAATAATTATTTCCTACTTTATAATAGCCTAATATATATATAATGATCTCTTTCCTTATATTAATACTAATTTTACCTAAATTCAATTATTCTAATTCTTATATACTCATATAATTCTTATCCTCATATATATACTCATATAATTATTCTAATACTTAATGAATATGATCTTTTATATATTTACAAAAATTATATAAAAAAAAATTCCAAAAGAAACGGTTTTTTACATATAAACCGTTTTCAATAATTAATCTTTTTACAACGGTTTAAACATTTAACCGTTTTTAAAAACACTAAAAACAACGTTTTTATATTATAAACCGTTTTAAAAGGTTTATTTTCGAGAAAATTAAAGTTCGCGCTCAATATTTTTTTTACGTAGGAAGTTTAAAGGTTTTTTTTTTTTCGTGGATCTTTCTATTCTCTTTCAATTATACTGATCTTTCTATTCTCTTTCATTGTACTTCATTCTCTTTAGTTTTAAAAAAATAAAAAAAATCGTCTCCCTAATTTATACTCTTTTAGTTTAATATACTCCATTCTCCTTCATATTCTTTTAGTTTAAAATCGTCTTACTGCCCTAATTTATATTGCTTAATAAGAGGTTCGTTTTTCACTTTTATACCCTAATTTACATTGTTTAATTGATGTTGTTGTTGAATTTCTTCATTTTTTTGTTTTTATGTACGTGTTTGTTGTTTAATTGTTGATGTTCTTGTTTTATTATTGATGTTTTTGTCGTGCATGTTGGTTTAACTAGTATTGTTGTTGTTGTTGTTGTTGTCGTGTTGCTGCTGTTGTTGTTGTCATTGTTGTTGTACGTGTTGCTGTTGTTGTTGTTGTCATTGTTGTCGTGTTGTTGTATCGTGTTGCTGTTTTTGTTGTTGTCGCTTAGGATTTAAGTATTGTTACGTTGTAGTTGTTGTTGTTGCTTAGGGTTTTGTTAAATTACGGAGTAATACGGAGTAATGAGTTGTATGTTAAATTACGGAGTAATACGGAGCAATGTTATAGTTAGTGTTTAGGGTATTGAGTTGTATGTTGTAATACGGAGTAATGAGTAATACGGAGTAATGTTATAGTAATACGGAGTAATGAGTTGTATGTTAAATTATGGAGTAATACGGAGCAATGTTATAGTTAGTGTTTAGGGTATTGAGTTGTATGTTGTAATACGGAGTAATGAGTAATACGGAGTAATGTTATAGTAATACGGAGTAATGAGTTATATGTTAAATTACGGAGTAATCTGAACAATGTTATAGTTAGTGTTTAGGGTATTGAGTTGTATGTTGTAATACCTGAGTAATGAGTATCTGAGTAATGTTATAGTAATACGGAGTAATGAGTTGTATGTTAAATTACGGAGTAATACGGAGCAATGTTATAGTTAGTGTTTAGGGTATTGAGTTGTATGTTGTAATACGGAGTAATGAGTAATACGGAGTAATGTTATAGTAATACGGAGTAATGAGTTGTATGTTGTAATACGGAGTAATGTTATGTAATATGTTGTATACTGAGTAATGTCTGGAGTAATGAGTTGTGTAATGCGAAGTAATTAATACGGAGTAATGAGTTGTATGTTGTAATACGGAGTAATGCTATGTTATATGTTGCACGTTGTATGTTGTAGGTTGTATGTTGTATGTTATGGAGTAATAAGGCGTAAAACAAGTAATACGGAGTAATTTCTGATTTGGCAGATTTGTGCACTCGTGGTATAAAATAGTTTTAAAAATCGAAATCATCTAATTTTGGTTTGAAATTTTTTGAGGATATACTAAGCCCCCTATAGTAAGTGTCTGCAAAAAATTAAGTCGAAATTCAAAGGATAAGTTACTGAAAAAAATCTGGACATATCAATCCGTTTAGAAAAGGCAGTTTAAAGTGCTTTCACGAAAACGGCTCTATAGGATGATTTGTTAAGAGTTAGGGCTCTTGCTTTGGAGGGTATACTCTAGGCTCATAGTTCTACAACTTTTATTTTATAAGAAACCATCAGTTTGGTGCAGAAGTTTGAGAAAACATTAATCAAAGTGAACCCTTTTTTCTGAAAATTAATTTAGCTGAAATTATTTACGAGATAAATTTGTTTAAAATATCAAAACACTCAAGTAACGTGATTTAAATATTTATATGCATCCTTGAGACTTTTATAATTATAGTACGAAATGTGATTTGTTTATTGTACGTGCAGGTTGCTATGGACTCGACCGGTAAACGAAAAAGAGACGACAGTGATAAACCAAAAAAACGTCAAGGTAGAGGACGTTCAATACAACCGGAGGCAGTAAAAGCCATTCGTGAAAAGAAACCGCTACCACTAACATGGAACGAGGAATTAGGAGTGCCAAATGGTGATTGGCGTCATAAGTTTTCTTCTTGGATCGGGATTGTAACAAGACAGTGGGTTCCTCTCGACATACGAAATATAAAGAGATTGAATCCCAAATTGAGGGAGCAAATTCTTTCATTGTTCAAGGTATATATTCATTGGTTAATTACTTCTAATAATATTGAAATTAAACAAACAAGCGTACACTAACTTTAATTTGTTTTATATTATTTCGTTATTTATCTGCAGAGAGCATACAATGTTCCCGATAAATACGATCATTATTGTATGGACAAGGTATCTGATTTAGCCCGAGCGTGGAGGACTACTGTCTATAAAAAATACTTGATCGACTCGGAGACGGGAGAAGAATTAGATCCGCCGAAACCACCGGAAGATTGCCCATATATCACACCACAAATGTGGGAGAACTATAAAAAACAACGTTTCAGCGAAGAGTTTAAGGTTATATATATATATGTATATATAAGTTAATTAATTAATTAATTCACAAGCATGCATATATTTATTATATTTTTTTTGGTTATGATAATTTCAAGGCCTTGAGGGAGAGGAACAAAAGAAACATTGCGAAGAAAGAACATCATCACACCACCGGTCGCAAAGGTTTTTTGGAGCTCGCCGAGGAACATGTAAGACTTATATATATTTGTATATATACAAAGTTATATATATCTTCTTTATAATATATATTTTCTATGAATGTGTAGGCAGAAAGGGATGAAGATGGCGTAATAATTAATCGACATGAATTATGGAAACTAGGTCACACCAGAAATCAAGCAAATTTGATGAAGCAACTCAAAGGGTGGTAGACAACATTGTACGTACTACTCTTTTATTCACGTACACCTTAGTCATTATTTATTAATTTTTTTAACTATCATCGTGTTAAATTATAATATTTGAATGTCGTATTTTTCTATCAATAGGATAAATGTGTCGAGAAGGTCAAAGAAGGGTCATGGAAACCTGAAGGCGTAGAAAGGACATTCTAGCCGAGGCAATTCAAACACCGAGCACGACGGTCGTGTGAAAGGCATTCGAACCATGTTGGAATAACCAAGGTTTTCGGAGAGCTCCCGAACACCAGCAGAAAAAGTAGCACTAATGATCGTGAAATGGTAAACTAATTAAATTGTTAGTTCTTAGTTAATTTAAATGATGACGACGACTATCTAAATTAAATTTTTAGTTCTTAGTTCTTATTGAATTGTATATAATGTATTTGTTGCAGCTGAAAATGATGGCCAGGATGATGAAGAAAATGAACAGTGGTGGTACCACTGGCGGTAGGAACTTAAAGCGATTGATGAAGTTCTTGGTGTGACGGCGAAAGCGGCGTGACGATCAAATGACGTCTAAGGAAGGAGGCGGTGGCGATGAGGTAATTAAATAACATAATAAGTTATATTTTTATTGGATATATATTTTATTTATTAATTTATAAAGTGTTATATATTCGTAATTAACTAAACTAACACACGTATATATTGAATAAATAAATAAAATTAAGGGCGGCAAGACAAATACCGGGCAACAAGAAGAAGAAGACGGGGTCGATAAAATTGATGAGGTCGATAAAATTGATGAGGTAAATAAAGTGTTTTTGATGTTGTTGTCGTCATTGTATTGTTGTTGTTGTTAATGGATGTTGTGCAATACAAGTAGAACCAACTTAATTAGATTTTGGCAGATTTGTGCACTCGTGGAATAAAATAGTTTTAAAAATCGAAACGATCTAATTTTGGTATGAAATTTTTTGAGGATATAATAAGCCCCCTATACTATGTCTCTGTAAAACATTAAGTCGAAATTCAAAGGATAAGTTACTGAAAAAAATCTGGACATATCAATTCGTTCAGAAAAGGCAGTTTAGAGTGATTTCACGAAAACGGCTCTACAGGATGATTTGTTAAGAGTTAGGACTCGTGCTTTGGAGGGTATACTCTAGGCTCATAGTTCTACAACTTTTATTTTATAAGAAACCATCAGTTTAGTACAGAAATTTGAGAAAACGTTACTCAAAGTGATCCCTTTTTTCTGAAAAATTATTTAGCTGAAATTTGTTTCTACATAAATTTGTTTAAAATATGTATATTGTTTATTAAATTTATATTGAGTGTTGATTATAATTGGTATGGAATTTGGATGAAGGTAATTGAAGATCGGCCCCGTAAGGGGGGATTTGAAAGCTAAAAGCAGACTATCTGAGATCTTTGGCAGTAGCGTTTTATTGTTTACATTTGTTATAAAATTTTGATTATATTCTATGTAATTGTAAATAATTTATGTTTAAAAATGTAGGGAGGAGAATATTACCTTTGCACTCAATCACCCAGACACCGATAATGCCTAATATTGAGAATAAGGTTGCGATCGGCAATGCGTACTCTGGGACAGTCGAGACAATGACTGTTCACAACGTCGCTCTCCAAGATAATCACTTAAAAGTCGAAACCAAGAGGGTCATAAATAACTTTGGAGGTGTTTGGCTACGGTTCAGGTTAACTTGAGTTGGTCACGGTAGAGAGTGCAGTAGGTTCCTTTGTCGATGGCCAATTACTCTTGTTGCGCCTGTTAAGCCGAGGAGCCCTAATAAGAATAAAGGTGACAAGAAGGTAATCTATTTTATTGACTCCAAATTAATATTTTTTTTTGGAATATATATTGAACTTTATCTTGTTAATATATGAAAATTGTGTTCTATATATTGTTATAGGGAAATAATGTAAATGAGAGGGGGTTGGCGAATGACGAGCAAGAAGACCAACGTCCTACAACCAAGGACAAACAAAGAATCGAGGAGGTATTTTTACTATCACTCTAATAATGACATAATAAATTGGTATTATATTTAATATTATCGACATAATTAATACACTTTTGCAGGTGAGTCAATCAGAAATTATTGGAACGAATGAAGATTCAGCCTCAAAGAAGGTAGCGAAGGCACTTTTTGATGATAAGGTTTATTATAGCTAGTTACTTCTTTAGCTCAATTATATATATCGTTAATTTAATTCCTTTGTTTTGACTCCACGTTGTATTGTTTTTTGTAGGACGTTGCGAGTAACTCGAACGTTAATGTTGCGAGTACCTCGAACGTTAATGTTGCGCCCAAATTGAGTAAGCAGATGCAGAAATCCCTACCTCCTGAATATACTACTGCTAAATTTATGAAACATGTGAGTAGAACCCAAACAATGTCAAGATTGTTTGGAGAAGGGTGCACTCGCTTCCAAGATGACAGTATGATCTCTATTAAAATCCCTAAAGAAGTCGCAGGATATGAAATTACTACATTTTTGGATGCACCCTTACTACTCGAATGGGCTGGCCTTGAGGAAATTGATGCTCAGCATATGATCCTTTGGATGAAGTGAGTCATTTGATTAATTAGTTTTATTTCAAAAATTGCATTTATTTTGTTATGTACGTTATTATTATATAAATGCTTTATTTTTGTTTCTTTGATCGTGTAGGTACTTAGTTGATTACATCAACGAACGTGCTGACCTTCCTTCCCACAACTGGGGTTTTATGAGCCCGTACATGTTGTCAATGGAAATTGTACAACAAGAAGAAGAAGACCGAGTCAAACACATGGCCGAACACTTGATGAAAAGCAAGAAAATAATGTTCGCCCCTTATAATGAAAACGGGTAAGTATATATATGATTCTATTATTAGAATTAAAAGTTCATGATGATTGAATTGGCGATACTGTTGAGTTTATTTCTTATATATGTGTTGTATATGTAGGAAACATTGGGGATTAATGACATTTTGTCTTGAAGCGAAAAGAGTGTATTGGTACGATTCAATTGGTAGAACCCCGTCAGACATATTTAAAGATTTGGCGAATCGGTAAGTTAATTTAAATCACATGCATTTTAGTAATTAAATGACTTTATTATTAATATTTCTATTTTATCGACATTGTTTACTCATTATTAACTAATAATATTTGACTTCTTTTTTAATTAGTACTTTTGCCATGAGAAGGTCTCTTGATCCGTTGGCGCAAGTCATGGAAACCGCTACTAGCCCTACATTTATAACCGTGAGCGATGTATGTTAATTATAATTAATCATATCATATATAATATATATATATATAAAGTGTCAAGTATTTTATTAATAACTTGAATAATTATATTGAATGTTTGTTACTATGTTAATATTTTAGGTTCCTCGCCAACCCGATGGCAAACAATGTGGATATTATGTTTGTCGGATGATGTATGAGATGATAACCCGTAATTTAGCGGCAAAGATGTCACATAAGGTAAGTGTTAAGTTGCATTATTAACTTTAAGCTCAAAAATTAACGGTTTTTTTTTATATTATCATTGCTTTATGTACGTCCGATTCCTTATATATGCTCTGTTTTTTTTTGTAGTACGTATTTACTAGGAGAAACGCAAAAACATACACGAATTCTGAAATCGACGAAATTCGTGATTTATGGGCAAAATATATGCTTGAACATCCCCGTGAACCCGAGGTGTAGCTAATATATAATGAGGTATTGTGCACGGTGTATGTTGAATGTTGTAAATTGAGTTTTGTTGAAAACTTGGCTTAATGGGAATGTATTGCTTTGCATATATTATTGTATGTTGTGGATTGTGTTTTGTGCAATGATAATATTTTGTATAAATCGTTTAGGCAGGAAATATTAAATTTGAAATTTATTAAAAAAAAAAAAATTAATCAAAAAAGACGGTTTTTAAACAATACCCGTTTTAAAAATATTAAACACACAACACGGTTTTTTCAATAAAAACCGTTATATATTAATAAATTTAAATCAAATATAAATCCTTATTTTACTAGAAATAAAATTATAAATACTTGATTTATTATGTTATAAACCGCTTTTTTTGTTTTTAAATAACTTGATTTATAAATAAAAAGCAGATTTGCTAAAATCATTTTCTTAAATTTAATATCAATTGATAATTTTAATATTAATAGTTATAAAAACCGGTTTTTAGCATAATAACCGTATTTTTTTTATATAATAAAAAATGGTTTTTGTTAAAAACCGTTATTTAAAATATTAAAAACAACGGTTTTGTACTAAAAACCGTTTTTTTTAATCATTTTAAATAACGGTTTTTTATTAAAAACCGTTTTGTTTAGTCTTTTGCGCCAAATTTTTCGCTGACGATATTTTTGATATATAACACGGTTTCGTATATTTTTTTTGCGTTGTTTTTGATTATAAACAACGGCCATGGAAACAACGGTTGGATTTTTTATTTGAAACGGGTTTCTTGCGTTTTTTTTGCTTAATTTTCGGGTAGTGTAAGGCCTCCAACTCATTGAAATAGACGAAACAATTTAAGCACACGAAAAGTCAGAGCCGTCCCAGGGCGTCGGGACCATTGTCCCGTCCGGGACCACCTTTATCCCGACCGGGACCACATTTAGGGACACTCATCCCGTTGTGTTCAGTTTTTGTTCACTTTTGGCTCCTTTTTGTACTTAGCTTTTTCTTGCTTCTATGTCGTCCCAAGGTGTAGGGACAAGGCCTAGGTCGTCCCAAGGCATAGGGACGAGTTCCAAAATGATAATAAGAGCTTCAAATTCAGTCCCGAGGTCCCGGAACACCTTCAAACGCTAAAACGAGGCTCGTGCGCAAGCGAAACACAACGAAACCAACTCGAAACATCACGAAACTTTACGGAACTTCACGAAACCTCCCGAATAGCATCCTAACCTCCAAATATGCGCATTTACCTGCAATATAGACACAAAAACGCAGCAGGGCCAAAACGGAGCGAAATAGGAAGCGAAACGCATGTAAAAGCACGGGAAACGCAAAGTAAAGCTCGTGATCAAGGGGCTATATATACGTAAATATATGACACATCACCGTGACCTTTTGCAAATTGTTTTATAAGTTATACAAAATTGATTTTTATGAAAACCATATAAAAATTCATAAGCCCTAAGGCTCTGATACCACTTGTAGGATTATATCGGTATATAGTCCATAAAATCACAGGATTATAATGAAAATTTTATAAGATTTATAGTCATAAATATAAATTGCATAACATAATAAAAGGATTTAAGAATCAACCTTTAAATCCTTGAAATTTGGCCTAAGAACAATACCAAAATTATGGTATCTCCTAATTGAAACACCCAAGATGATATTAAGACATGCCCTTGAAATTGCTAGAGAATTTTTTAGAGAAGAAAACTGGTTTTCTCTCAAGTTTTGTGTGTTGTGTGCTATCTCAAATTATGAATTAGGTTAGATGAGATTAGGAGAGTGATTAGATTAAGTAGAGAGGAAGAAAAACAATCCCTCTCCCCTTCTAATACCACACGTCCAAAAGGAGTCCTTGGGGTGGACTTTTCCACCTCAAAATTAAAAGCCCAATCTAATTAAATGTTTATCCAACTCATTTAATTAGTTTCTTTAGCTTTTAATATATAATGTAGTTATAATATCCATATATTATAATGAATCATATATATCCGTATATTTATAATTTGCTAATTGATTATAACTGTTTAAAATTAATTAGCCTACATTATATGCAATAATTAAATATAACCTTTTATATTCAATTTCCGAATTACAGCTAATTCCTCTCATCTAATATTATTTAATCATTATTAAACAATATTCATTATCACATTTGACTAACCTCTTAGTCATATTTGACTAACCTTTTAGTCAACAACACTGACTAACCTTTTAGTCAACAACACTGACTAACCTTTTAGTCATTAAATAAGGCATCGATATGATTATTTTCTCAAATAATCACATCTCTCAAACACATCCTTTAGGTGTGACTCTTAGGAACCAGTTGATCACCGCCATCTGTATGACAATAACGTCAAACTTATCTAGCAAGCCAACCGGTATCGATAAACGTTAATCAACTGATTAAATACAAAATGTACCCTGTGTACCTTTAGAGATTTATTTATGTTATTGCACTAACTGTGGAGGACACTAGCTCTAACACAAACAACAACCAACATCAACTACCCCCTATTATGCCCGAAGCCTCTTCGCAACTTAGCGGTTTTAGTTCGTCCCAATTTAGAGACTCTCAACGTCAAGCAACACAATTTTCTAATTCACAACTTAGTAATTATAGTCGTACTTTGTAAATACAATACGATACATTTTTTCGATTTTGCATCAATAAAATTTTAATTTCGTTATTCACTACGTGTTGGTATACTTTGTCGCTAGTAAACTTCTAACAATTAATATAAACAATTTCAATTGGGTGACTAAGCACAAAAAAAAAAAAAAAAACTAACTTGGACAAATTCAATTGAGTGACTTAAAAGATTGGAACATATTTTTCCGGATTAACAAAAAACAATCTTCTCTCTCCTGCCTCCCCCTCTCTCTAGGAAAAAAAAAACAAAACCCTAAAACTTGCAAGCCACCGCCGCCTCCTTCCTCCGGTCAAATCCACTTCGTTTAAGCCCTTATCCGCCGGAGGTTTGGCCGTTCTTTGGTCCATCTCCGGCGGATCGACATTCGGAGAAGCTTGAACCCTCTCATCTCGAGACCGGTCTTACATGCATGCCGCTGGTTGCCGTCTCGTTTGGCCCCTTCTTCGCTCGGCATGCATCGCACCCCTGATCCACCACTCTCAGATTGGTTTTGGCCCTGCTTGAAGATGACAAGTGTATTTGGGAAGAACAAGAGCAAATGGAAGATTATATGAGTAAGGTCCTCTGATTTTCAATCGTCCCTTTTTTTAAATGAAAAAATAACATAAAAATGTTTTCTTTATATTAAAAAAAAAATTAAAAAAATTCCTGATCTAATTTTAAAAAACAAACAAAACTGTTTTCAAAGTTTTTAAAAATCCTTTTTTCAAATTTTTTTTTTTTAAAAAAATCTTTTTTTCAATCTCATCTGGTCTTCTCTAATCTTTGTTTTCTAAAATGTTTTTTTTGTAATATGCTTTCTGAACCCTTTGTTTATTCTTAAAAAATCCCTAAAAGGAAAAAGGGACATATCACTAAAAAATGAAACAGAAGAACAACCGGGTTTTTTAATTTCAAAGAAAAGGGGTATGGTATGTTGTTTGTGGTGTCTTGGCCTGGGGCTCTGCTGCTCGGTTCTTTGTCCCTTTGTTTACTGTCTCTTCTTTTGGTTGGGCGTTGTTCAGTTGGTCTGGGTTTTGGTGTTGCTATGGTGCTCTTCTTTAGGGGTTCCTCTTGCATGTATGTCTCACTGCAGGTTAAGCTTTTCACGTTTGTCGTTAGGGCTGTAATGTTGTTGCATGTTTTGGCGGTTACAGATGGTATGGTGGCGGTGGCTTTCTCCCACTGATAATGATTATGTTTAGCGAGTCTTTAAAAATAAATGATTGTTGGTACGTGGATGTTTTGTCCCAACTTTCGCGGGATTCTTTAGTCCCCTTTAGGAAGCACCCGTTAGGGTCGTTAAGCGTGTCCTGTCCCTTAACTATTTCACATCAAATAAAAATGATCGTAGTATTTTGGCTTTTGGGGTGGTTAAGAGTGTCTTGTCTCTTAATCGTCGGACTCTTGCTCACAACTACTCTAGCTTGGGTCTCGTGTCCGTTTACTATGAGCGAGGGTGTCCTGTCCCTCCATTCATGGTGCCTCCTCTATGTTAGTGTCTCAGTTTCACAACATCCCCCTTGTGTTGGATACGCCCAAGTATGGCTTCTTGCGGTGGTCGTGGACAGGAGATTAGTTGAGGGGCTTGTTTTGTTCTTTCTCACCTACTCACGGAAGGTCTTTGGATGTTTGACTACTGTCTATGGAGTTCGATCACCAAGTTGTAGGAGATTCTTCTCCACTAGGAGCAAACGATTACAGCTTGCTCTCCCCATGAACTTTCTACGTCTTTTTGGCGTAAGTGCAACTTGTTCTTGTCACTTGGTAGTTCAGGGTTTACGATAGCCGATGGATATTCTCCAATGCGGTGCAGAGATGGACAAGGAAGCTCGCGCCCAATCTGCCGTACTCTACCAACACACCTATCGCACCCGATGTTGTTTATGTAGTTTTATCTATTGTATTGTTATGTTTATTTTAATAATTTGTAAGTACGGATTGGAGTGTCGTACCACTAGACGATAAACACTCTTTTTCCAGCTGGCAAAAAAAAAAAATTGAGTGACTTAAGTAAAAAAAAAAAAAAAAAAAAAAAACTAATTTGGACAAATTTGCAACTTTTGGGCTTGCCCATTAGTTTCACTAATAAATGATTACAATGTACAAATATGAACAACAATTTCAGTATCTCAGTTGGTTAGTGGACTAATACGTTTGTGAGAGGTCTTGGGTTCAAACCTTAGTGTGGGTATAAAATACAATAATAAATCATACAAAATAAAATATACTGTATACAATGTAAAAAAAATACCGTATAAAATAGAAATATGATTAAAAAGAAAAAAAATAATTAAGAAAATAAAAAAAATTAAAAAAACATTAATTGTAGAGAATCAAAAAATTGGAAAAATTTGCAAGATTCTCTTTCACTGTCACGTGGCAGCTAATTTTTACCGATTACAATAAAAAAATAAATTAACTTAATGTACATTTTTTCTACTTTGCTACTTTATGTCGTAGCATTAAAATAATATTACTCCCAATTATATTGTGCTTTTGACCGCGGGGAAAGTGAAGGCGTAGAAGAGGGGGGTTTACTCAAAACTCCATCTTTCTTCACACCTTGTTGATCAATTCCAATGGTGTCCCCCAAACACAACGCCCCCAAAACGTCGTCGTCTAAAGAAGCCACCAACACATATGTCTGGCTTTACTCCGCTCTTCTCACTCTTCAGTACGGTGCTCAACCTCTCATCTCCAAACGTTTCATCAGGTTTTTTTTTTTTGTTTTTCTATTTTTCTCACTTTTAATTTTTTTCGCTATTTTTCTTTTTTCATTTTTGTCTCGAAATCTATGAAACTGCGCATACGTATCTTCACCTTCATCTTTTTGAGCAATTGAGGTTTGTTTTTAGGTAATTATTGTTGAATTCATTGTGATTGTTTTAGGGTTTTGCGTATTTTGTTGTCGTCTGATTCATTCAGTATTTGTCGATTTCGTCGTAAAATTCTGTTTTGTTTGAAGTACATTTTAGTATAGGTCTGATTAATTTGCACTTTCTGGAAATTTGATGTATATATATCTGGAAATTCAGTAGTTAGGTTTTGTTATAACTGCTCTTATGTATGGCTGAGATTATCAATTGTTTTGAGTTAGTTTTCAGAAATAATCTTCATTTTACGATGAATCAGGAGTGAGTTGGTGTCGTTGATGTAAGCCTTGGAATTTTGGTGGAGAATTCTTTTGTCAATGATAGCGATGAAAAAATTTGATACGGAGTATCAGTAATTAGTCTTAGAAAAGCGTGTGGTGTACAAAGTCGAGAGGGAATAACGCGCACACCTCGTGGACATGTGGAGCATTGATTTGTAAAATAATGTCGTCAATGCACGGTTTTCAGATTTGTGAGGGGTTATATGTAAGTAACGAAAATGGTGTTAGGGAAGGGAATAATAGAATCAAGAAGAGAGTGTGAGATAAGTCTTGAAATACCAAAAATTTAAATTTGAAAATAACAATTGAAATCATTATAAAAATACAGTTCATAGATCATAATTTTAATGAAAAATTTCCATGTATACATAGAGAAAACCGCGGTTAAAGTGCCGCCTGAAAGACGACCGAAATAGTAAATTGGGATGATTGGTTTAAATGGAGGAAGTTGCTTATTCCGCCTTATGGACAAGGTGTACATAAAATATCCAAAAAGGAATTTTGGCTAATGTCTGAACTCTGAAGTGTTTCTAGAGGCAGATGCCGCTGATTGAATTAACAAAACATATTGATATGGGCTTCTTCTCAATGATAAAAATAATACTCCGTATAAAAATGTGAAACAGCCTTGGGTAAGAGTAGCACTGTAAAAGAACTTATTTATATAACTTATCATGCGGTATATTTGTATCTCGGTTGGGTAGCTCATATTTGCTCACTTAAATTATGTAATTGTGTTGGTTTCTGTAGGCGAGAAGTAATTGTGACGTCTTCAGTTTTGGCATGTGAAGTGGCAAAGGTGAGGCTCTTTATCATACATGTTGTATACGTTTCTGCTGTTTTTTGTTGGTATTTGATTTTAATCATGAAATAGTTACGGGTTTGCTGTGTGATTTATGTTCTGCAGGTTGTCTGTGCTTTCTTTGTCCTCACAATCAATGGTAGCTTGGCAAAAGTATTTAAAGACTGGTCTTTTGTTAGTGCGTTGGCCTTTTCAGGACTTCCGGCCGCAATATATGCACTGCAAAATAGCTTGCTGCAGATCTCTTACAAAAATCTCGACTCTCTTACATTTTCAATGCTGAACCAGACCAAACTGCTTTTCACAGCCTTTTTCGGGTTCATGATATTGAGGTATGTATCGGTAGCGAGACTTTTGTTCTCTGTACGTTCACTAGGATCCTTTGGGTTTGTTATCAACTGAGCAATTATCCTTTGTTGATTTCTCTGTGGAGTAATATTTTCTTCGTTATAATGTACTCGGCCATCTGCCTCTTCTTACTTGTAAAGAGTTGAATAGTTTTAAAGTATGTGGAGATTACACATCGCAGACCACTGTTTCATGTTATGAAAATATAATAACAGTTCAAAGTTGTTCTGACATTTGATTGATCAATTTCTAGTGGCTTTACTTACAAAAACAATTTGTTCCTCAGTTAGTGGCTCATTATCGGTTGGTCATTTTGCAGGCAGAGACAATCAATTCAACAGATTGGAGCTCTTTTCCTATTAATAATTGCTGCAGTACTTCTAAGTATTGGTGAAGGCACAAGAAAAGGTTCTACGAGCAAGGATCCCGAGGAAAAGCTATTTTACGGGATTATTCCTGTGTTGATTGCCTCTGTGCTTTCAGGCTTAGCTTCTGCCTTGTGTCAATGGGCTTCCCAGGTATCTTGAACTTCTTCTTGGTACTGCACAAGCCTTAGATTTCCAAATTTCATATCGTTTTATTATTGTAACTATTTTAGGTCAAGAAACATTCATCGTACTTAATGACTATGGAAATGTCATTTTTCGGAAGTGTGTGCTTAATGGCTAGTTTGTCCAAGTCCCCCGACGGAGATGCTATGAGAAGTCACGGATTCTTTCATGGATGGACTTTCTTAACTTTGGTAATATTTTCACAGTGGTGGCTTCTATTTGTTATCTGAAACGTGTCATGAACATTTCTAATGTTTCCTCCTTCTTTTCAGATCCCTGTAGTAGCAAACGCCCTAGGTGGAATTCTTGTGGGTCTGGTCACAACTTACGCCGGTGGTGTCAGGAAGGTATGTTTACACAGATTGAGTTGAGTAGAATAATTCCACTGAATTTTGTTGGTAGGTACTTATTGAATGAGTATTACTCCCTCCATTTCACTCATTTAGCCCCAGTTTCTTTTTTTCGGCAATTTCATTCATTTAGCCCTATTACTATACTTGGTAAGCTTTAATAATGAAAATCACATTTTTACCCCTATCAATATACTCATTTTACCTAAATATCAAACACTTTATCCTTTAAAATGGGACCTACTTAACTAAAATACCAACACTACCCTTAATTTTTTTACATTCCTTAAAATTTGTTCCATACCTCTATGGGGCCATCTCATTGAAATGGAGGGAGTATTAAGCTTGTCGTAGCTGTATTTTCGATTTGTTTCCTGAAATGGCATACACATTAATGGAGGAGATTAGTGTGTTTCTTTGACTTGGATCTTTTTTATAGTTGAACCTTATGTAGCCTGCATGTACAAAGCCAATCTCTCTTAGATGAATAATGAACGTCTTTTTCCTGAAGATGTTCTAATCTTATATAGAGCTGGCAAAAAGTGACACGACACGAAAACACGAACCCGACATGAAGTTAATGGGTTTGGGTCAAGGTGTGGTGACCCATTTAAGTAATTGGGTCAACACGAAATATAAATGGGTTGGGTGCGGGTCAAGATGTCGAGACACGAATATGACACGAAAATACCTATTTAATTAAATGGGTTAAACAGGTAGATTAATTCAATAACCCATTTAACCCTTTTGTTCCAAAATTCAAAATAGAAGATCACATTGTTTCTCAATATTTTTTTTTTTATTACGACTCTTGTTTTGGTGGCTTTGCCGACATAACCTATTATTATTTGATAAATATTAATTTTTAGTTATCGTTTTTGGTGTAGATGTGTTTATGTGTTGTTTTCAATTAGTCTATGCTTTAATTAGTTGGATAGATAAATATAGGTCTAATGGGTTAAACAAGTTGAGCAGGTCAAATTTTAACCTATTAATTTAAATGGGTTAAACAGGACAGTTTAGGTCATTTAAATTATAAACGGGTTGGGTTTGGGTCAAGCACTAATGACCTGATTATGTAAATGGGTCAGGTTTGGGTTGAAGGGTTAGTGACCCAATTATATGTGACACGAACACGACACGACACGACCTGTTTACCAGGTCTAAATTCTTATATGAGTACTCCCTCTTGGATGAATAATGAACAGTCGTGAATAATAGTCAGAACAACCTTGTACCTCCTCTGACAAAAAAAAAAAAAGTAAAAAAATGAATGTTATTTTGCAATCTGTTGTGTATCTGTATCGACCTTAAGCGAATGCTTGGTTTGCTTTTTTATGATAGCATCATTTCATCTGCGCAGGGTTTCGTTATCGTCTCAGCACTTATTGTCACAGCATTGCTGCAATTCATCTTTGACGGAAAGCCACCATCTCCGTACTGCCTGGTTGCTCTTCCGCTTGTCATTACCAGTATTTCAATTTACCAGAAGTACCCCTACCGCATCAAAAAGAAGGAAGCGTAGACGGTAATTTTAACAAGTTGGGGAAACACGTTTTTATTTTGTCCTACCTCAACCACCTGTCTCCCGATTTATATATCTGAGATTTGTATGCTAAAAATCAGAGGAGCTCCATTGAGTACATTAGCTAGTGCTGTCTGTATTTGAACTCCATTCGTAACCATGTATTCTTGAGAGCTATTCGCTCTGACAACTCTTCAGATTCTCCGGTTGGTTGATTAAGAAACCAGAACTGAAGATTTGTAATTAAGACGGCGGTAGAACTTCATGTGACTAATGTTGTGTACTGATTTTTGTGACACATACGACGACTCTAATATTGACGAATGCTCCATCTTCTTAAGAGACAATTCGTCCATCCGAAATCATTAATACTAGAGCATCTATTGGTCCCTTTGGGGACAAACTGTTGTACGAGTATGGCATGTAACTTGTAGTTAAGGTGAGATTCATATTCCCTGCAGCCATTGCATAAATGCAGTTTTTTATTGTCCAAAAAGGAATGAATCAAAATGAGTAGTTGAAAAAATGTTAGAATTGTGTAACGGGCCTGGCCAAACTCGAGTGGGAGAGAGCGAGTTAGCTTCACAAGTTCAATGGTATCCACATTTCTCAAAACTAATTGGCAATGAGAGGCGGACCTTTGGATTTTATAAACCATACTACACTCACTTCCACAATTAATGTGGGCCTCTCACATGTGGGCACTAAACTCCAACAAAAAATTAGGAAAAAATTATGCTTTGGTAGATCTCTACCCGTTAAAGTTCCAAAGCCGATTAGCGTAAAACTTTTAAAGATTGGTAACCTATTAAATTGTTACTCCCACTTTTTACTAGGGCGGCAGATTCGTAGCACGAGGCCATAATTTTCCCACATAATTGCCGTGAATGGCGCTCGTGTTTTAACCACTTGAATTACACCCATGTCAAATCGTCACTTTTGTTATTAAGAGACCGTCGTACACGTATTTTAGCTCGTATCGGGTCACTCCTGGACGAAATCATTTCCGGCCCAACCGTGAACCCCAACCAAAAAAAAAAAAAGGGATTTTAATCATTTGTCTCTGTCTTATTGGGTTTCACGTATCACTGCGTATATCGTTTCATTGTCTGCAGGTTTCTTAATTACTCCCAACCATAGCTAATTATGCTTAAGCCAGTCAATTATCACCATTAAATGCCAATTAGGATCGTAATTTACTGCGTGGAGCCTTTAATTTCTTATGTGGAAGGATTAGTTGTAATTTAGAAGTTGAGTAAATTTATTAACCGTCATTTCTTTCTTTTGATTCAATTTTTTTTAAAACCCTTTGAAACCCTTTCACCTTCCTTCCTCTGTTCTCTTCATCTCCTTCCTTATTGAACTTTTAGGTTCATCGTCGTTCTGCAACATCTTCATCGTTGAACTTTTGCGATCCTTCCTTCCTCTGTTCAATTTGGGTATGATTTGGTATAATTTTGGGTAAATTAAAGAAACTCGAGAATGCAGTTGGGAGTAATTAAGAAGCTGCAGAATGCAGTTGGAAAAAGCGATATCTGCGAAGTGCAGGTTGGAAAAGCGATAAGAGAAGTGCAGTTGGAAAAAACCCAAAAAAAAAATCACTCCAAACTTCAGGGGTTTTACTGAGGTTTTCGATTCACTTCAATCAAAAAACCCAGAAAAACAACATCAACGACGAAAAAAAAAAATCGATAAAAAATGGCAGGAAGATTAGGCAAAAGAGTTATACACTTTGCAAATCTTCCAATTAAACTTCTCATGCCTACTTCTTTCACTAACATCACCGAAATCGCTCTCAAAACCATCCCTTCTGCTTCCAAGGTAAGCTTTCCCCCGAATCGATTTCGATTTTACAAACCCTAATTTCGTAATCATACTTCATGTCGTACAATTTCATGCATTTTCGGTGTCGATTTTGTTTTTCAGATTGAAATCAAGAGAGTAATGGAATCGCTCTACGGTTTCGAGGTCGCGAAAGTGGAAACCCTAAACATGGAGGGGAAGAAGAAGAAGAGGGGTGGAATACTGTTAGCTAAACCTGATTATAAGAAGGCGTACGTAACGCTGAAATCTCCGTTGTCGATTTCCCCTGATCTTTATCCAATTAAGGTGATTTTGGAGGATAAGGCGGAGTTAGATAGGCAGAGGAAAACCAGCATTGTTGAAGCTGAGGGTCAGAAGAAGTCGCATTGGATGGAGGAGAAGCGATCTCGTCAGCAAATGGAATCGAGTAATCGTTCTCGTATTGGTGGTCGTCGTGGTGAGAGGGAGACTGCTAAGTTCCCTGGTTCTCGTGTTAGTGGTCGTCGTGGTGAGAAGGAGACTGCTAAGTTCCCTTGGACTAGTATGAGGAATGCTGCTGCTTCTGGTCGTAGGTAGATTGTCTTGTTTACTGATTTTTCGGGAATTTGTCAGTTCTTCGTTTGGTGATCATGTTGTTCTCGAAACTCGAATGATGGAATTGCTATGGTTTTCGCATTATTGCGCTAAAGTTGTTGTTTTTGTGGTCATGATTGACTCTTTTCGTGGTGAAGGAATAATTTTATCAAATTTTTTGTTGCATGGATGCTGTTGTCTGATCATGATAATCGATTCGTTAATAAGCACACTGTTGGTAGTTTTTTTTTTTTTTCTTTGTATAGAGTTTTAGAATTGTTGGCATTTTAGTGTTATGATTGCCTTGTTTTTTTTTAGATGGTAAAGGAATGATAAAAGAATAGACTTTTATGACTTCCATTTGATTATTCTCGTTCTTGACTAGTTTGAACTGCAATTCGTTGAATTCACTGAAAACATATGCGATGAAAAGCTTACTTTGTCAGCGTTCCCTGGCGTCACGTTTCAGATTCCGTAGCTCTTTCGCATAGGGACACATATAGATTCTCTGGCATCAATTGTAGAAACTTGCTAGGAGTGTCTTCATTGTGTGGTGAAATACTGGAAGTACACTGATGTAGCTTTCTGTGATCATCTTCTGCTCTTTATTTTGGGCAATAGACCATCTCTTCTTGTTTACTTTGGCTAACCTGTGTTAGTCTGACTCTCCTACACAGTGTCGTGCCTGAAAGTTTTCAGTTTTTTGGGTGTAAAGTGACGTGACGAAGTGTCGTGTCGAAGTGCGTTGTCGTACATCATAGGTGATTGACACGCGACACGGCAACTAAGTGAAGTTTTGGGGTCAGGTAGCCCACTTACTATACTTAATTGAAGTTTACTCCTTTCTCTCTTATGCTCTCGTTTTTGCACCTTCTCTTCCTTCCTAGTCAGCCATTTCTCTTCATAGTGACTTGACACGTGAATTAACGTCATTTGGGTTCCCGACAGTGTTCTTGTCTTGAAAAGCCTTCCGGGTTTCTTATTTTGAGTCATTAAATTGTGTTGCAGTTTGAAAGTTTTTGGCCTTGAGAAAGCGGATTCTCACAAGTTTTTAGTCTTGTAGATCCACAATAGAGTTTCCTCTCAATTGTTGTCTATGAATGTCACAAAGGCTTTTGCTTTGTATACTTGGTTCTCAGCTTCCAAATCCTCCGATAACTCTACCAAGTCCCGATTAATTCATTGTCTATGGTCGAGACAGAGGCACGTATGAGTTTATGGTGGTTAGAGCAATCAAAGTTTTTGCTGTTCTCTGACATGGTTGACAACGATTAGTACTTCAATACAGAATGATGTCGAGCCATTGATTATTGATTATTTACTCCGTATAAATTAGCTTTTGTGAGTTTATATTGAGATGTAGTATTCGACTTGTAAAGGCATTTTTTTTTTTTCCGTCATGAGTTTGGTAACAACGAGGAAGGCGTTTAACGTTGATCGAATTGGAGTAATTTTTAAATCGTAAGTTCTAAAGTTACTTAGCAAGTGATTAACAAGGGTGCGAGTGTATGGCGTTATTTGATCCACCTTTACTTCACCATGACTTTAGATGTGAAAAGGGATCGTACAGAAAGAGTGAAAGACAATCTCGGTGCATATGATCATGTGCAATCAAGCAAAAGTTCAACTGCTGGTCTTCCTAGTTCTGCGTACAACCTGTAAAATCTATCACTTGATTTGAATTTTTGGTATTTTCCGTCGAATGCCTATTTCTCTGCATGAAATTGCATGTTGATATTTCCGAACTTATGTTATGAAATGAGGTTCTCTAACTTTGAGTACAAGTACGGGGTAGCTTTGTTCGGGACTTTTGTCGAACTTGAAGAGTTGGGAACAAACGGTGATGCATTAAGCTGTTTTTGCGTGAAAGTCGTCACAAGCACTCGATTGTTGAAGAATTAATGTCCACATGAAAAAGCTCACAAAAATGTCCAACGGAATATCCCGTAAAGTTTCGATAAATGATACGGAGTAATTAAGATTCGGGTTTGACTCTCGTCTACTTCAGAATTGTTCTCGTGGCTCACTTTACTTGACTGCCACGACCCTCAACCAGTCAATCATCATTTTTACAAAGCAACAACCACAGTGCTGAGTTGTCAGCCTGTGGTTGAAAGTTGCTTTTCAACAAAGGGTCCCTACTATCCATAATTTTAGGACCACTAACATTTTTTGCTTTAATTAAATTAAAACAAGCAGGACACCCAATTGAATTTTGTTAACGAAGTACACCAGATTTTAATTCAAATAAAAATAATATGATTACAAATTACAAATTAATTATACATACACTAACAAATGTAAATTACATACTTACAAAATAGTACAAACTTAGAAATACAATTTTGTATTATAAATATAAATTTTTTAAATTAAAACCTACTCCCTCCTACCCAACTCTAATGTCCCTTTTGGGAAAAAGGTGGAAATTTATGGAGTGGAATAGAATAAGAAAAAGTAATGGGTAGGGGTAAGAAAATAGGAGAGAGGGTGTATGAAATTGAATAGAATAATAAAAAGTAATGTATAGTTGGGTGAGTGGGGGTTAGTTTAATCCAAAAAATTCATGGGGAAAAGCAAAAGGGACATTTTGATGGGTAAGAATTTGGGGAAAAAGGGACATTAGATGTGGGTAGGAGGGAGTAATTGATGATTCAATATAGATAGATAGAGAAGAGAGAACGAAAGAGAGAGGTTTACTGGTGGTCGTCGGTTTGGCAGTACTCCGGTGGTTTGCCGGAGAGGGCGATGAAGAGAAAGAACTCCAGCGACTGGTGGCCGCGGTTCTATTGTCACCATTAAAGGTGATCATCTCAGATCTGAGAGGGTGGGAACTCGAGATAAACTACGGTGAAAATCCGGTGACAAGTACTCCGACAAGGAGGCCGAAAAAAGAAGGTGAGCAGAGAAGGGCATCGTGGTGGTCAAAGCCCAAAGGTGGTTGCATGAGGGATATGGCAAATTGGGTGACTAGAGTGATTTAATGGTGAAAACTAGGGTTAGCGGTCAAAATAGGTGTCAGGGTATTCAAACAATTGATACGGAGTACTAAACTACGGAGTAGCTGTTAAAAGTTAACTAAAAGCCCATTATTAAACTATTAAAACAATTGTTATTAAATAACGGAGTTGCTCATTCATGTACGCATTTACTCATTCATGTACACTTTTTACCCTAAGACCATGTTTATTAGTAGTTGGATAAACTAGTTGAGGAAGTAGTTTAGAATAAATTTAATTAAAAATAAAAGAAAACTAAAAAATAAATCCTAAACTAGTTGAAGAAAAAGACCCAACTAGTTGGGAGGGCCAACACTTGGGGAGAAAATCCCCAACATCCCCAACTAGTACAAGGGTCAATTTATTATTGGTCAAACAAATTTGTAAGTGTTTATTTTTTAAACTTTAGTTTTATTTTTTATTTTACAAAATATAAAAATTTGAAAATTATACCAAAATTCATATTTTTTCATGCTTTACAATTAGAGATCCATTTTCGTATCCTTCGGAGTAACTATATTTATTTATTTTTCGTTGATTTTTTTAAAAATTTATCACTAATTGTAAAATTAACTTTATGTAAAAAATTAAAAACCTAAAGTAATAAAAAAATATTTAATCATAATTTAATAAAGTATAGAATGTATAGATTAAAGTAGTTTAAGTTAAACTACGGATAAAGTGTGAAAAGTTGAAAGTAGTTGGAGAAAGTAGTTGAAGAATAGGAAAATATTATTTTATTGCCTAAACTACTTTAAACTAGTTGGAGCTAAACTACGGATAAACATGGTCTAAAATTTCCATTTAATACCCCTCACTTTTTTACAATTACAACTTTTCCTCTCTTTTATATTTCTCATTAAATTATATAATTTCACATTAAATTATATAATTTCACTTTTATTAATCAATTATGGTGGAAGATCAACACTTTAAATGAGATAAATCTAATTATTGAGACAGTCTTGTGAATGATTTATGTGAAATATCATTATTTAAACGATTTATTAATGAATTACACTTTATTTTGAGTGATTATAGTGATATATTGTGACGGTAAAATATTACAATAAAAAAACGAGTGCGAGATAGGATCAATATCGATACGACGATGATGCTTGTAACGGTACCTGGGCTGCAAAAAGCAACTCATGCTTGATTGCTTGATGAGTTGCAGCAATGGTGTGTACGTATAGGGGCTTTTTTTTCCGGGTGGGGTGGGGTGGGTGGCATTAGGGTTTGCTCTTTTTTTTTTTTTTTTTTTAATAAATTAGTTTTAGTTAATAAATTCAAAAACTATAACAATAAAAATTATTTAAAAATTAATAAAATAACAAATACGGAGTATAGAAAAATAAATAGAAACTGATTAAAAATTGTACAAAAATAAGTAAGAAAATATGTACAAAAATAAGTAAATTTAAAAAGGTAAGAGAAAAGAGAGAAAAACTAAGAGTGAAAATAAGAAGAGGGGTATAAAATGGAAAATTGTGTACACAAATGAGTAAAAGTGGTACATGAAAGAACAACACCCTTAAATAATTGACGGTAAAATTTTTTAAGTTGTGGTTAACAATATTCCTCTCAATTAATTTAATTAATTAATTAATTTAAGTGAATTCTCATTGTCAAGTTCGATCTTCTCATTTAATTGTCCTCATTTGTTGTAACATATTATTATGGAAAATTTAACAGGAATAAACCAACCTATTGTTGGTATTCCACTAATAAACCCACCTTTAAATAATCCCATAATAAACCGAAGTATAATACCATCCTTCCGTAAATAGACTCGTCCCAATTTTAACTTGTTATGGACCTGCTATTACAGGTTATCCCCTTCCTCCTCTTAAACTGAAAATCACCATTTTTGGACTTCCATCATTTTTTTTTTATTAAGGTCAATTTTATCCAACTCAAAAGCTTCTTACCTTCACCTTGCTCCACAACTTACTCCTTTTTACCCAACTAATTAATCCCTTCCTCTTAAACTGAAAAGCTTTTCCCCCCTTTTTTTTATTTTCTGGGAAAATCTCACGCCTGCTGCTACCGGCCACCATCACCCTCCACCTTCACCTTGCTCCGCGGCCACCACTATCAAACACGCCACCACCTTTATCGTAACTACTTGCTGCCACCACTCTCAAACCATCAGTTTTTTATCAATTTTGAAATCATAAAAACCCTATTTTGTTTTTTGATCAAACATAAACCCTAATTTTGAAATTTGGGGGTTTTTAATTCTCCCTCTGGCAGTGGATGGAGTGGGCCGAGTGGCTAGCTTCGGTTGTGAAGGTTGCCTGCGGTGGAGCAAGGTGAAAAGGAGTAAGGTGAAGGTGAGAAGCTTTTGAGGCGAAGGTGAGAAGCTTTTGGCGGTCGATGGACGCAGACACGATGGAGGCGAGTGAGGTGAGGGAGCTCGAAGTTAATGGAGGTAGCCTTACCACTTTATCAGTGGAGAATAAATATATTAGAGTATTGATAGGTAATGAAAGGAGTAGTGATTTTAGATTAGAATTTTACCGGTTGAGCAGGTAACCGGTTGTTGGGTATAATAATAGAAGAGGTTATCAATAGATGAGTTTATTATGGGATTATTTAAAGGTTGGTTTATTAATGGAATACCAACAATAGGTTGGTTTATTCTTGTTAAATTTTCCTATTATTATAGCATAATCCGTCAATGGCTCATTCTATAATTGTTCATTAATTAATTTTGCATTGTTCATTGTTTACCCTTTCTTTTCTCTTTTCATGTTAAGATACAATATAATATAAATAAATTAAATAATATAACATACCTACAGACTAAAGAATAATCAAAACAATAGTCTATCAAAACTTTAAAAAATTGCCGTACAAACTACGTATGTTACAATTTCCTTTTCTAGAATAGTTTTATCAAAACCATTCAAATGAGAACAAATGAGGTAATATTATAAATAAATTATTGTACAAATTACACGTTAATGAAAGAGGAAATCAGGTGCGTGTTGTTATAAATTTGCATAAATGAACAATTATTATACAGAAATTTAATAATTATTTACACGGGTAAGTTTCTAGGGATTTCAAGGCGAATTGTCCGTGCAAATTGGCTCGAATAATAAATTTAATAGCAATTTGCACGAATAAATTTGTTAGCAATTTGCACGAATAAGTTTCTTGACATTTTATTTAAAATTTACACGGGCATAAATGCAATTTGAACGAAAATTTTAACAACATACCCCTGCTATTGGAACGGGTTTGAGACTTACATGTACAAATTCTATCAAATTTATTACCCAACGCTTATCTAATTCAACAATTCAAGATTCGAGCGTTAGTCATCGTGTTCCATTCTCCGATATTATGAACGACAACTTTCTTATTTAACTTAATCCTACATTAATATTTGACTCTATTTGCACTTCTTTTTTTTTTTTTTTAAAAAAAAAAACATCGTATTGATTATTTTTGTTATCTCTTTAAAACAATTTGTATGAATTTTCAAATATAGTGTCTAATTTTTTTAGGTAACTTCAATCTGCACGGGCATAAATGTCAAAATACGGGCATTAAATAATAGATGAACAATTTACAAATAATTGTACGATGTACCATCTTATTGTTATATCTTTTTTCATTTCATCATTACCTTTTCTGTAATGCTTTAAAATTTTCGATTAGTTATTGTATTTGTCATATAATAAATGATAATTTGCACGGGTATAAAATTATACATTCAATTTTTTTTTTTTTTTTTTTTTTTTTTTGTTTTTGCAATTTGCACGGGCATAAAATTGTTATTTGTCATATAATGATAATTTGCACAGGTATAAAATTGTTATTTGTGCGGGTATAGAATTGTTAATTTTCATATAATAATGATAAATTGCACGGGTATAAAATTTTAGTTTGTCATATAATAATGTAATTAATTTGCAAAGGCATAAAATTATTATTTGTACGGGTATAAAATTATTATTTGTCATATAATAATATTAATTTGCACGGGCATAAAATTGTTATTTGTACGGGTATAAAATTGTTATTTTTCATATAATAATGATAATTTGCACGGGCATAAAATTGTTATTTGCACGGGTATAAAATTATTTATTGTCATATAATTTCCTTTTTTAAAGGTGCTTTTGATAACAATAATTCATACTGGTCGCTTCGAATAACGTTCTTTATAAACTCATTTTAAAGCTCATTTATTATCATTTGTCCCTACTTCAAGAGTAACAACTAAAAAGGCTCTGAAAATTATGATTTACGATAGTGAAAAATAGGCCTTATATAAAACAAATAAAAAGTTTATAAGGAAGTCTTTGAGAAATTATAGTACGTTTATTGTTATATTATTTCCTTTTATCTTAACTTTTTTTGTAATGGTTTGAACTTTTCTACTCCGTATTATTTATGGTTGTTTGTCATATAATTTTGTTGTTTTAAGCGTTTTTAGTTATACGTATACACATTTGATTTTTTTAAAAGACGCTTTTATTAAACTTATTATACAACGATTTCATTATTCGTATATTCTCACTAAATTTTATAAAGAACATACCCGTGCAATTTGCACGGGCATACAATACCAAATGAGAGGAAGTACCATCTTATTGTTAAATATTTTCCTTTTGACTTAACTTTTTCTGTAATTTTTTGAATTTTTATACTTTCTCCGTTTCAGTGAATTGTTTACAGTTTGACTTTTTTGTGAGGGGAAAAAAGTCAAACTGTAAACAAATGACTGAGACAGAGGGAGTATTACTTATGATTGTTTGTCATATAATTTGATTGTTTTAGTTGATTTTCAATAATACATATATACATATTTTATCATTTTAAAAGAGCCATTTATTAAACCTATTATACAACTTCATTATTCGAACGTTTTTACATTAATTTCATAAAAAAAACATACCCGTGCAATTTGCACGGGCATAACACTAGTATTGAAGCAAAGTTCCTACCAAATCGACTCGATAACATAGTTACGTCCAATTATTGTTATCGTTTATCCCCTTATGATAAATGTAACGTCAAAACCTATATCAGTCTGTTTTTTTTAAAGAAAAAAATATACGTAGAAATATACGTCAAACCAGGGCGTAGGACACGTTGAACTGTCAATAAACAAGACTTTTTTTTTCTTTTTTTTTTTTTTTTTTTTTTTTTTTTTTTTGGGAACTCATTTTTGACATTCTTCTCTCTCTGTTTATTAGTATTATTTTTTTTTTTCAATTCGTTCATTCATACGTTATTATTATTTTTTCTCTCTCTAAAACAGTAATTCCTGAAATTGGTGGCAAATTCGTAGAGAGAGAAAGAAGCAAAACTCAACAACAATGGCGGTTGTATCACCATTAGCCAAATACAAGCTTGTTTTCTTAGGCGATCAATCCGTCGGTAAAACCAGCATCATCACTCGCTTCATGTACGACAAATTCGACACCACTTATCAGGTCTTTTTCTCTTCTTCTTCTTTCCTTTTTCATCGTTGATCATCTTCGTCTTTCGGTTTTCGCGTTTTCGTCTTTGCTTCTACGATGATTCATGCAAAAGTCGTTGATTTTTGTTTGCCTTTTGAATTTCTCCATGTTTCTTTTCGTGATCGCCTGAAATATCAGCAGTTTTTTTTTTTTTTTTTTTTTTTTTTTTTTTTGGTGAATTGGGAATATGTTTTGATTTTCCGATGTTAATTCACATATTAATTGGATTAAATGTTGATATCCTTCGTTGATTTGATTTGTCAATGGGTAAATGTTTTGAATTCTACGATGTTAATCCCTATAATTGGAATAAATGATGATTATGATGATGACGAGGACGACAATGATGATGATATATTCGTCGATTTGATTGTCAACTTGTTCAACCGCCTAGTACCGATAATTTCGTGTGAAATCTGTTCATAGCTTCCTCCAAATTGTTTGCTATATTTACATGATTTGTCGTCTGACTTTCGATTTTATACACGCCAAAAATAAATCCTAAAAACCGTTTCTCCCCTCTACCATATCGAGTATATGTATACAGCAATCGCGTTGCAACCTATGTAATGTTACTAAGTTTTGAACTCGTGATTGGGAAATTTGTTTCGTCCATATCTGTTTAGTTACATTGCCTAAAGCTATCTGTTGTCCATCGAATTCAGGCTACTATTGGCATAGATTTCTTGTCAAAGACAATGTATCTTGAAGATCGAACAGTACGGTTGCAGCTCTGGTAAGATGCTTTCCTACACTTATCTATGGTTGCGACTTGCGAGTCAATTGTCATGAAACTTCGGAAACATTTGGGGGCTCTTTTTTCCTTCATTTGATTTTGTATCAGTTTATTGGGGACAGATATAAAACCATTGTCTTCGAAACTTGTATTACATGATACACGGTCTGTTTTCAAAATGATCTGCAGGGATACTGCAGGACAAGAAAGGTTTCGGAGTTTAATTCCAAGCTACATCAGAGATTCGTCTGTTGCTGTGATTGTTTATGACGTTGCTAGTGAGTCTCCCTGGCTATATGATGTTAATATCAGGTTCATTTTGATCTTCCCTAAACAGATGTGGCAGTGAATTATACTGTCGAAACGTTGACTAACATAAGTTTGGGGAAGATCCAAATTCCGAATAACCCTGATTATACCAACGGTAATATGGGGAGTAATCTTGTGGCATTTTTTTTATTTTTTTTGCTGCAGCTAGGCAGTCGTTTCTGAACACGACAAAATGGATTGAGGAAGTACGGACAGAACGTGGCAGTGATGTGATTATTGTCCTTGTTGGGAACAAAACTGATCTTGTCGAAAAAAGGTAAAGTTAAATTTTGAGAAATTATCATTGACTCATTGGGCATATACTTCTTACTATAATTTGATTATTTTGAATCATGTGACATTTGACAGTTTTAACTCTTTTATATCGTATTTTATGCCATGACAAGTCGCTGTGTTTTTAAAATATGAGTTGTGGTGAGTACGATCTGAGGATTATACCCAAGTCCAACAGCGTACCTGATTTCCTGTAACATGATGTTTGTTTTCATCGGATCGCTAGGTTAATGCATTGAATATAATTCGTCGATTCTAAATCCGGTTTTGTACTTCGACATTGAACAGGCAAGTTTCTATAGAGGAAGGAGATAATAAGGCCCGCGAAGCCGGGGTGATGTTCATTGAGACTAGTGCAAAAGCTGGTTTCAACATTAAGGTATATATACTTATCTCTGCATTATCTGGAACCACTGATTTCTCGTGAATCAATTGTGTCTATCTGATATCTAATGGCTCGATTTGAACGTGTAACAGCCTCTATTTCGTAAGATCGCCTCGTCCTTGCCAGGGATGGAAACACTATCGTCAACGAAACAGGATGACATGGTTGACGTGAACTTGAAACCTCACAGCAACTCATCGCAAGCTGAACAACAGGGAGGAGGTTGCGCGTGCTAAGACGAGCTTTGTGTTCTATGGCTTTGAAACGGAAACGAAAGACGGTGACCTCTATGAGTTCAGGAGATAGTGAAGGTTTTGACGGGAAATTGTTGCGGGAGCTGTTCATATGTCGCATATATGGGATACTTGTTCTCTTATTTAAAAGGTAGATACTGTAATAATTTGCTGTGATGTTTTGTGTTCTCTTATCTTTGTACTTACGGAGCTTCCTTTCCAACATTGCTGCAATTGCGCAAATAGTTCTCTATTTCAGTGACAAACAACAGTCTTTAGAGTGCTTTCATTGACGTCTTACTGACGAGCTTTGAAGAAACTATCTGCTCGAAAGTCGAAATGCTTGCTTAGATTTTTTTTAACCTTTTTTTTTCCGGATTTGCTATAGTAAAAGCGTCGAAAATGATTGTAATTGTGTACGTATGTGTGTTGTAGAAACACGCGACTATCAGATCGGAAATTTGCACTTAGGGAGCACCAACACTCAAACTAAAAGCTGCCGTAAGCATGAAACGGAGTTTATTATATACATCAGAAATTTGTGAATGAGCCTAAATACTGAAACAACAAATCTAAAATCGAACATAAGATGATGAAATGATTTCAGCCGTGAATGTAGCCGTCACTGGCTTGTCGAACTCTTAGGGTCAGGTAGATCAACACTAACGTTCCCATACTCGACCTGAAAACACGAAATATACATTTTATTTCTCAGTAAATCACTACTCATTGCCATACAATTAGTGCATCAACATTTGTGGTATCAAATAGTTGGAAACTAGGAACATATTCATTACTAGCACAGTTATTTTTTTCTTTTTTCAGAGGTACTGCTTTAAAGTGGAAAAAAATAAAATAAATAAAACAGTAAAAAAAAAAAAAAAAAAAAAAGCTGAATCATCAAGTTACTTGCATGTTTATTATATTGCTTTTGTTTTTAGGAAAGTGTGGGATGAATCATAGCCTATAATAATACATTTTCCAGTACCAAGAGAACTGCTGAAAGGACGCCGAAGTTATAATTTATATTATGCTGAAACGATGGTTGATTAGATCTCAACGGTAAGTCGTAGAAGAGCTTACAATATGGAGAACAGGATGACTATCCGTCGTGAGTCGAACAAATTTGGGCGCTTGCATTTTCTCCATCGGTTATTACCGCCATCATGAGTGCGCTCTAATCCTTGTTTATCTGCCGAATTGTGCTCAGATGAACAAGCTGTTAGTTCATTGTACACATCTGTCTTAACATATATGGTTATAACTTGTTAATTACGGAGCATTTTATATAACGATGACTTCTAGATATACAATCTCTACAACGGCACAACCATACGAGTTCCTTGTTTCAAGGCTAAAAATCATATACAAAATCCATGAACGTGGTTTTTCGGCATAATGTAATCCTTTGACCAACAAATTTCAGACAACTGATAAAACTTCAAACTTGCTAATAAAACTTCAAACTTACAATGACGACAAATCACTTTGAAGTACTACCTGAGTGATCCCGAGTTTGGATGGAATGATTTGGTGAAAAGGAGAAAGGAAGGAGGGGACGGAATTTCTTGTAACTTAAGAAAGATAGAATTGGAAGGTTTCGTTTTCCGTTCAGCAAAATCATTGTCCTCAACAGAGGAAAGATTTTGATGGAAAACACTCATGTTTCATTCTTGTCCAAACAATATCTAATGTAGTACATGCACTCCGAACCGAAATTCACCGGTACTTGACACATTGTAACTAAATTTTCACGATTCAAAGTCGAATTAGAAGCAGTTTAACAATACCTTTAGCATCAAACTTCAACAACATAAGGATGTTATTCAACAAAGGCTGTATAGCCACTCCACCCATCTGCAAACTGTTCTGTCTTCTCAACGGTTTCTGCAAAAACTTACAGGTGAACCATTTGGGGCCGACTAGGCAAAGTCTAATTAAAAAGACCATCTTTCATACGGGTATCATGGTAAATAAAATGTAACCACCGCATCTACGCTGATCATGAACTATTGAGTATAATGTGACAAATTGACAATTGTTAATAGGCATAAAATTGGTCACAGTTTAGTAAATAATGGTCGTCAAAGGTGGTCACATATGAAAGACATTCTTTCACAAAACTTATTGGGTCGACTAACATGAATAAACGAAATTGTCGCATATAAAGCTTCGGAGAACAAAAACTCACCGTCAAAGCAATATCGGGTTTAATGTTGCCGCAAATATCCTGGTCGATCTTCAAAAATTCAGCACCACCCTGCTCGATATCGACTGTCACTACACAGGGTGGAAACGAGTCGGAGATTACCGAACTATCTACCTGCGACGGATTCTCAAGTTGCAACCCAAGTTGATTATTGGTTGTTGTTGAGCCCATGGGGTTGCCTTCTTCAGTTAACACCAAAATGCGGCAAAATTCCTGGCTCTACACACATTATTATATCATCCCAGATTTTCAGCATTTCACCCACCAATTTTTTTTTTAAAGTTAAGTCAACATCTAAACAATCTCAACTTGTACATTACATTATTATTGACAAGTTTACTTAAACATAATCCATCAATAATTCAACTGTTGACAACGTTGTTATTTATTATGTTTCAGTCATTTGTTTACCAATTTGTTTAAAAACGACAGTGAGTGGACCTTTTTATTCACTCAAAATGAAATCCGATACAATTATCGTCCTAATCAATCATCCAACCCGTCCCCTTTATTGATCTTTAGGCCTTATGGAGCGGATTCTCTCCTTCCATTTGTGGGTATGGCCCGGGTCCGTCTCTGGTTTCACAGCAATCACTCTCACGCTAATTTAATTTCCAAAATAGAAAAATAAACATACAATTGATACAAGATTTTGATAATGTCTTTAATCTCTATCCAACTCATCAGATTTCTAGTTAAAAACAGTACATTATTAGGTGTTTGATTCATAGTACAGCTCAATTACCTGCATTAAATTAATATAATTAGACTTTTAGACAGCTAAGCTATCTATCTCACCTACTTCTACATTTCTATTTAATTTTTTTTACAATAATCAAAATACTCCACATGAAAAAATAAAATCAAATTTGATTATTAGCAATAAAATTCTTCATTTGTTAATGAAGTTTATTAGATTAGAGCAAATAGAGCTACAAATCAACAAAAACCTACATTATAAAAAAGAGCATGCAAACATTTTTACTCACTCATTTAATCAACAAAAACCCACATTTGATCACCTCATTTAATAAATAAAAATCACACAGGACAAGGTCAATTAAGTTGCAAACAATTAGTACATAATAATAATTACATTACAATAGTAAATGACAATAATAAACAAATAATGCAAACTAATTTGAGGAAATTAGTTAGTGAAATGAAGGGAGAATAAGTAAAAAAAATAATGTTTGACTGACCTGTTCACTGGGATCAGTAGCCATTAATAAACACAGAGATGTATGTTACTGAAGATGGATAATTGTTTTTTTTTTTTTTGGGGGGGTGTATTATACAAATATATACGGAGTATATCAGTACAATGCTTATTTGTTTATTTATTTATTTTATTTATTAACTAATTTGGGAGGAATATAAAGTGAGAATATAGAAAAAAAATGAACGTTAAGACAGAAAAAAGCTATTTAAATAGAAATAATACTATATTGTTTGATGTTTGAAGTGGAAAGAGTTTTGGGAGTTCAGATGTGTTAAATAGTGTGGCACATTTCTCAGAAAAGCTCCTGATCACGACCTTGTTTGTGAGGGCCGATTGTGTTTTCCATTTTTATGTCTCACCCTCTATTTTAATTTTTTGTTTTTTCCCTCGAAGAAAATAGAGTGTTTAACATCTAGCGGTACAAGTTGAATAGAGCTACATAACCGGCATAGATTATAAGAAGTGTGCTAGAGCACGAGCTTTAACTTTCAACTCTTCAACGTAGCAGAAATATCTCATAGGTCATCGTAATGCTTACCCTACGTCCCTACCAAACAACAAAAACAAGTTGCACTTACGCCTAAAAGGCGTAGAAAGGAGGGGGGAAACAATCTGAAAAGGTTTTCTTCTGGTGGAGAATGGTCTCCTACAGTTTGGTGATCGATTTCCATAGACAGTAAACAAAAAGCCAAAAACATTCCGTGAGCATATTAGAGCGAGTGAGTCAAGTCTCTCAACTAATCCACTTCCTACAAGGCTACAACCACCACAAGAAGTCATATTTTGGTGTTTCCAACACAAACTGGCCACATAAAAGTTGAGACACTAACATAAAAAAAATCCGCTACAAATAAACAGACAAAACATCCTCGCTCGTGGTGGTAGAGTCTTTATTTCAAAGGACTGAGGAGCTGAACTGACTAGACCGCAAAAATAAACGATCCACCACAAAATTTAACGACAGGACAACCCAACTCATGGTGGAAATTTTACTTTTATTTGGACTGAACACTAAGCGAATGAACGAAAAAAATTAAGAGACAGAGCACTTTTAACCAAGCAGACATAAGAAAAAAGATCCACTTAAATTATTTTTTGTTACGTAACATTTTTTTAAATTCTCATAAATGCTTAAATGGGAACGTTGTACGTGCTAGTGCAATATTTGTACCTTGAAGAATGACCAAGGGTGTCAACGAATATGGGGTTGTGGCGACGGAGTTGAATGCTAAGATTGAGTAGAGCTTGCTTGTCCATTACGAATGTAATTTAGATGTTCGGCGAGCGGAGGCTACAGTCTACGGATATTCTCTTTAGCATGAAAGAAGCTCTTTGAGCTGAGATGCGGAATTTAAGATGGAGGTTGAAAGCGATTGTCTCTCGGTCATTCACCGGCTAAAGAATCGTTCAAAGGGTTACAATATAGCTACTATTTTTTTTTTTTAATAATATCATTAAGGATATTCTTTACTTAAGTTTATGTTTTGGGCATATTAGTTGGTCTTTCGTTGGTGGATTAGGTAATAAAGTATCCCACGAGATAGCTCACGCACAATCAACGGATACAGGTCATAGTTTTTGATAAAATTGTATGTCTGAATTTTGTTAACCATGTCGTTGTTGACGATATTGAGGCAAAGTTAAGTTAATCCCATTTGTTGTAGACATCAACTCGCTTCGAAGATCAGACGTTCATTTCTAGTTGTTCTAAGTTATGTAATTGTGTTCAACAGATGTAACTTGGGTTCGAAGAGTCATAACTGTAAGTATTTGCAACTCCTTACCTTTACCCAAAAAAAAAAAAAAAAAAAGTAAAACCCTTTTGGGGTTATAAAAGAAAAAAAATGAGGAAGATTGGTCTCAACTTAATTCTGTGCCATCTAAGGAAGAAATAAAGGAAGCCATGTTTGATATTCAAGACGATAAAGCCCCAGGGCCTGATGGGTATACGAGCAAGTTTTTTAAGGATGCTTGGATGATTGTTGGGGATGACATGGGTTGTCCAGGATTTCTTCACCACTGGGAAATTACTGAAGCAAGTGAATGCTACAATTCTCACTTTAATTCCTAAGGTGGCCAACCCCATGTCAGTATCTGAATTCAGGCCAATTGCATGCTGTAACACCATATCTAAAGTTATCTCAAAGATCTTATGCAGCAGAGTAGGTTTGGTGTTACCTGAGATTATAAGCCCCACTCAGAGTGCCTTTATTAAGGGTAGGCAAATTGTGGAGAATGTTTTGATTTGTCAAGACCTGGTTAAATTGTACACTAGGAAGCATTGTTCTCCTAGATGCTTACTCAAAAATTGACCTCAGGAAAGCGTATGACTCTGTGGAATGGATGTTTGTGGAAGAGATGCTTACTGCTTTGAATTTCCCCTCTCATCATCTGATCAGCTTGATTATGGAAACTGTTAGGAGTCCATGGTACTCCATGGCTATTAATGGTGACTGCTTTGGTTTTTTCAAAGGTGAAAGGGGGCTAAGACAAGGGGATCCTCTCTCCCCTTTGTTATTTACAATCTGTATGGAGTACCTCTCAAGAATTTTGATGGTGGTGTCCAAGAAAAAGGAATTTCACTTTCATCCTTTGTGTGGTAAAATGGCTCTCACCCATCTTTGCTTTGCTGATGATTTATTAATGTTCTCTAAAGGTGATCCAGTTTCTGTGAAGCTCCTCCTTAGGGGTTTCCTTACTTTCTCCAGAGCCTCTGGTCTGGAAATGAATGCCTCTAAGTCTGAGCTATATTGTAATGGTATACCTGGGCCTGATCTGGATATCATTCTCAAGTTTTCTGGTTTCAAAAGAGGTGACCTTCCTTTCAAGTACTTAGGAGTCCCTATTAGTTCTAAAAGACTCACAACTAGGGACTGTTATATTCTCAGTGAAAGGATTTGCACAAGAATAAGAAGTTGGGGTGCCAAAAAACTCTCATATGCAGGCAGACTTACTCTTGTCAAGGCTGTTCTTAACTCTCTCCATACTTATTGGGCTTCCATTTTCTTATTGCTTGTAACTCTGATGAAGAAGGTGATAG